>CM040627.1:89350476-89623083 GCA_022817965.1 Solanum lycopersicoides
ATCAAGCTTTGAATATGTCTTCGTCATTATCATCAATTATAAGTTCATAAATCATGTTTATATATATTAGTATAATTTTACTTGCACATATATGTACTTATATAAATTAAACTTGGCGTATAATATAGTTTTGTTTTAGTAAAATAGCACAAATTACATAAGACAGATAAATTGCCCCCAAAAAATGAATTGTCTCTCAATTTGTGTTATTATGCTCGTTCAAGGAATAAGAGACCATGTAATCTTCTATATCGTTTCAATTTTATTGATGTTGTGAAATTAGGTCTTAGGCCTAACTTAAGCCTCAAAAGCCTGTCATTCTTTAACACCCACCTTGCTCTGATACCATGTTGAATTAGGTTTTAGACCTAATTCACACCGCAAAAACTAGCTCAAAGGAGAGAATTGCCAAGCCTTATAAGGAGTCTATCCCATTATTAACCACCATGTGTGACTTTTGTCATTATTTAACAGATGTCTAAAAGACCTTTTATTTGAACTCAATATTACTTTACGAGTAATACTAGATTGAAAAATCATTTATTATATTAATTGATGTATAATATTAAATTTTAAAGATAATTTAAAAATAAGTGAGTAATTAATTTAAAGAATAATATATTAAAATAATTATCTTAATATAATCGAACAACTAAAAGTGAAGATAATGAGTAATAATTTTATATAGTTATGTCAAAGTTATGTGACTTTTTACCTTATTTTCATACAGAATTATTCCTTTTTTCTAAATTTATGTAGCATTGATGAAATTTTAACAATCAATCAAATGTTTATGTCGTTAAGTATTTTACGTTTTTTAATTATTGTGATTTATAATGCGTTGTACGTCATTTTCAAATAAGATTGTTACTCCTTTGAACAATTAATGTGACACTGACAACATTTTGAGAATGAACTAAATGTTTTATGTCTTTTAAATTTTTAAATTATTATTTACTATGATTTGTAGTAATTTTTAGTCTTCTAAATGTTACATTCTTTGTTGCAATTTATGTGGTGGAAGAGTCTTTTCAATTTTTATATCTCTTGTAAATATATTAGTTGTTAATTATTGTGATTTTTACTAACTTTTTTTATTTTGATTTATTTGTCTTATTTTACTTTTTAGTTTGTTAGAAAATTTTAGAATTCAACTTTAATTGAATTTTATAATTTTCAGAATTCGAAGAAACATCCAAAAATTATTTTCACTTTTTAAGTTCAAATAACTAATAGAAAATATAGAAAAACACCCTGACTCGTAATTATGGCTAAATACAACTTTAATTTTAAAATATCATTTTACTTTAAAAATAAAAACTACATTTTCAAATACTCACAATGTACACCTTTATATAGTTTATTAATGAAATATTAGGGATGCAATTATTAAAATTTGCAATGAAATCAAGAAAGTGAAGAAAAAGTTTAGAGGTTGGAAAGGTTGGGAGGAATACGAAATTAAAAGTATTAAAACTAAATCTTAAGTCCCATTATCAATAAATCAACAAGTTTTTTTTGGCTTGATTATCGATTTCAATTCGATTTAGAACAGTCCCACCCCCACCATCGCCCCATCCATTGGTGTAGTCTTATAGTCACATGTAAGGTAGGATGATCAATTAAACATTCTTTGTCGAAGACTATATGATATATATTTAGGATAAATTATAGGGTGTTTGGATTGTCGTGTAAATTGGTCAAACTTACTTTTAAGTCGGTTTTTGAGTTCTAGAAGTGTTTGACAAATATAAAAATAACTTAAAATATGTAAAAAAGAATTTAAAATAAGTTAGAAAATATTTGACAAGATAAAAAAATGTCTTAAAATAAGTTTAAAATCAAAATAGGTGTCCGGCTACTTTTTTTTACTTAAAAGTAGGGTTGGGCATAAAATATCAAATTTTTGAATCGAACTGAAATTTTGATTATTTGGTATTTGGTATGGTAGTAAAATTTTAGAATTATTGTATTCGGGTTTGTATTTGGTATGAGACGTTAGTACCATTTGGTATTCGAAATATCTCGAATGTCAAATTATTTACTTAATAAAGGTCATTAATCATCATATTCATTACTCATTAGTACAAGTCCAAAAAGAAACTTAAAGAATAAGCATGAATAATCCAAATACATGTCTTTTAATTATATTAACTTGATACATGTCTTTTAGTTGTATCAACTTGTTTTTATTGATGTATTCTTACTCGTTCATCTTCTATATAAAAATCTAGAAGTATTTGTCTTTTAATTACATCATGGGCTGCGAAGGCCCAATTAACTGACTGATCTCTACCAAGCCCACAAAACTAGCCCGTTTAGATTAGGATTGGAAAAATTACATAAATTGATACATTTTAATAAATAATTATTGATTTTAGCAATACTTTTTATTTATTACCATTTATAGCAATACTATGTTAAATCTACAATAGGTATTAAAGTAAATTATGTATGCAATATATATGAATTATATATAAATTATAATTATTTTTTAAAATATATTATGTTTGTTTGGTAAAAATTGACACATCGTATTATAAATGTATTAAAATGTGTGATAATGAATTATCTATCATTAAAATTTGTATTATATGTGAATAAAAAATTATTTTTTGTAATATGAATTAAACTTGTATTATAAATGAATTAAAAGTGTTCAAGTGAAAAAAATAATATTATTGTTATAAATGGTAAATATTCTTTTTTATAGTATATTTATGTAAGTTTCCATTTTCTTTGGATAAATTTTGTAAAAATTCAGTTTCTTTAATATCGTTGTTTAATTGTATTTTATCTTCTGATTATTTTAAGCCCACAAAACTAGCCCGTTTAGATTAGGATTATTTTATCCCTTATAAGTTTATAATTACAAAAATCTCCCAAACTGATACAATAATATAAGCGTTGATGCATTAATCTGATACGCGAGATACATTAATGATTGAGTAAGATACATTACATTTTATACATGATACACTAATCTGATGTACATTTTATACTTGATACACTAATCTGATGCGCTAGATACATTAAGTTGATGTACGAGATACATTAAGTTGATGCACTGATACATTAATATGATGCATGAAGATGAGAGATTTTCGGAATTTGTAAAACTAATAGGGGGATAATGGTAATAAGAGAACTTAAAATGTGAGATTTCTGTCATTTTTCCTTCTGTTTATATATATATATATATATATATTATATATATATATATATATATATATATATATATATATCTACTTGTCTACTTCAGATAAATGGCGCCTGAATTTAAATTTGAACTGATCAAATATCAATTATACATGACTGAATTTGAAGTAAGAATGACTAAAATAATTTTAAAATGATTGAATTTCCTCCATACGAAACTCATATATTGAATTCAAAATTAAATATATGAAGATTAACTTTAAACATTATATATCTAAAGTTATTCAAAGTGAATACGTATCACATGTGTAACAAACTTTAAAGGGAAAAGGGTCAAAAATACCTTTTAAATTTGATTTATTGTTTAAATTTATCCTTTTCGTTAAAATAAAGTGAATTTTATCCCTCGCCGTTAAAATAAAGTTAATTTTACCCCTCGCCATTAAAATAAAGTTAATTTTACCCCTCCTGTTACTAATTTCACCAAATTTACCCCTCATTAGATGGATTGACCCAAATTGACTCGAATTTTTTTTAAAAAACCTATTTCTTATTTTAATCCATTAACCCGATCATTTAAAATAACCGGACTCCATTCTTCCAAATCTCCTATACTCATTTATCTATTCTCCCAAATCTCCATTAAATATGTCAAAGAGGTAAATTCGGGTCAATTTGTGTCAATCCGTCTAATGAGGGGTAAATTTGGTGAAATTAGTAACAGGAGGGGTAAAATTAACTTTATTTTAACGGCGAGGAATAAAATTAACTTTATTTTAACGGCGAGGGTAAATTTAAACAATAAATCAAAATTGAAGGATATTTTTGACCCTTTTCCCAACTTTAAAAAGGTGTAGAAAAACGATGTCAAAATTGGGTATTAGTGCATTCACCCAATTCTTTGATATATTTCTAAACGAATTGAAGATGAACTTTGCTGTAATATTTTATCAATAATTAATTAATAATATACGTATAAAAAAATTTACTAAATATTTAATTGTCAACTCAATTATGATATATACATTAATTTAAAATTGCTGCAAAAATTCATAATGCCCCTCGATATGTGATAGTAAACATCCTCTATTACGGGGTATATCGGGTACTCATAATACATTCTTTCTTGTTAAAATAGGGAAAAGGGCGTGAAAAATATTTTAATTTTAACGAAAATTATTGTTATGATATCAAACTTTATGAATGATCTTTTACCCTTCACTATTTATAAATAGTATATTTTAAAGGTACATATGTGTTCAGTGGACATGTTACAATTTATAATGATGCAATATTTATGATATCCACGTGCACAATACATATATACCTTTGAAATACACTATTAGATAGTGTAGAAAATAAAATGTCATTTTTAAAGTTCGATATTATTACAATAATTTGCGTCAAAGTATGAATATATTTCAAATCTTTTCACTTAAAATATATATTAAATAATTATAATTAGGTTACTAATATTTTGTATTAATTTTAAGATATACTTTTATTTAATCAAAGTTAAATTCCATGGTCTTAAATTCACCGAAAAGTCCGCATCCCATATGCTATAGTGGATTCACACAAGTATAAGATAGATTGTTCAAAACCCAAAGTTTAAAATCCCATAATAAAAAAGAAAAACTTGTTTTAATAGGAGATTATAAGAAAAAGAGAAATCAGAAACAAAAATGCTATATTTGATACTTATATTTTATAAATAAAAATATTAATAATAACTTGCCTTAAAAATAGTGGATACAACCTAAACTCCTTTTAACCAAAAAAAAAACTTAAATTCTTAATTTTATATAGTAGTACTGTTTCCTTTTCATTAAAATTGAAAAAAACTGTGTGTTTTATTATTAACATAATAAGAAGGGAAAAAAAAAGAGGAATTATTATTCAAAACAAAAAAGCACAACTAATAACTATCAACAATTCAAATCTCACAGGTAAAAGGAAAATATATACATGTAAAATATGATTGAATTTGAATTTTGGCAAAAAAAGAAGCTAATTAAACTCAATAAGGTTAAACGGGTCGGGTCAACCCGTGGATAATAAGGGCTAGCGCTGTGCCGGAGAAACAAAGAGGAATGAATATCAAATCCATTTCAATTTGAAGAAAGAACAAATAAATTAGAAAGAAGTAAATTGCTCTCCATTTTCAACCATGGAGAATGCGGTTCAAGAGGTATTATTTATTTAACAATGGAGAATTGACAAATTTGATGTTTATTTATGATTTTTTGAATTGCAGATAGTGGCGAAACAAGTATTGACGGTTGCAAAAGCGGTGGAGGACAAGTTTGAGTTCGAGTTGGAATAATAATTCAAAAAAGGAAAAAGGATAACTAATAAATTTGAACAATCACAATCCCAAAAGTAAAAGGAAAACGCATCAATACAGATTATATAAACCCCACAGAACAGAGAAAAAACATAAGTAATCAAAGCAAAAGTTATGAAGCTTTCAGGTGAAGAATTATTCCCAAATCAATCAGGTACAATCACAATAATCCCTGAAAAACCAGACGATTTATGGCTTTTATTCAATCTCATTGCCAACGGCGATGTCGTTTCTGCTGCCACAACTCGCAAAATTCAATTTTCTTCCGATTCGATCTCGAAAAGGAAGAACAGTTCTAAGGTTCAAGTCCAGCTCGAAATCAAAGTTACAAACATTGATTATGCGAAAGATAGTTCAACTATACGTGTTCGTGGCAAGACGATTACGTCGAACGAATATGTATGTTCTGGAAACTTCCATACTTTGGAGCTGGAAACGAAAAAAGAGTTCAAACTGACAAAGAATCTTTGGGACGAAAAAACAATTAAGATTTTGAAGGAAGAATTGATGAATCAAAACGGTAAGTATGAATTAGGGATAATATTAATGAACAATACATCTGCTGAGATTTTATTGATCGATAATAATACAACATCTATTACTCATTGTGAAACTATACGAAACGAAAAAACTTCGAAAAACAACTCGAATTTTGAGAAATTTTTCAATAATTTATTTGTTTCGTTTCGAAAATATATTGATATGGATGTCATACCTAACGTGGTGATTGCAAGCAAAGACTCTATCAAGGATGATTTTCGAGCTTACTTGTTGGTTGAGGCTCATAAACGGAAGATAAAATCTATCGAGAGAAAAGAATCGTGTATTCTTATGATTCATCAGAACAATATAAAAGATGTTTTGAGTGATAAAGTGATCATGAATATGAACGCAAACGCAAAAGTGATTGAAAAATTCATGGATATGGTTATAAATAAATGTGATTGGGTGTGTTATGGTACTAAAAGTGTTGAATATGCACATGAATTGCTAGCAATTGACACACTTCTGATCACAAAAGAACTTTCAGATAACAAGGATATTAAATTGAGAAAGAAATACTCAAAGTTGAAGAAATTAGTGCAAGAAGCTGGAGGAAAAGTTGTACAATTTAGCGATGTGGAAGGAGACAAACTTGCTCAGATGACTGGAATTGCTGCAATTCTGAGATTTCCTATTCCTAAAATTGATGACTTGGTGTTGTAGTGATTTTCATTTAATACGCATTTTTCAATAGTTTTTGAATATCTATTCTTTTTTATTTAAAAAATCAAATTATTATAATCTAATTTAAATTTAAAATTAATTAAATTAACTTTTAAAAAATGTATTATGACAAATAAAACCTAACGAGTACAATTTAACAATCTGCTTCATTAATTGGGTTTAATTTGCTCACATTTTGTCATTCTGTTCTATTGACTAATTGCTCAGGTTAGGAAGCCCAAAATTTGTTCAAATTAGGTGTTAATAAGTGCAAATAAATTTTCTTAAATAATATATATATATATATATATATATATATATATATATATATATATATAATACACGCAAATTATTAGTGTATATATCTTAAATTCAAACTATTATAATAATTTGTTAAAGGAAAGAAATTAATATGCAAATCTTGAATTGAAACGTCGAGAATGAAGTCTCTTTGATAAAAAAATACTTTACTTACCTCTAAAATAAACTTCTTGACATAAATTTAGATTAATCGAGATCTAGAAAGATACCTAACAACAAATTATTATAATTATTATGCGTGTAGTATTACTTTATGTAATTTAAGTGCATTAATAGGTTTTTTGAAAGAATTGACATCTTTACTATAAAGTATATTCTAACACGTATTAGATTAAGCTAGTGTTTGGCCCTTTTAGATTAGGTTTTGGAAATTTATTTTAAAATATTTATTTAGTCACTAGATTTGATTTGATTTTAAAATTTTAATGTTTAGATATTTTTATGTTTCCAATATTTGGCTCAAATTACTTTCTCAATTTTTTCACTTTTAATTCACAAAACCTTTTTTTTTTTAAAAATAAAGCAAAATGATATCTGTTTTTAATCAAAAAAAAGTCAAGTAAAATATATGTTTAAATAAACCTTCAACGTCCAAAATTATAATTATAAAAACTTAATTTTTTAAGTCTTAAGTTTTAAGTTTCGTATGCAAAATCAATGATCAAACTGAAGCTAAAGAATATGTGTTTGTTTGATAAATTCTTTTTTTAGTATTGAAATTGTATTGTAAAAAATAAATTTCATTTAAAATCAAATACTAATATAAAGTTAGGAAGTGCTTTAGGATTTTTCGACGAAAATTTGAATTAAATCAAACTCTAACACAAATATTAAATATTAAATGGAAAAAATAATAAAATAAAATATTATAAAATGCATCTCACTTTTAAGTACAACCGCATTATTTGACTTTATTTGGTGGTTTTTTGCCAACTTTATTTAGACCCTAGGTCATCTTATATTAAAATTAAAAAATTAAAAATTTATTTTTCAACTCAACTTCAATTTTTTTTCATATTTCAACTATGGCCAAACATTGGCTAAAGCTATTAATACGGTTATTTTCACATGTTGTTGTACCTATCGTAATCATAATTGAATTTACATGCAAATAATAAGTTTTTTAATGTTATTAATAACTTATATGTTTGTGGGGCTTTGAATAAGGTTTCAATAAAATTTATAGAATATATTATGACTTCGTCACTATTAATTAAGTGTATTTTATAAGTTGAACGCAATTTAAATTCAAACTTATTCAATTCGTTTAAGTATGAATGGTTTATTAACTTGATATTTATTAGCTCGGCTAATTTCAGTTTATTAAAATTGCATTGATATGTAACCTGAATTGGATCGTGAAAATTTTTGTCAAAATATTTCTAAGAAATCTATTTTTTCGATTTAATATGTTGTATATAAGCCATATAAAGATTTTTTTTTATCAAGTACTAAAATAGTTTAAAAGAACCAAATTATACAATTAAACTTAATAAAAATTAAGGTAAGTTGGGGACTCGTAATGTAACTCGTTACCTTATCCATTTTGACCTAACACATTCTAACCCAACCAAATTTGGATGTGGTCTTCATGCGATTATTGTCTTAATTCATTATGACTCATCCAAATTTAACTCAACTAGCTCAAACATTACCCTACATAATTATATCTAAAACTAAAATAAAAAAATTCCATAAAATTATGTTTAATTTCCAACACAAAAATCATAAAATTTTGAGTTTACTAACACAAAAGTCACACAAACCAGAAAATTCAACTATAATGGATAATATGTTTTTTTTTCTTTTTAAAATAATTTTAATAAATATATATAATATATCCAATTAAAAAAGATTTAAACCCATGATTATTTTGAAACAAAATATTATGGCACATTGGCATAACAACTTATCTTCTTCTGTTGTGAAATGGGTCGTACGTTTTTTACTTGTTTAATTGACTTAATTTACTTGTTTGGATTCATAATTAGCATTTACAGAATTATCATATTTTTTATGTTGTTATTTTTTAAAAATAAAATAATAACTTTTTTCTATATTATACTAAAGTAATTTATTTGAATTTATTTACAGAATAATTAAAAAACTTTTTTGATCTAAACTAAAAAAAATTAAAGATACATGAGATATACGTTCGAAAATTCATGGAACTTATATTTGTGTTTGGGAGTTTAATTTTCATATTTTAAGTTTTTAAAAGTATTGAAAACAAAATATTTATATATTTTTATAAAGCTATTAAGTTCTATATTATTCTAACGTCGATTCAAAAATAAAAAATGAAGAAAATAAAATGAATCCTCTGGAAAAAAAATCAACAAAAACAACCAAAAAAAAAAGAAGGTTTTATTACTTTTCTAGAAAACATTATTCTTTATTATATGTAATATCCTCCTTAAATAAAATGTCATATCAATAGATCTTTTTATAAAATGTGATATAATTTCATATTTCATTTCACAATCACAATTATATTTTCTTTTCAATCACAATCACTAGGGTGGGATTGATAACAAAAAAACTTAAAAAAAATAATAGTTTGTGAGTAAAAGGATTTTTATTTTAATATAATTGTATATAATTTACATAATTATTATGAGAGTTGACTGTAAGAGTATGAGTGTGGGGTAACAGAAACGGAGGTTACGAATTACGATGATGGATTGAAAATAAGATGTGTTAGACACTACAACAAATAACCATTAGCGGCATTTAATTTTTAATTATCGCTAAATATATACTTTTAGCGGCAATTGTCACTCTTTGTATATGTCCCTAAAGCCTTTACCGACATTGGTTCTAATGACACTTAACTAATCCCGATAAAGACTTTATTACTCTTTATTAGTGTCAATATTTAATGCCGCTAAAAGTTATTTTTGTTGTAGTGAGAGTATGAGAAGACATAATTAATTTTGAATGTCATTTGTTGAATTTTTAATTATTTTTTTCACATCAAAATCTTCTTTCTTGCTGTAAATAATGTGGTGTGGATGTCATGTATCAAATCCACACTTCGTGACTTTAAAAGATTTTAGGTATGACTTTAGGAGATTTAATTAGGACTTTAAAGATCTCTTTCATGACTTTGAAATATTAGGAATATACTTGCTTTCTATATATAGTCATCTTATATGTAGATACAAATGCACCAAAATATTGAAAGATTGGAAGAAAAATATTACTACTCTTTCTCTCTATTTCTTTGTTATTAAATTTTAATACTTTATTTTATAACATTTTTTTTATTTTTAAGAAATTTATTTTTATTTTTCAATTTTTTATACTGAACACGTTTTCTATGTTAATAATCATAATGTATCAATGTTACACTTTAACAACTTGATATTGACATTAAAGTATCATGGTCAATAGCTTTCATTTTTTTAACCAAAATACCAATCATTATTATTGCATTATTGAAAATAGATTTTAATAGAATTATCACAAAATATATTCACAAAAAAATCCTGTAATGTTTATGACCTTTTAACTACTTATGAATTTTCTTTTTCAAAATCTTTCATTTCTTATTTCAAACCGATTTTAACAAAAATAATTAACATTACGACTATCCCAATAATCTTATAGCCAACACTTCTCCATTTTTATTAAAAGTATATATTTTATGATCAATAATATACACAAAATTATTTATAAGCGATATCAATATATAAAAAAGCGAATAAATAAAATAAATAACTATATTAATATCATGATTAAAAACACAATTCAAGTACAATAAGTAGTATAATAGCTTTATTGATACACACACAACTTAAAGATATTATTTTTTTTTAAAAAAGTCATTATCTGAAAAATACATTGTAATATTACCATCAAATGTTGGAATGAAATGATAAGTGTTGTGAAGTTTTGAAATTACAAAAATTTTTATTAGGTTGAGATGTGTTTATGACACTGTTTTCATCTGATGTAAATATGATAAATTTTTCTATTATAAATTAGAAGTCAAAATCTAATAAAAGAAATTAGACCGATAAAAAATTAAGCAAATAAATTGAGAATGAAAAGATATTTACAAGCATTTTTCCTCATTGTTTATTTCTCACCACATTAGTAGGAGTGGCACATGATGTTGTCATGTTTAAGTCTAACGAGTATTAATTAAATGTTGGAATATTTTAAAGCATTAATCTTATTTTTGAGGCAGTAAAAGTATTTTTTTCGACCATAAAGATTTTTCATCCTTTTAAGTTCAATCGTTTTTAATAAAAGGTACTTAATCTTTTAAAATGAAATCTAATTGTTTTTAATAAAAAGTACTTTATCTTTTAAAGTGAATTTTTAAAGCAAATTTAAATTAATTATACTCCAGATACCATATATCATATAAAAATAAATAAATAAAGGGAAAATGCATAAGTACCCCCTTAACTTATGTCTGAAATTTCAGAGACACACTTATACTATATTAAGATCTTACTTATCATAACGAGTAGAAAATTATAAGATATGTTTTGTCAAGGATTAATAATCACATAATCATTACCATTTATTTATGAGATAATGCATAAGTACCCCCTCAACCTATGTCTGAAATCTCAGAGACACTTATACTATACTAAGATTCTATTACCCCTGAACTTATTTTATAAATAATTTTCTACCCCTTTTACGCCTATGTGACACTAGTTTAAAAAAAATATCAACACACGTTGTGCCAACAAGATAGTGCCACGTAGGACGAAAAGGGGTAGAAAATTATTTATAAAAAAAGTTCAGGGAGTAATAGGACCTTAATATAGTATAAGTGTGTCTCTGAAATTTCAGACATAGATTGAGAGGGTATTTGTGCATTATCTCATAAATGAATGATAATGATTATTAATCCTTGACAAAACATATCTTATAATTTTCTACTCGTTATGACAAGATATTGTCCTAAGATTTTTTTTCAATTTTCTTTTTTTTATAGATGTACTCCTCGACCCTACTAATTAAGAAACGTGTCCACAAGCAAAAGTGCCAATTTATTTTTAATAAAATTTTTTGAAATATTAAGAGTAAATGGTCTGCTAATATTCACTGGCCAAAAATATTTTAAAATTACTTTCATAACTTCAAATTATATCTTAAATTATTCTTCTTAACATAAAACGTCATTTAAGTATTTTAAATTTTACAATTTTCATCCTTTATTAAAATTTGACAAAAATATTAGCAGAATTCATACAAAATAATGTGTAATTCATACTGCTCTCAGCAAAACTTCATCAATCACCAAATATTAAAAAAGAAATATCTTTTGCCAAAAACTCAATTCTACTAATATAACTTATAATCTACCAATAACAGTTGAGTATAATTATGTTTAAATTGTGTCATATGATACTACATATTATTATTATTATTATTATTATTATTATTATTATTATTATTATTATTATTATTATTATTATTGTATGAGGAGGAATAGGTTGTCAGTTTTATCGGAAACATTACGCTTAATATGAGGATGAGGAGATCGAGTATTAGGATAGACGATAGTAGGTTATCGAATGTTTTTCTTTTTCGTCCAAGAGTATTACTTTTATTCTTACACTTGCTTATTCCTAAATCTATTGTATTACATGTGTATTTAATTCTTCCATTTTGTTTATCTTATTTAATTGTTGTTGTTTGTAATCGTTTCTTCCTTTTTATCTCTTTTTGCGTTGAAGGTCTCTCGACAATAATTTTACTATCATATAAAATTACAATAAAATATGCACACACTCTATTTTTTTCAAACTCCACATTTTTTAGAATTTAGAATTATACTATGTATGCTTTTGAGAGTGGTATATTGCTATCCATTTGCACCGTTTTTACATCTGTTTGTATAATTTTTGGAGTTTGAACTATTTTTTTCGATAACATTTTGATATATTAACTCTTTTCGATATATTGAATCTTTTGATATATTAAAATTATTTGATCACTCGTAATCTAAAACATATCAAAGTATTTGCGCTAATCGTTACTTAATTAAACAATCTTGTCAAAGTAATCTCTTGTTCAAAGAGGAAAGTTGATATACCACTAAAAGATTACACATACTCCACTTACTTATAACAAACTATTTAAATTTTTAGTGCTTAAACGTTTAATACTCTCAAATATATAGTCCTTTAATAAATTAAAATAATATTCTGTATATTATTATATTATTAATACAACACTTTACACCTATATATATTTGTCCTATATAATTAACTAGTTTACAATTCATTCAATGAAATTGGGTCGCAGTGTAATGCGCTTCGCTTGCAATTTAAAGTCTTTAATGACTAATTTTGATAACTAAGTTATTTAAGTAAGAGATTTGGATTTAATAAATATATATTATTTTTTGTAGAAATATTGTTAGTTGGGTGTATCTTAGTTGAATTTAGAACGATAATGAAAATGAGTGAAGTAATTTTTTAATATTATTGAAACTAAGAAAATATACCTTTTATTCTAAAGATAACTCAAATATACCCTTTTGAACGTTTAATAGTATCTGAATTGAATTTAAAATGATAAAAAAAATGAGTAAAGTATTTTTAAAATTTTGAAACTAAGACAATCATTTCAATTTGTTACTACTATAAAAGTAACTTAACATACCCGAAGAAAATTATTTTCATTTTTTTAAATGGAAATGATCTGATATACTTTCAACTTTATTATTTGGAATTGATATACATTATAAAAGTGACTCATATATATTTTTTTATGATGAAAATGATTCGCATATATTTCTATGATTTTAAAAATAGTTCACATATATTATTTTGTCTCATAATATTCATAAAAATTATTTGTAATTGATATATTTGAATCATTTTTATAACAAAAATATATAAGTTAAATGATATGTTTATAAAATAAAAATATATATGATAGATATATTATTCTAAATCACAAAATTGAATCGTAGATTCAATAAATTATACTCCTCCGTCCGGAATTATTTGTCATGTTGCGCTTATCGAAAGTCAATTTGACTAATTTTCAAAGGTAAATTAGATTACATTAATTTGATATTTTAAACAAAAAAATTAGATATTCTAAAACTATATGAAAAATACTATAAATTATAATTTTTTGCATATTAATATGATGAAAAAATACATTTTAACATGTTAGTCAAAGTTTTTATAGTTTGACTCTAAAAATAGAAACTATGATAAATAATATCGGATGAAGGGAGTAGTTTTTACTCCATGTTATGGAAATAGTTCATGTCCCCACAGTTTAATGGGCATTTAATGAGTTTATTCATAAATTCATAAATAAGAATTTAAATTTCAGAAAACAAACAAGGCCTTACCTGTATAAATATTCACAATTTTTGGCCATTTCTCCCCCTCCTCAGTCCTCCTCCATTTGCTGTAACCCTTGGCCAACGACCTCCGCCGCCGGGAAATATATACATCTCCGGCTACCGACGGATTTGTACAATAACGTATTTAATCTTCATTATACATCCGAACGTAGGAAATGGAGGTTCTTCGGTTTACCGCCGTGAAATCATTGAATTCCTGCGTCCGTCCAGAATTCACGGCGACGAGTTCCGTCATTGTTCCTATTAACACTGTGAGAGTTTGCGGAACGAGAGAAATAAAAAAGAAGGCGTTTATTCGTGCTAAGGCGACGGAGATCTTGTCATCGCCAGCTACGGTAACGGAACCGTTGAAGGTGGAGCCGGTTGAGGCACAGGTTCCGTTGCTACGAGTTTCTCCGAGCTCGTTGCAGTGTGAGCCGGGATATTTGATACCGAATAGTCCCGTTTTAGGTGCGGGTGGTGTGACCGGGTATGAGTATTTGACGAACATCTTGTCATCGAAAGTTTATGATGTAGCTTATGAGACGCCTTTGCAGAAAGCTCCTAAGCTGTCAGAAAGATTGGGAGTTAATGTATGGCTAAAAAGAGAGGATCTTCAGCCGGTATGTATCTTTTTTTATTTGTTTTGTTCTTTGCAATATAGCATAAGTTGTTAAAAGTTTGAATTTGGTGTTCAGTGGAGTTCTTTCTGTTTCTCTGATGGATTTCCTTGGTTCTGTCTTTGTGAAAACATTTCTGTGCCAATTCATAGGTTTATTCACTGATATTGGCTTTATGTCACTCTTTAACCGCTGAAGGTTGATGGTTTGGGATTAAGGTGTAGTAGTTGCTATTGTGTAAAAGGAATATCTTTAGAACTAGTATTTTTGGAATATCCTGTTCTCTGAGAATTTTTTGTTATTAAGAGAGAATTTGGTACTCCTGTTTTAATTTGTTTGTTTGGTTTTGAGTTGGCACATAGTCTAAGAAAAGTGAAATAGACTTTTGAATTTTGTAGTCATGTGTTGTCTTAAACATGCTACGTAAAAAATTGAAATTAAAGAAATGCTACAAATGCAAAAAAAAAACATTTTTTTTCTGAAATGAGCTAATATGGAAAGTAAGAAAAGAAATTGAGATGGAGGTAGGTAGTATGTCAAAATATCATCTGAGGAAACGATTTCATAGTGTTTGGTTACCTTCACTTGTGGTGGAAGATGTTGAAGACACTGACATCTCACTTTTTCCATTCCCTAAAAGAAAAGAGAAGTTCCAAAGTTGCATAAGGGAACCAAGGCGAACTGTGTGTCTTGACTTCTTATTTTTTTCTTTTCCATAAACTTTCAGCTGAAAGATTATGCGACTCTTTTGTGGCGGAACACAGTTATTTTGACAGAAACTTATTGTGCTGAAAGTATGTCTAGTACTTAGTGATCTAGCTACTATTTTCATTTCTATTCTCTCTAATTTCTGGACGAAAAACTTATCAAATGGCTGGTGTACCTTCAACCCTCTGTCTTTCCACGTGGAGTTGTAATGTACTTCACTGTATAAGAATGTGTCAGGATTGTTCTATTCTGGAATAGTTGAGCCTCGCAGCTATGCTAAGAGCCTGTTTTGGCAATTTGGTATTTGCTTTGTGGTTGAAAGGTTGGGAAAACTAGGACTAAAGAATTGAGTGCTATACCTTAATTTACAGAGCAATCATGTAAGGTAAAGTGCTGTCTTAGTGGTTCTGTTTTTGGAATGGAGTCCTTAGATATGGAGATTCCCTTGGAGTGAAAATTGTCGGGCTGCAGAGGTAGTTAGAGACATTCAGAAATCTAAAAGCTATTGTGTATCTGTCATACCTTTAAGATAGTGTTTGCGGAAAGTGAAGCAGTTGGACCTCCTCCTGTGCTGGTGCTAGTGGAAAATTCAAGTTGCTTTGGATCTTAATTATTTGAATGTTTGCTCAAGTTGTTGGATCTTGGTCAGTGACTATTTGTCTATACAGCCATTTTCTTTTAGTTTACCTTTTGCTCAACTTTGATAGGAAGATTCTGAATTGTTTGAGGATCGTCTCATTTTATTTTGATTATGCTTCAAATATATGAAATTTAAGGAATCTGTATAAGTCAGTTACTATGATCTGATTGCTTAAGAACATGCATGTTAAGCATTTTCTTTTATTGTGATAATTTCCCCTTTGAGCCAAACGTTACTAAGACCCAAAGTGGAAATTGACCTAATCTGTCAGTCCGTTGGCCTTGATCTGTTGTTCATTTAAAATTTTCGGATGGTTTAGGGCTTCTCTTGTCGGGTTTTAGATTAGATTAAGTACCTTGGACTCAGACCAGAGTTTCTCTGCTATTTATGTTGCATTTTCGTCAATTAGTTGATCTTCACCGTATGATTAGTTAGCTTGCCTAGTTTCTTGTTCAGCTCAACCTTAAATTTCTCTGTCCTAGATCAAGGAGATCAAGGTCTTTTTTATCCTTTTTTTGGATAAGGCCAAAAGGTGAAAGTACTTCAACTTGTATACGCTATGGTTTATCTACTTTTGTATCTTTTGTTCCCTAAATGTTATTCCTCTAAATTTTTGACATAGAAAACTTGTTCCACTTCTAAAAAGACTTTCTTATTGCTGGAAATACAAATCTTCGGCACTGGAGTAGAGTTGGCTCAGGAAATCTGATACACTCATATTGACAGGTGTTTTCGTTCAAAATCAGAGGAGCGTACAACATGATGGCAAAACTCCCTAAAGAGCAGTTGGAAAAAGGGGTTATATGCTCATCAGCTGGAAACCATGCACAAGGTGTTGCATTATCTGCTCAGAGACTTGGCTGCGATGCTGTGATTGTTATGCCTGTTACTACACCAGACATCAAAGTTAGGATTAGTGAATTACACTTTTGGTTTAATAGCTTCCATTTTGAATGAATCCTGTTATTTTAAGGTTATCCATTTTTCTGAAACCACGTTCTTCTTTGAGCAGTGGAAATCAGTTAAGAGATTGGGTGCTACTGTTGTTCTTGTTGGGGACTCATATGATGAAGCTCAAGCATATGCCAAAAAGCGGGCTGAAGCTGAAGGCCGCACATTCATCCCTCCTTTTGATCACCCAGATGTCATCGTAGGGCAAGGTACAGTAGGGATGGAGATAAATCGCCAACTCAAAGAAAACATTCATGCAATCTTTGTGCCTGTTGGAGGAGGGGGGCTTATAGCTGGTATTGCTGCTTATTTGAAAAGGGTTGCCCCAGATATAAAGATTATTGGAGTTGAACCACTTGATGCAAATGCGTTGGCATTATCATTACAGCATGGCCAGAGAGTAATGCTGGACCAAGTTGGGGGTTTTGCAGATGGTGTAGCTGTTAAAGTGGTTGGTGAAGAGACTTATCGTCTCTGCGAGGAATTAATAGATGGCGTAGTCCTAGTTGGTCGTGATGCTATATGTGCATCTATAAAGGTTAGCCATCATCTTTTATTTTACATGTTGGTCTTCATCTGGATTAAATCTTTTGCCAACTAGTATTTACTGTGGACTAAATTTCTCAATGCTTGTATATGTGCTCCCTGAAGCACTACCGGTCAAATGAGACTAACAGTTGGAACAGTTTTTGTCAGTTACCTCTCTTTCTTTCCAAGAAAGTATCACACAGCCCTCTTGTGTTCTATATATGATGATACTATGTATCAATGCTTTATAAGATGACATGAGTGGGTTCGTCTAAGAAAGAATATGAGTTGTAAAAAAACAGAAACATTCTGGAAAAAACACAAAAAATTGTAGGAAGCTATGAAGTCGATGCCAACATAGAACTTCTGTCGAATGAAATGTTTTATCTTAGAGATATAGTCATTTTTCATGCAGAAAGTCTAATAACTGTTGGATAGACTGCTTTTTATTGCATAAGTTGTAAAACTTTTTATGTAACAGTCATTGCTCATTTGGATAGGACATGTTTGAAGAGAAAAGGAGCATACTAGAGCCTGCAGGTGCACTTGCT
Organism: Solanum lycopersicoides; assembly: GCA_022817965.1. Classification (NCBI taxonomy): domain Eukaryota; kingdom Viridiplantae; phylum Streptophyta; class Magnoliopsida; order Solanales; family Solanaceae; genus Solanum; species Solanum lycopersicoides. The sequence continues at coordinate 89,368,844 of CM040627.1, forward strand.
CTTGCTGGAGCCGAGGCATACTGCAAGTATTATGGCCTCAAGGGTGAAAACGTAGTAGCAATAACTAGTGGAGCCAACATGAACTTTGACAGGCTTAGATTGGTAACAGAACTCGCAGATGTTGGTAGACAGCGGGAAGCTGTTCTTGCTACTTTTATGCCAGAAGACCCAGGAAGCTTCAAAAAGTTCGCTGAAATGGTGGGTCACCTTGAGCACTTAAATATGGATTTTAAAGTAGTGCACTTTTAAGTTACCAGTTCCCAAAAGAAAAAAAAGTAGCACACTTTTGACTAGCAGACTGAATCATTACTTGATTACAGGTAGGACCAATGAATATCACCGAATTCAAGTACAGATACAACTCTGATAAAGAAAGAGCTCTTGTACTTTACAGGCAAGGTCTCCTTGATCTTTTAAAGAGATTTTTGGTTCATTTTAGCGTTAATTTTAGTATTTATTAACATAAACACTTTTCATGGAAGGACATCAACTAAGTATTAAATGTTTCCAGTTATTTGCCTCTCTATCAATCTGTTATGTAACCTATGGTAAAGCCAGTGTTGTTAAATTTAATTTAATTAAAGCCAACTTTATTCATTGTTTCATGGCCTTTTTTTAATGTGCAGTGTTGGACTTCACACAATATTAGAACTTGAAGGAATGGTGGAGAGGATGGAATCAGCAGATCTGCAAACCATTAATCTTACAGACAATGACTTGGTCAAAGATCATCTTAGGCATTTGGTAATGTTTTAGGTCTCCTTTATCATGTTGATATTTTTCTTTTGTATAGAACTGTATGTATAATCACTCTATTCATTTGATTATTTTACTTTTCCTACTATATTAAGAAACTTGATGACAATATACCGTGATGAAATAATGTTTGTCTCATGAGATTTTTAATTCTTAAGAGTAGATTTGTGGAGAGATTAGGTTTAACTCCTTTGTTTAATGGATTATGTGGTGTTCATTGGCTATTGATATCTCTCTCCAGATGGGTGGTAGAACAAATGTTCATAATGAGCTTTTGTGTCGATTCACTTTTCCCGAGAAGCCTGGTGCTTTGATGAAGTTTTTAGATGCTTTCAGCCCACGTTGGAATATAAGTTTGTTTCATTATCGTGCACAGGTAATATAGAATCTCATTCTTCTAGTTTAGTTTTCCCCTTTGTTGTTGTTGGCCTGTAGTTTATCTGCTACTATATTGGATTAATTTGTTTGATCTTTTCTTTGTGCTGAAAGGGAGATACTGGTGCAAATGTGCTAGTCGGAATCCAAGTTCCACAGGATGAGGTAGTTGAGTTTGAGGGACGGGCAGACAGTCTTGGTTATGAATATGCAGTGGAGAGTCTCAATGAGGCATACCAGCTCATAATGCATTGAAAAATGTGTTGCCTGTTATGGCTTGTTCTGTGGGACCTCATTGCAAAGAAATAATATGGTATTCGCCGACTTCACCTTCTCCTGGTTAGTCAGATATCTGAATCCTCCTCGTCAATGGAAGACGCCTGTTTCATATACAACCAGTGTACTAGATGATTTTGGGCTAGTCTTTATCTTGTGTATATAAGCTATTTGTATGTTGTTATCTAAAGGCCTCTACTTCCATGAATAAACCATTTCACTTTAAAGCTAATCTTAGGGGTTCTTTCTTCTGTTTCAACTTTGGCCTTCAAAATCCCAACTTCATCACGTTGTATTATTAAAAATGTCTTTGTTTTCTGGTGTTCTCTTGTTTTAGTTTTTCTTTTTGTTAGGTGTGTTTGGATTTGTTCACGTTGTCTTGTTAAACGTTATGGAACCAAAGTTGAGCCTTCTTGTAGAGCTAAGAAACCAAAGGCTGATCCTATAACTTCGTCGCTAATGGTGAATTTGTTGTGGATACTTTTAACATGTGAAGCCACTACTACTGGTGTGCCTTCTGAGATCCATTTGAACTTTTTTGTTGTTTTTAAGTTATGAAAATTTTATTTTCACTACACTAGAAAGTCTGCACTTCCATGGCCAAGCATCGAACTGTCATTTTATATATTTGTTTATGTATTTTATGTCACTATATTAAAGGATCCATACCATAAGCTTCTTGCCTAGGTGTCATGCTTCTACTTCTTGTTCTGTTACCCCATGATATCTGCATCATATCTGCATCAGGCCTCGATTAAATTTGAATTTATGTATTGCAGGGCTCTTTATTAGTGTTATTGCTCCTAACACGAGTTTTTCAATTCTCAAATGCATGAATTCAAAGCTTATGGTTAAAGGTGAAAAGATTCTAAATCATTCCACGACAACCTACATCGACAATGTCATCCTTCTATGTTATTATTGTAAACAAAATATGCAAATCTCCATGCAAATAATAATAAAAATAAATAAATGCTACTTCTATTTGGCCTATTTATATAAATAAAAATTTACTTTTTATTTTTAATGCCAGGTAAAAAGCAAAGGAATATTGAGTTATTGAACTTCGAAGGCAGGAAACTCATCAAGTGAGTGATACCTGCTGTCCTCGAGTTAAAGTTCTATGTACTAACCGTGTAAAATAAATTAAATCGATCGCATTGCTTATAGGATAATTATAATTAAATCTATTTAATAAGCATTGATTTGTAATTTAAATTAAAAGGTAGTAACAAAATATAAAGTTTTGATTGGGAGAATTATGTTAGCAACTTATGATAAATAAAACTTCTTCTAAGATGAATTAAAAGTGTAACAACTGTATAACTTCAAAATTAAAAGCATGGTATGTTTTCAACATCCCACAACTCCTCTTGGTTAGTAGTGCTAGTCATTTCTAAGTAAGCATGTGCTTGGTTATGTTTAATTACGTTTAAATATTTTAAGTAGGAATGTATACGTGAAATGGTTAAAATTTTTTATCTTTAACTAAACATCTCGAGTTTAATTTCTTGAAAATAGAAAAAAATTTATTGACAGCAGAATCCTACAATGCGTAAATTAAAATTTAGTCAAACTTCTATTATCGAATATCAGATATAGAGTGAGAATTTTTTAAAAAAAAATCTCTTCATTGCACTTTTCCTAAAATGTTAAAAAGCAAAATCTAGATTACAATAATACACTGAACAGTAAGATGGTAAGCAATCAAATTAGTCAAAAAAACAATTACAAATTTTTTACCATATTTTAAAGAAATTTCATATATTGTATATTTATATATACCAAAGCCAAACTTTACAAGTTTCTTCCACAAAGGAACAAGAAAAGTAAAGGGGAAAAATTAAGACAAACAAAAAAATGAATTCAAATTCTTTAAAGGTTTTATGGTTTATTTTGCCATTATTTTTGGTTGCTGTTTTTGTTGTTATCAATAATCCACAAGGTTCCAAATTTTTGCTATCAATTTCTCATCATCATTATTTAGAGACTCTCAATAATGGTTCTTCAACAAAGGTGAGTTTTATTTACAAAAAATATTATTAGTATTACTTTTGTTGATACATATATAGTTGTGGTTTAGCTATGGAATTTATCTATCGCTAATTCTTATTTTTCTGGTAGTGATGATCTACACTTCATTCCACAACCATTGTGGTAACTGATGTATTAATGTTTAAACATTCGAGTCCTTAGTATAAAAAAAATGTATTATTAAATGGGCTTTTTATTCGATATGAATCTGATGTGAAATTAAAATTGGATTTTCTTAGAGCTGTTAATAGCTGATTTTAATTTCTTAGACCTAGGCAAAAAGAATAATCTTACCTTACTTAGGACTTGTGTTCTTGAAATGACTTTTAAATTTAATGAATTTATTATATTCTTACCGCTAAGAATCCATTGCAATTTTGAATTATATATTATAATTAATTTAATTTTATTAAATTTTAGTGATATAATTCATGTATATACCTAAATTCCATTTTTAAAATGCTAGGTTTAGCTGAGCATGAGTATATCTTAGTGTGACACACCTATAAGTTTAACTGAATTCAATTACTTTTGTTCAATTATGATATATAAATTACATATAATTTTGTTCGAATTTTGTTAATTTTATATATTACATATAATTTAATTAGATTTTGTTATAGAAACTTATAAATTTCAAATCCGAATTTCCCTATTTCTATTTCATGATGACCATATATAACCCTTTAAATTTACTAATTAATTGCTTATTTGTTTTTAACCTTATAGGAAACTAATGAGAAGGATGAGGTCCTTATTATTAATGTGAATAAGAACACAACAACACCAAAAAGATTTAGCAAAATGGAGAAATTGGAAGCAGGACTTGCAAGAGCTAGAGCTGCAATTTTATTATCAAGACATAACAAAAGTAGTCATATAGAAGAAGAAGAAGAAGATGAGTATATCCCTCATGGTCCTATGTACTTGAATGCTACTTCCTTCCACAGGTATGTTGTATAATACTACCATTCCCTATTGATAAATTACTACTCGAATACGGGATCGTTTGATTTGAATACAAGTTATATTGAGATTAATTATTCTGATACATATTGTTTCTTCTTTGTTGTCTATTTGGTTTGTTATACATAAAGAACATGCATTTGTATGTTTTTTGAGAAGAAACTAAATTGTTCGTTCACAAAAATATCCTCCACCTTATTCGATAGACAAAAAGGTTTAAGGCAATGGCGTAATTAACCACATATAACTTAGGGTGGCCAGTCAGATATTTTCGTCAATATATTATATATATATATATATAGAAAATTATACGAAGTATATATATAGGTCAATTATTATTTTCCGTACCTATATATATTAAATCTTGATCACCCTTAACGAAATTTCTGACTTCATCATTGATTTGAGATATCTCAGGGGTATTTTTTCATCATTTTAACTAATTTATCTAGATAACTAATCTCGATGTTATTATTCCACCCTCCGATGTATATAAAATAATCTTTGAATTTGGTATTTAAGTTATATTTGATATAATATGTATAAATAATATATCAAAAACTCAATAAACTATCTTTATTGAAATTCATAATTCATAAATTTAAAATTCTGTATCTTTATTGAAATTCAGAATTCATAAATTTAAAATTCCGACTCTGCCTGAAAGATCCATTTCTAAAATGTGTAGGAGCTATTTGGAAATGGAGAAAAAATTCAAGGTATATGTGTACAAAGAAGGTGATCCCCCATTATATCATTTTGGTCCATGTAAACATACATATGCTATTGAAGGTTATTTTATTCAAGCAATGGAAGTAAGCAAATTCAGAACTGAAAATCCAAACAAAGCTCATGTATACTTCTTGCCATTAAGTATTACAATGTTAATTGAATTCATATATGTGGCTGAATCACATGAATGGGGTCTCATGAAGAACACAACAAAGGATTATATTAATATCATTTCTCAAAAGTATCCTTATTGGAATAGAAGTCTTGGTGCTGATCATTTCATGCTTGCTTGTCATGATTGGGTAAGTTTCTTGAATTTATTTTATACTATGTATATAAGTTAATAGAATGTTATTTATATAATTGACAATTGGTACTCTCTCGAAAAAAGATTGAATTTGAATTACGACAGATAAAATACTCGAATAGATACTTTATTACAAGCATCATCTCATTGTTTTTCACTTTGTTTGTTATAAGTTTTGACCTGATATGAAATTTAATAGTAGCACCATACTCTTCCTTTCTTCCTTATTTGATATAGTCTTGAGAGGTAGCCTTTGTAAAATTAAAACTAAAATAAATATTGTAACTTTTTGAATATTATACTTCCTCCCTTTGAATTTATGTGACATTATTTATTTATTATAAAAACTAAATATTTTTATATTATTTAGAATATTCACAATATATAACTAGTGCGAAGCTCACATGTGTAATAATCTTTAATTATATGTCATAATATTTGTATGGCTATAAAAGCTTCTCGTTAATAGTAAAATGATAATTGTCGTGTGATACTTTACGTTATATCTTTTTTAGGAGCAGTGATAAAGTTTATATACATTCTACATTCTTTTCAGATGTCATTCATGAGATCACGCTGAATATGTTATTGTTGTTGATGTCTACCTTATTATATGACCTATTTTTGATGATAGTATCTTATTCTTGATTTAAATTTGTGTTTATTATACAGGGCCCTGAAATTTCCTTTGCTATACCACATTTATACAAAAACTCAATTAGAGCTCTATGCAATGCCAATACCTCAGAAAAATTCAATCCAACAAAGGATGTTTCAATCCCAGAAATCCATCTCCCTTTAGGTACAACCACAGGCCTACTAGGCGGTCCACCGCCCTCCGATCCGCGTTCTGGTGTTCTTTGCCGGAGGTGTTCATGGTCCAATTAGGCCAATTTTGTTACAACATTGGGAAAATAGTAAAGATGAAGATGTTCAAATTCACAAGTACTTACCAAAAGGTGTTTCATATTATGACATGATAAGAAAGAGTAAATATTGTATATGTCCAAGTGGATATGAAGTTGCAAGTCCAAGAATGGTTGAGGGACTTTACATGGGATGTGTACCTGTCTTAATTAAGGATAATTATGTGACACCTTTTAGTGATGTACTTGATTGGGACACATTTGTTGTTACAATTCATGTTAAGGATATTCCTAATCTTAAGAAAATTCTTATGGATATTCCTCAACATAAGTATTTGGTGATGCAAAAGAGGGGAATTCAAATGAGGAGGCATTTTGAGGTTAATTCACCACCAAAAAGATATGATGTGTTTCATATGATTCTTCATTCCATTTGGCTTCGAAGACTTAATTTTCGAGTTCACGATGTTGATGAATCTTGAATTAAATTTTTTTTGTTTGTGAGAGAGGAAAGTATTGATTTTAAGTGGAAATGTAATTCTTTTTTTGGACTGTTGTGTTTTTACGATTCTTGATTTTGCTATGTTGTTATACTTCATACTTGTGCACCATTGTGAACTAAATTAGAGCTATTAAGCTTTTGTATTTGATTGGAATATGTGATATTGAATTGTGTTTATGTAGCGATTTGATAAAAATGTTTGAACAGTTGACCAATTAACAATCTTGTTTTTGAATATGCATTAGTTATTTTCAGAAAAATCATCATTTTGAATAATAATAAAATTTGTGAAAAGTGATTAAAGACAAATGAATTAAGATCGATCATGTTTATTTACTTTAAGCCAAAACACCTACGCACTGGGTTAAGATTAATCAAAATTCATTTACTTTAAACTCGAGTGCATTTGGATCTATGTCTACCTTAGCAATCGTGGAGAAATCCCTTGCTTGGTTTGGAAGAGGCCGGAGATTAGTATCCGGTCTAACTTAAGGGGAATACTTTTAGGGAAACTTATATCGATATGCTATACTAAGAAAAATATTTACCATCTGTATCAATAACATTTTTTTCCATACTTTTACGATCCTAAGCCCGTGGGCTACCCACCCGACCTAAAACTTCACCATCGTAATATGGTCTAAAGATTAGTATAAAGCACATAAAACCCATATATCTGGGGCTCATCCTATCTCAGAAGTTTCTCCAAATATAAAAATCCAGATTTTTCATTGCTCTCATATACATATCTTGATTGTCCGATACATTGCAAATGATACATTATTTAGGGTGTGTTTGGTATGGAAGAAAATGTTTTCCATGGAAAATGTTTTTCTAGAAAATGTTTTCTTGGAAAACAAGTAGATTTTGGACTTATTTTCTCATGTTTGGTTGGTATGTAGAAAATATTTTTCGGAAATGATTTTGTATTTGATTTATGAATGAAAAATATTTTTGAGAGGCACATTTTATTTTTACTAGAGTATAAAAAAATTTATGAAATTGAAAATATTTTTTAAATTCATTTTTTTTTTTGGGGGGTGGTGGGTGTGGGTGGGGGCAGGGGAGGGAGTAGGAGTGAAAAAATAAAAATTTGAAGTTGATAGTATTTTTAAAAAATAAAATTAATTTTTTTGGGGATTGGGGTGGGTGGGGGGCTGGCCGGGGGTTAGGAATTTAAAAATAAAAATATGAAGTTGGAAATATTTTTAAAAAGCAAAATTAATTTTTTGGAAGGGGGTGGGGGTGGGGTGGGGGTTGGCCGGTGGGGTCAGGGATTGGGTTAAAAAATAAAATTTTGAAATTGAAAATATTTTTTTAAAATTGATGTTTTTCCCCCCAAAAAAATGTAATTTGAAATTGGAGGAGAGTTTTGGAAAATGTTTTCCTTAGTTTTTGAAGGGAAGTCATTTTCCTTAATTTTGAGGAAAATAAGTTGATTTGGAAAACATTTTCCATAACTTTTGTCCAACCAAACATAGGAAAATTGGAAAACATTTTCTGGAAAACATTTTCCTTCATACCAAACACACTCTTAATGTGAGGGATGCACTAAAGAGGATATAAGAATGTATCCGAGAAGATATTTTTATAATTTTTTTTTGAATAATAGAAAATTTTAGAGAATATGATACGTTAAGTCGTGTATTCTTGTATTTTTGTAAGTTTTTCTAAAGGTTATTGGACTGGCCCAATACATGGTGACTTATGACTTATTGGGCTTACGGTAGATTTGCTGTTATTTTGGGCCCAATTTTTCATACAGTTTCTAGTCCACTATAAGGGTTTGTTGACTAGGGTTTTATTTTCACCATTTTTGCAACATCACTACAGAGAAAGCTCGCAGCTGTATCAACAATGGTGCTCAAGTAAATCCTCTACCTTTCTCCTTGACCTTTTTTTATATGTTTTATGCATATATTAGAATGCTGTGTATATACCCCTATTTTTTCAATTTTTTTGGATTTTGTTTGTAAATTCTGTGTTTTCAGAGATTGATCGTAGTTAGATCATTTGTAACTTTCTTTTGATTATCAATTATCATACATAAGCTTGTATCTATGGCGTTTTTTTGGTTTTTGTTACATGTTAGTACCTGTTTTGTGTCCATTTCGTTCCTTTGCTAATCGGAATTTTAAGTTCTAAGTAGAGTAGTAGATTTAATTCTTCGTTAAGAATTTCTTATGAAATGTGAATCTGTAGCTGTAAGAAATTCTCAAAAGCTGCTTCATTGTTGCATTTGGTGAGGTTGAATGTTGCTTTCAGAGCGTTCATTTTTGTAAAGCCAGTTCTTAAGAGATTTGAAAAACTAATTTTCAGTATCATAGGAAATTTAAACTGTTTTAGCGGAACAGAAACTCGAAAGAAAGTTGAAGATTAAGTTTTTGAAAGTTTTCAATAGACTACACTTGTGTTTGCAGACTATGTGTCTCGGTTCCGTTAGTTTGGATTTTGCTCCTGTATGACACAGATTAATATCAATGGTTTTATTCTTGATTTTGATTTCAGGACGGAACTTTGTCGTTTTAGTGGTGCAAAGATATATCCTGGGAGGGGAATCAGATTTATTCGTTCAGATTCTCAGGTAATTTTATCTTTTGAGAGAACTTACTATCTTCTTCGTTATGATTGTGACTTAGTTGAAAGTGTTAATAGACATTTTCTTATCTATTTGGCACTTCTATTTTGTCTTAGGTGTTCCTATTTGTCAACTCAAAATGCAAGCACTACTTCCACAATCGTCTGAAGCCTTCAAAACTTACATGGACAGCTATGTATAGGAAGCAACACAAGAAGGTTTGTGACTTTGTGTTAATAAAGCGTCATTGATCAAAATATTCAAGCTTTATTTTTCTTCAAAATCTGTCTCAAAAATTGCAAAGTTGAATGATTGATATGTTGATACTGAATTGAGATCATAACAAATCTGTAACACAATTTTCTGTTTTGTCAGCTCTTGCCTAATTTGTATCATGGCATAGTCCTGTTTACCTTTGCCATCTTTTGGATAACTATATGTATATTCTTATGTCAAGTAAAATTTGCCATTTTTGTACGGTGACTCTAGGATATCGCCCAAGAAGCTGCTAAGAAGAGGCGCCGCACAACAAAGAAGCCTTACTCCAGGTCCATTGTAGGTGCAACCTTAGAGGTTATCCAGAAGAAGAGAACTGAAAGGCCAGAAGTTCGAGATGCTGCCAGGGAGGCTGCGCTCCGGTTAGTTTTTACTTTTTACCATTTCCTTCATGCCAATCCCTTAGATTTAGCCTGTGCATTGTATCAAGTTGTCAAATATGCATGCAAACTACCTACTACTCAGTCTGGGCGGTTAACCATAAGATAAAACGGGGGAAAAGAACTAAACGATGGATTCTTTATTACATGGAGGTGAATTGATTTCATTTTTTATCGATTTGTGCAGTGAAATCAAGGAAAGGATCAAGAAGACCAAGGATGAGAAGAAAGCCAAGAAGGCTGAGGTGCAGGCCAAGTCACAAAAAGCTGGAGGTAAGGGTAACGTCCCTAAGGGTGGATCGAAAGGACCTAAGCTTGGTGGTGGCGGTGGGAAACGTTAAGCAACATTTTGTTTTTTACTTGTAAGTCGTTGAGAGCTTTTTTTCACGGCACTGTAAGTGGCATCATTTTACCAGTCTTATCGTAGTCAAAACAGCAGACAGCAATTTCTCTAAACAAATGGTTTTGCATTTTAATGTTGCTATCTATTCGTTGATGGACTGCAGTTGAGTGCAGTTCTTCTCAGTTCTCACTCTTAACAGTATATTTTCTTACCGGTCTTTCAAAAGATGAAAGACTAAACTCATTTCCTTGCTTGTGTAATTTTGCTGGTGGTAACTAATGTGTTCCAATAATGAGCTTGTTAAGGTGCTAAGTGACTCGAAAAGTAGTCTTTTGTATTGGACATATATAAGCCATTTTTATTATCGAATTGATTGTTTCTATTTCAACAAGAGAAATGAGGTATTTTTAAGATGAAGACAACCAATAACATATTTCAACACCATATAAAATGCATCAAGAAAGATTTGAGTTAAAAATGAAAAAACAAAAGGCATAGCAGCTATGCTCGCTTCAAACACTGGAAAGTAAGCCATCATACGAGTGCAGTAAACATATCAACATTGTACCAATTGTATACACATGAAATAGCAATACTAATAATAATAACTCAATGTTTCTTCCCGCGACAGAGTATCGAAATATACTATTATCCTGATCTTCCACAGAAGATATACTATGCAGCAAAACTGTATCAAATACAAAGCATTGACATTTACATGAATAGGAGGGACATAGTACAGACATACCTAATAAGGCGAAAAAAATACAGTGATATCCTCCATGGTACCAAATATTTAGGTAGTGTAAGCTGTGTATCAGAACCTAATTTAATACTTTCTACAAGTGTTGGTAAAACTAGGGAACATATCATTTACGAAAACTCCCTGTTCTCCTCCTGAGATTACTGGGGATAATCGATACAGAATCCAGACAAAGGCCACCTTTGGAGTGTGTGCAGTCAATCTGTTTCATCGAGAATCTAACTTCAGTTACAGGATTTGACCTACTGACAATGAATTCACCCACCTTGTATTCAATCCAGCATCCACGCTTAACAGTCCCTTTTGTATCATCTTGTTCGATGTCATGTAGGCGGCACTCGCTAACTGCACACTGTCCATCAGAAGTAGACAGTTCATAGCGTACTGGCCCCAAATCCCATCCATGTGTGTGCTCAAAGTTGGAAACACGTCGGCCTAGTCTCTTAAGGAATTTCCCAATGTGGATCCTGAATGTTAGTGTGTATATATCCGGAGGAAAAGGAAATTTCACTGTTCCACTTACTTCAAACCACCAGACTTGCTGGCAATATGCCACAACCTGGAACCTGCAAGAAACTATCAGATGAATATAAGAATGCGGAAGTTTATCATATCTCATTGTGTCTACCAACAACTAAATGTTTACAAGTGGTCAGAAACAACATGAACATCCAGCAATTAGAATGTAAACAACACAAGGGAAAAAGATATATACTCCACTACTAGGTACTAGCAGAACAACACCTTCTAAGCCACCCTACCCCGCCTTACCCCAAAAGAAAGTTTCTTTTGAAAAAGAGTGGTTTATACGTACTAGTTAATCAGCCACAGATATTGCAAGTCAAGATTAGTAAGGGGAAAAAGGTTAAACTATCCATAATATGATCATCATTACTAGCTACTAAATTAGCATGCGATGATAAATACGTCCAAACATCCTCTTATGTAATCTTTGATACTACTCATCCTTTATAGAATTTAAAAAGAGCTAAACCTATTTGTCTCAAAGAACAGAGAAAATAGCAAGTCGGTCATATTTAAATTACTGATAGGTACGCATATCTCAAAATCTGAGAGTGAAATGTGGATGAGATATACCTTTCTTTTTTCAAATTCAAAGTTCACTGTATGCTTTTACCAATAAATGAGGATAAGCATGACTTCCAACTTTTCATGCTCAATTTCTTTCCAGTACAGGGATAGGTAAAATCATCAGTAAAGCTTGATTTTCTTTTAATTAGGTAGCAAGGGAGTAAATAGGTACTCTTTATTTTAACACGGCGTCATAAACAAAATTGCACTGGTGGTTTTGGTTCTATACTCTTCACAAGTAAGCTCACTGATAAAAGACTTAAGTTGATGGAAAGTAGAATTAACAATATCCATTCCAATTAGCTCAAACCAATCAAAATTAGCAAAAACTGAGAAGAAAATCTGCACTTTTGAACGTACAAAATATGTCACAAACAGGAGATCGCAGAATTCAAAAGTTTGACTAAGTTGTTTCATACAGAGTTATACACAAAGCACCATAAGGTATGGAGATGAACGGCAGGGAGTAATTGTATCTTTACTGTTAAGTTATTGTAAGAAGCTTTTGGGTAGGGAAGAGTCAAGTGATGAATTTACTTCATTTGAATGAGTTCCTTCAAATAGGAAAGAAAAAGATTTCAGAAAAGTATTTGATCCATTTCTTACTGTTCTCTACTTATTCTTATCTGGTTTCGTCTCAAGATCAACAAATAAACATCATTTTACCATGATCGCAAATTTTATCCCGTGATGCACAAAGAAACTCAGTTTCAAGTAACGGACTCAATGGGGAAATATTATCTATCAATAGAATTACAGAGAATATTTGACCAGTTCAGGAATCTAATATAATCTCCACAGTATGAAGAACTAAGCTTATAAATGATATTGTTGAATATAATCTGGACAAATAACAGATTAATCTAACCTTGATTCATCCGTTGCAAACCAGTTCCAATGTCTCCTGTCTTCACTACTTGTTATCGACATTGCTTTTGAAGAGATTGACATGCAAATCCTTCCACTTATTCTGTCCAACCATACTTCCTGTTATTTCTCCCATGTAATGAGAAGTATATATTAGCAAAACAAAATAGAAACACTGTAAATTGTGCTAAAAATTTGTAAGTCATAAACATAAGAAAACACAACGAAACTCAACTGCGCCAAACCCCCACTCCCACACCCCCGTTTAAGGAATTAATAGGGCCCTTCAATCCCTTTGATTCCCTGGTGGCTCGAGGACTCCAACTCATGGTTGGAGTGATTCACACTGTGTTATCCTTCACTCATCAAAGCTCGACATTTCTTACACCAAAAGCATTAGACAAAGGAGTGTATCCATGCCATCAAGAACTTACTTTAGCAGTGTTAACTCAAATTTCATAATTCATTCCACTAAAACCAATCCAAAATATTTGAAAAATACATGTCTGGAAAAATTCTCAGAGATTTTCCAGCACTTTGCCGTAACCAAAATCACATATAGCCAATAATCAATTTCGACCCAGAAATGACCAACATCAATATTGACCCAAAACTCAATTTTCAGCTACCATTTACCATCAAAATAAAGAATATCATATATAAATTCTCCAAATAGCAAAGGACAGATCATTCGAATCCCAGCTGAGCCAATGAAGCTAATTGAGATGGTTGCAGAATAGGGATCGAGGAGATATTTGCATAAATTTTTAACAAATTCGTATACCTTATTATCATCGTCAAACGAGAGGGGACGAGAGAGAAGGGCAAATATACTCTTCTTCGAAAGACCTTCGTATCTCCAAGGAGGCAAAAGGTCAAGCATATGGTGGTAATTAGAAGGAAGTTTAGATTCCCACACAGCATCAGAAGAAGAAGCACCGCGAAATGCCCGGTTCAGCCGAGCGAGATTACAAATTTCCGGCGGCGTCAGGTACATGAAAACACAGGCCACGCAACTTTCCGGTATGTCTCCTAGCCCCGTTCTACCGGTAACCGTACCATTCTCCGCCGTGTTGGACAATGATGCCCCCATGCAATTGCCTGTTTATGTATCGGAAAACAGGGCAATTTCGGGTCAAATCATGGTTCTGTCGCGGCGGTGCACGGCGGAAATGGAGCGGTGATTTTACAATCAACGGAGGCGAAGAATTTTTCTAACGATTTATTTTTCTTATGTTATTCTCCATTTTTCGGAGTATCTATGTTTAGTCACGTCAAAGCATACAACTTGATTTTTTTACCTGTTAATTATATTCGTGAATTCTTGATCGTCTATTAAATATTTTAAAAATTAACTTATTTATGTAAGTTACTATATGCATAAACGATTATTAATTTAAAATTTAATAAAATTATGTTATGTCTTATCTAACAATCTCCTATTAATTATTCTTCGACCCTTGTCTATTTTTCCTAATTTCTGCTTCCGACACTCAACACACTTTTTTACAATCTTTTTCATACGTTGAAAATTCTTTTAGTTTTATTTTTCTCATTTTGTCTGTTACTGAGGTCACTCTGATCCTTATGGGCCTTTAGTCGGAGAATTATGTGATGTACACAAGTTAAACGTTAGTAGATATTATGAGTGTATATTTCATTTTGCACACTCTTAATAGAACTAATAAGAAAATTTAACAACTTTCACCAATTTTTTACTCTATCCCCGCGAGTCTAAGGGTGTACATGACCGGATTAGTTTGAATTTTTCAAATATCAAACCAAATCATTTGTCGAATTAAAGAATGTATAAATCAAATCAAATCAATAAAACTCGGGTTTTTCAAATTCGAGTTTTTCGGAATTTTTTGGATTTTCGGAATTTTTCGATAAAATATTCATAAAAACATATAATTTACTTGTACTTCAAATATTTCTTTAGTCCTACCAAGATGTAACTATCTAAGTTATTTCTCAAGAAAATAACAAAAAATATGATATAATTAGTGACACTAAAATATTCAAATAATAATAATAATAATAATAATAAAATCGTGTAAAACAAATATTACAAACTAATAAATCATAATGAAATTGATCATAATTTAAAGTACTAAATCATGCTAAAATAAGTTTAGTAAGTATTAGTTACATGACTAAATATTAAAAAAAAGTAAAATTAGATCATGTATTTTAATTGTCTAAATCTACGTAAAACTAAAAAACAAATATTCAATATTATTGTCGTTAATTGATTTTTTTTTGCATTAGTATTAATTTGATTTTAATTTAAACTTTATTATAATTACCAACATGTATAGACTATAATCTTATTAGATCATTAAGAATTCTAACTTTCAAACATGAAATAATTATATTAAAAGATAAAAATTATGAAAACGTATAAGAGATATTTAAAACTTATATCAAAGTAAGTATTTTTATGTATAAAATAAAATTTTAAAATAATATATATAATGTCGGGTTGGTTTGGCCTCGGGTTTTTTTTTTTAGTTGAAACCAAACCAATCAATATAGTTGGCTTTTTTTTCCAACACCAAACCACTAGTCGGATTTTTTTCGGTTTGACTCGATTTGCGATTTAGTTCGTTTTGTTTCCATTTTGTACACCCCTACCTGCGACCCTCTTTATATATAATTTCGCTCTGATTATACCTTTTCAAGTTTATATGCCCACAAATTCATTTAAACATTAACTTTTTATCAATGTTTTGATTAATCAATATTTTACCTCATAAAATAATAATGTAGATCGAGATATCACTTTTTTCATTATTTTTTAATAAAGAAATCACCTAATGACTTGTTTAATTGCAATGAAGGGAGCAAACAGAGTTGTATCGAAAAAAGAAATATCTTATCATCAGATTATTATTTGATATCCAATATAGTTGAGAAGATGTATTAAATCTTGATAAAAATTATATTATGACCCCAAAAAGATAAAAATTAGATCAACTATATACATTAAACATTAAAATTGGTATCAATAATGGTTAGACGTCTTAGCTATAAATTATGATTGTGACCATCGAAATAAACCTAGTGTAGTTTTATTAAATGTGTATAAATTATTAATTTGAAATTTATTGAGTTAAATTGATTAAAATCTAGAATCAAATAGCAATAACTTTAATATAATTACATAAATGAGATATATGCGGAGTGCTCATAAATTTTAGAATTTAAAACTTTTTAGCTTTATATCATGATATGTTTATTGACCACCAACATAATTAATAAAGTATTTATTTGATCATTAATACTAACTTTAAATACTTATTTATGTATTTGGATCTAAAAAATTATATCATCAATTTAATAAGTAGTGGACCAAACATACACATTAATCATCTTAAAAAGTAATTAACTTTAAGAGAGATACCAATATTGTATAATTAACTTTTTCTTTTTTGGCCTCTCAGATTATTATTTTTTATTAAGCGAGCTACTTCATAGATGAGTTTTAAAATGCATGAATTTAAATTAATTGGATACCAACACGATTGAGATACCAAAAAGAAAAAAAACGTTATTTTTTTTCATGGGAACAAGTTATAGAATGTAAAATAAATTGCAGTTTTTTTTCCAATTTATATATTATAAAATAAAATGAAAAACCAAATAATTAGATGAAAATTTTGGTTGCAATTAGCATTAATCCTTTTTTAATACCAAACGCTTTCTTATTTAAAGTCTTGAATTTGAGCCCTAAAAAAAATTGCTTTTGACAGAAAAAAATACATTCAATATAAAACTTTTTGATAAAAATCTAAATTAATCGTACTTTAAATCAAAAATAAATAAATAAATAAATGAAATCCTATTCTGTTTGTAAAAGAACTAGAAAGTCATGTATCACGCTGAGTTAAATGTGGACAAAAATATTAATTGATTTTTAATGAGGTCAAAATTAAATGTATAATCAATCTCTAGTTTTTGGATAATTAAGAAATAATATTATTATTTTCATCTGATAATGACTGCTGGTTTTATAATTGAAGTTTAAGCTGTTGCAATAACGGTCTAAATGTTCATTTTTTATATTATTCGATAACTTAAAAAATAATATTGATATTTTTAGTTAATTGGTAACATGTAATAAAAGGTAAATAGTCCGTTTTCATATATGAAAATGCATCGATGATGTAGTTTTTTTTAATATATATATATTATTATTGTAGATAACTTAATCTTTTTTTAATATATATATATTATTATTGTAGATAACATTATAATTTCAGAATAAATTACGTAATTATCCTATAAAACAAAAAAATAATACATTTTCTTTTATCCAAAACTTCTCCCCATTTTTTTAAAAAATTAAATAAAATTAAAGCTTACGTCAATTTATCAAGTTAAATAAATCACATGTTTTATTATATTATACTTAGTATATCTTATTTTTAGTGTAATGAACTATATGTGTTAATAAATTTTACTTTATTTAATTTTAATATAATTACACTATTATAATTTTGAAATAACTTATTATAGTCAACTTAGGTAATCCACCGCTAGCCGTTTCCTCAACTTCACTAATTAGAGTGAAAAATGGTAATTTTACCTAAAATGAGTACTATCATGAATTTTTGCGAATATTTTGAGTAATAATTTTCAAATATTTTGTTCATTACTCTTATATTTTTCGTAGTTTGATAAAAATAAAGTTTGTAAAAAATATTTTCACAAAATTCAACATGCGTAGAAAAGTTATCAATAATTCAGAGCAATTCTACAGCATAAATTTTGTAAAAAGTTTGATTGTTGTTAACATGTGCATGATTCTTATTCCTATTACAATTACTTTAATAATGGTATCAGACTCAAGTTTTGATCACTAAACCTATATGAGTTACGTGGAGGTTTTCCATGTCAATACGTTGGTCATCATAAGTTCATTTGGGAATTTTTTTTATTGATCTGGACGTTATATTCATGGACTAATTAATACACGAAAAATGAGTTAATTTTCGCGATTTCTAAAAAAGGGCATGTCGATGTGAAAATGTGCGTGAAAAAAAAAATGGTGTAAGTATATGTGATTGTTCCCCTATTCAATAAAGAGGTCATCATAAAGTTTTTAAGAAAAATATTTAAGGTGTTTCGGGCGCCAAATTCATGAGCGATTCACACACAAAAAAATGAGGAATTTGTGTGATTCCTAAAAAAAAGCATGTAGATGCAGAAATGGGAGTGAAAAAAAAAGTGTGAGTATATGCGATCGTTCCCCAACTCAATACGGAAGTCCTTATAATGTTTGAAAAAAAAAATTGAGTGTTCATGGCGCTAGATCCATGGGTTAACACAGATGAAAAATGAAGAAAATTGCGCTATTCCTAAAAAGGGCCAGTTGATGCGGAAATGGGGGTGAAGAAAATGTTGCGAGTATACGTGATGGTTCTCCAACTCAATACGAAGGTGCACATAAAGTTTTTTGATAAAAAAATTTTGGGTGCTCCGAGTGTCAGGTCGTGGGCTAATACACGCGAAAAATTGAGTAATCTAAGCAATTCTTAAAAAAGAATTTTTGGTAGATGTGGAAATGGACGTTGAAAAAATGGTCTCAGTATACGTAATGGTTCCACAACTCAATTCAAAGATCCTCATAGAGTTTTAGAGAAAAAAATTTAGGATGCTCCGGACACTGGATCCATAGGCTAATACACACAAAAAATTGAGTAATTTGCGCGATTTTTAGAAAAGGCATGTAGATGCTGAAATAGCGTAAGGAAAATAATGTGTGTATACGTGAGAGCTCCCAAATAAATATAGAGGTTCTCGTAATGTTTTTTGAGGAATTTTTTTGAGGTGTTCTCGGTGTCATATCCATGGATTAATTATACACAAAAATTTGATTAATTTGCACGATTTCTTAAAAAGTGTCTATAGGTACGAAAATGAGCATGAAAAAATGGTGTGAGTATAACTGATGGTTATCATACTCAATATGAAGATCCTTATAAAACTTTTGAGAAATTCCTTTTAGGTGCTCCAAGCGCTAGATCAATGGTCTAATTACACACAAAAAATTGAGTAATTTGCACGATTTCTAAAAGAGGATATGCAGATGTAGAAATGGACGTGAAAAGAATGGTATGCATGTACGTGATGATTTCCCAACTAAATACAGAAGTTCTCATAAAGGATTTTGAAAAAAAAAATCGGGTGCACTGAACGTCATATTCATGGGTTAATACACAAACAAAATTAAATAATTTGTGTGATTCCCAAAAAGAGTTTGTGCATGCAAACATATGCGTTAAAAATTATGTGAATTTTGTTTCACAACTCATTACAAAGGTCCTCACAAAGTTTTTTGAGAAAAACTTTTAGGTGCTCCGGACGTTAGATCCATGGGCAAATACACACGAAAACTAGAGCAATTTGCGCGATTCCTAAAAAAAGGCATGTAGATGCGGAAATAGAAGTGAAAAATTATTTGAGTATACGTGATGGTTCTCCAACTCAATACGGAGATTCTCATAGAGTTTTTTGAGAGAATTATTTTGAGTGCTCCGAGTCCCATATCCATATGCTAATACATACGAAAAATTGAGTAATTTGCTCGATTCCTAAATATGGCTTGTAGATGCGTAAATGAGCGTGAAACAATGATGTGAATATATGTGATGGTTCCCCAACTTAATACAAAGGTCTTCATAAATATTTTTGAAATTTCTTTTGGATACTCTAGCCGCCATATCCATGGGTTAATTTATACGAAAAATTGAGTAATTCGCGTTTCTATAAAGGTCTGTAAATACGGAAATGGTTCCCCAAATGAATACGGTGGTCATCATAAAATATTTTGAGAAAATCTTTTTGATTCTCCCGGCGCTATATCCATGGGCTAATACTCACGAAAATTTGTGTAATTTGCGTGATTCCTAATAAAATATTTCTAGATGTGAAAATGGGCGTGAAAAAATAGGTTGAGTATATGTGATGGTTCCCCAACTCAATACGAAGGTCCTCATAAAGCTTTTTGAGAAAAAAAAATTGAGTGCTCAAGGCGTTAGATCAATGGGCTAATATACACCCAAAAATTGAGAAATTTGCGTGATTTCATAAAAAAAAAAGCATGTAAATGCAAAAATAGGTATGAAAAATTATGTTTGTATTTGTGATTGTTCTCCAACTCAGTACGGAGGTTCTCATAAATATTTGGGTGCTCTGGACGTAAGATCCATGGTCTAAAACACACGAAAAATTGAGAAATTTGTGTGATTCTTTAAAAAAAGATTTGTAAATGCGGAAATGAACCTGAAAAAAATAATGTGAGTATACGTGATGGTTCCGCAACTCAATACAAAGGTGCTCATAAAATTTGAGGGGGAAAATTGAATGCTTTGAGCACCAGATGCATGAGCTAATTATACGGCAATATTCATAGTCAAAAAAACAGAAATATTGTTTATTTGTTTAGCAATAAATTTTCTAAAAAAGTTTTTGAGAAAATGGCCAAAATCCCCCCCCCCCCCCCATAATTTATAGCTGAATTCCAACTACACACTCATACTTTTACGGGGTCTTATCACCATCCTGAATTTTACAAAACTGAAATAGTTATACCCTTGAAAAGCCACAACCACATCTATATTGATCTTTGAATTTCACGCGTTCGACACGTTAAAATTTAATTAATTTTTTTTTAATTTTCTTATAATTCCTTTCCCTTTTTTCTATACTCTTCCAATTTCTTCAAATCCTAAAGCAATTTCTTTTCCAATTCCTTCAAATTTCTAAAGTAACTTCACCATTACTTTAAACACCAAAGTCCATCAAAATTGGATTATGAGGAACAAGAGAGAGATGAGAGGAGGTGTGGGAGGGTTTTTGTTGGTGTTTTGAGTTTCGCCGGTGGCGATGACAATTGTAGCGTTTCGCCGGAGGCAGCAATGGCGTTTCGTCGGAGGCAGTGATAATGGTGGTGTTTCGCCGGAGGCAGCGACAGTGGTGATGTTTCGTCGGAGGAAGCAACAATGGTAGCTTTTCACTGGTAGCAGTGGAGTGAGGAAAACTAAAAAAAGTGATGGAAGCGAAATAGAGAGAAAGAACAAGTGCAAATTCTCTCCGGAAAAATAAGGAAGAAACTTGTAATTGGTAGCTTGAGATTTGAGATTGATAATTAAAGGATCTATATAACAAAAACAAAAATCTTATTTGAGAGTTCAATTGGGTTTGATGTAAACCTAAATTATTATTTTTTTCTTTCAAATATGATCCAAATCCCATTTTTAGGTGATATAAATAGATCTCATTTTACTTTTAATTGATTTGAATGGTTTATAAAAATTTGTTATATGAGATTTTTAAAGCTTGTGTCAAATCAACCATGGTGAATCCGGTGAAGATAGTAATGGCAATGATGATTTAGAGATGGTGAATGGTAGAGGAATTTCATCTTTATTGCTATAGAGAAGAAGACAATAAATAAATAAATAAAATATATATTCTTAAAAATAGATATTAAAAATAAAATTTTAATATTAAATTTTTATGCCCACTCTCTCAAAGAGAGTGAGTTACACTCACTTTGCCAGCTAAGCGTTCAGGGAGGTAATAATTTCAGTTTTATTGAGTGTAGTTGGAAATTCGGCTATAGATTGATGGGGCTTTTGGCCATTTTCTCAAAGTCTTTTAGCTATATGTATAATTTAGCAACGAAGTTCGTATTTGTATATATATATATATATATATATATATATATATATATATATATTAAAGTTGTATCGAATAATGTTTAATAAAGAAGAAACCCTCTTAATAAATTCATAATCGAGACTTTTTATTAAGAATAAAGAAATTTCATTCTACGTCTAATTTTTTTTTTTAATTTGCATTGATAATTGCCATTAATTCCTTTTTCATGACCTCACAATCTTGATAGCAAATTTTCACTTTTTTCTACATTGAAATGATTGAATTAGAAATCCTAACTTGGATCATAAATGTCAACAATATCTTAATCACATATCTAACTTCTTGCTTGTTGTGGACGACAAGTATTAATATATTGTACGTAGGATTTATGGTATTATAATTTATGTAATATCGTTATAATATGATAATTCCAAAGTATAAATTATTTTATTTGATATAGGTTATTTTCTGGCTTTAATTAGCATAAACGAAGGATAACTTTATTTGTTATATGTCAAAAGCTTAGCATATATAGTTAAACTGATTATTATTTAGTGTTTTATTTGTGCCTCGATTGAAATTTTAAACAAAAATAAATAAAAATGAGAAGATAAATAAATAGTGATCTTTTCTTTCTTAATCAATTGATATTCGGAAAAAATTGATTCAAATTCGTTGTGAATTAGATCGAAAGTAGTAAAATGTTGATCTGTATATAAGAAAAAGTCTTTCTCCAAGATTTAATTAAGAAATAAAAAATGATAGTTTCTATAACATTAAAATTCACTTGCATATGATATTTATATCAAGTAATAAATACATAAGTTTACATAAGTACATGATTCGTCAATTGTGTAGATGTTGTTTTAAGTGTATATACCGCCGGGGGAGGGGGGTGGCGGATAGAGAGGAATCAATATAAATATCTTATGCGAATATATATTTACCGGAGTTGGGGGAATAAAATCAATATAAATATCTGATACGAATATATTTTTACCGCCTTCGTAGAATATACTCACATAAGTTATCGAGAAGATAACAAAATAAAATCATCCATGCTTTTCAATTTGACTAATGAAAATATGTTGGAAATATCTCATTGTCGTATTGCAACCTAATTCCATGGAATTCACATGTGTAAATATTCTATGATTATATATATATATATATAAAAGTAACAGTGGTGGACCCAAGATTTTCATTCAGGAGGTTCGAAAAATAAAAATGTTGTTGATGAGATTTAAACTTGGGGCATGCAGCTTAATATTCAAGGGTCTTATCATTGAACTATTTATTTTTAATTGTTATTGAGGGGGTTCAAAATATATACATCTATAAAAATACAAAAAATTTACCTTATATATATCGTATATTTTTTTGCCGAAGTGTTCGGGTTAACACCTTGGACCCAATATCGGTCCGCCCCTGATCATGAATGTCACTTTATTTATTTCTATTTCAATAAAAAATGAAGAACTTTATCATTGTGATAAAGTAGTCCAGGATATAGCAATTGTATGTAATTTGAAAACAGGTATGATTAATAGAAAAAATAATAATGTAAAAGCTCATATTCACATGAAAAATTGTTTTCAAATTAAATGTGCATACATATTAGTACTAATTATATTTAGTTTATTTAGGTAATAAACTAAAAGTATTACACAAATTATATTTAAAGAAAGATTTTGTTCACCTATGGGGTCTGCAAGTGAGATATTCAACGTCTGATATTCGTAATTTATATAACAATATTCACAACTAATTCCTTACAAATTTCTATTATAACAAAAGATAATATAATCTGTTAAAAGTGAGTTTTATCACGCAATTAATTACTTTGAATATGTAATTAAATAAATCAATCCTTCATCTTTGAAGATTAAACCTTAATCCTCTCGTACTTACTAATTGATGCATTTTTTCTAACTTCCAAGAAATATATTATAGGAAGGTTGAAAGGATCCATAATTCTATAATTAAAATCTATTTGTTGTGGCAAATAATTACTCATAATATATGATTTTTTTAAAATTAAATGATTTTTTAAAATTAAATTGATGTAATTTTTCTATTGCACACATGTACTAACATGAGAAGGAGACAGCCACGTCATTCCTTTTTTTCTTTTTCCATTTGTAGGGTTACGTTGTTGATCATAGACTTTTCTTTATTCGATGGATCTACAAAAAGTCATGATTAAATCAGGGGCGGATTTAAAATATTTTTTTTGTGGAATTAATAATTTTTGTTAATATAATTACAATATTTATTGATATTTTAAATTATTAATTTAATTATTGTTTTATATATTAATTAAAAATTATTACAAACACATATTAATATAGAAATTCCTGTTCTTTTCACGTAAAACTAAAGTCAGATGTTGGTTGTTAATTGTCATATCTTTTCTTGTGAATATTTCTTTTTTCATTTGTGGGGTTGTTGACCATTGATTTTCCTATATTCGTTTGTTTTCTATAAAATAATGATTAAACTAGGGGCGGATTTAAAGTCTTTGTTTTTATTTTAGGTGGATTTAATAACTTTTACTTATACATTAACTATATTTAGATATTATAAATTACAGATTCAAGTTTTATTATATATTGACTAGAATTATTACAAGCATACGTCAATTTTAAATTTGAATTCGCTTCTTATATTGTCATCTCTCTTCTTGTGAAGATTTCAATCTTTAGCCTATACTCTATAGTCATTGTTATTTCTCTTCTTTGTATTCGATATTAGAAATTTATTAATTCAATTCATTCAAGTTTATACAAACTAAATTTATTAATTTACGAGATTTATTTTCATAATAATAAATTAATTTTTTTTTTTAATCTCAATTATTTTATCACAAATCGAAGGCTCAGCCTATGGTGTGAGACCCCACCATAAAAAAAAGAGGATCCATCTTGTTTCTCATATAAGAAACAAATGTTTTTCACACTTCTCTACCATGCAACTCCTTTAATTGTAGACCTCATTTTCATGGTACCCACTTATTTACTTTAATGAAGTGATTGATGTTATAGTACTGAATAAAATATTAAATGGACGGTTTCAATTGAATTTGAACAGATTAATATCAATAACAATAAAATTTATAATGAAAGAATTACAATAGGAATACATGGGATAGTTGAGTTAGTAAAGCAAAGGTATTCCCTTCTTGTCGTTAAGGTAACGATTTTGAACATGTGGTATACAAAATGTATAAATAAACAAGATATAAAAATGTCATTTCGATATGTAAAGTTTATTTACAAATTATACAACATATTTTTTTTTATAAATTCAATCAATATAGTCCTAATTAAGCCTACAATTATTATTTTCTTTCATGTATGTTCCCATGCCTATCTACCAAAAAAAAAAGAGAAAAAAGACATTATAACAAGACTAGTCTCACTCCTTGAAAACATATCATGTTAGATGGAATTTGATGGTCTTTTTGCAATGTATCTTTCTAACAAATAAAAGAAGCAAAAAAAAAAATTATTTCTTCCATCTAGAAAGTGATCTTTTTATTGTATTTTATATCGATATTAACGTAGATTTCAAACATCGGGTGAACTAAAAAAAACAAAAACGAATATACTTATGCACGCCCAGTGGGACTCGAACCCACAATCGCTTGATTAGAAGTCAAGCGCCTTATCCATTAGGCCATGGGCGCTTCTTGTAAGTATTATGCCTATGTTAATCTATATTCGTGATTCATACTTTATGTGATGTTTGATTAAATATGAAGGTGTATTTACTTATTTATTACTATATATGTTTCGTAAGTAAGAAAAAAAAAATATTTCAAAATACAGTAAGAGCATGGTAGTTGAGGTGGCGGTTATATGGGGGTTGGTGGCGAGATGGGATGTGTTGGAAACTTGGACTCATCAAACATGAAAAAAATAAAAAATATTCTCCCGTCGTATCGAAATTGAAGAAGTACCTACTATATTATAGATGTATTAAGTGTCAATTCTATTAAATTGCATGATTTTGATTATTAATAATCCTTTCTTTCTTTCGTTGGTTTAGCTACTTGATATTCACATATAGCCACTTAAAAATAGCCTAATTATTCTCCATAGCTATACTTTGATAATTACAATGCGTAACTACATGTTATAGGGAGGATAGAGGCGAGCGAGACTGGGAGAGAGAGAAGAGAGGCGAGCGTGCGAGGGCAAAAGGTGGGAGAGAGGTGAATTGTATATGTATATCGGTTAGATAATTGTATATATGGCAAGTGAGATTGGGAGATGGAGGAGAGAGGCAAGCGAGACTGGGAGAGGGAGGAGAGAGGTGTGCGAGAGACGGAATATATTGGTTAGATTATTGTATATTATACATATGCAATTATATATATGACAAACGAGATTGGAAGAGGGAGGAGAGAGACGAGCGAGATTGGGAGAGGGAGGAAAGAGGCGAGCGAGAGCGGGCAAGGAGTGGAAGAAAGGTGAATTTTATATGTATGTCGGTTAGATAATTGTATATTCTAACGAATTATACATGTACAAACGTGATTAATTATACAAACTCGAAGTCAGTACACATAATTAATGTATACCATTAGTTGCGAGTGGTAATTATAACGAACTATAACTATGATGAATAATTAAGTGGTATAAGTTTGCTTAACCGCGTAATTTTCCTTTTTTTTTTTTGGTTTCCCATCCGGCCTGCCTGAATTTGGATTTGTGTCGGAATATCCCACATAAAGAATAAAATGCTCCCTAACATAAGGGACTTTTTACCCAAGGGACTCAAACTCGAGACCTCTGATTAAAGATAAAGAAAAACTTACTACTCAATGTTAGTTCTTATTGTACTTTGGTAATTAGTGTATGATTGGTCGTTATATATAACTTTTTTTTAAAAATTATTAATTCAGTTTTTAAATTAACATCTTTAATTTTAACTTATTAGTAAATAGTTTATTCAGCACTTGAGTATAAGAAATCAATTTTATTTATTAAGTAATAACTCTATGACCCAACTTAACCAAGCTGAGTCAGCTTGGTCTAGCCCGAGCTTAGCAACCTAAGCTCACTTAACAATCGAGTTTGGCTAAGCTCGAGTGCTAAATTACCAATAATTCAAGCCAAACCGATATGTATTTAGTCTCTCCTTCGTCTTAATTTATGTGTATGTCTTCGATTAGACACATGCTACACCAAAAATTGAGTTACCTAAGTAATTTTTTTCTCTAATGTAGAGGACATAATAATACATGTTGTAACTATCCACCTAAATGATTGGAGAACAAACAATTTCTCTATACCTTAAAGAGTATTAGAGTCATCAATGGTAACAAGTGAATGACATGATTCTCGAGGAGCTACACAACAAATATGTGACGATGCATCGAAGGCAAGGAAGTCGTAGAAACGAAGCCTATCACCATACCAACAAACAAATACAAGATAGGGGCCCTTCTCTCAAAGGTTTGATGAAATGCCCCATACTAGAAAATGAAGATCTATTTCAAATTGGCTAGAAAGAAAAAACAACATACTTTTCATGGTTTTATTATTGATATTTAAATGGGCATTGGTGGGTTTCATCTGTTGAGTTCTGAAACAGAACAAAAATTAGTTACAGACATATCTATAACACAATGCATTAGAAAAAGCAGTTGGAAGAACTACTGAGCACCGACTCCTATCGATGAACTCAACGAGGAGCTATTAAACTAATTTCAATAGTTTCCAGTACTGCTAGTTCTATCAACAAAAAATAATCGCCCGGTTTATGACTACCATATCACATATCAGAGTTACCAAAACCTTTGTAGAAACAAAGAATGTGATGGCTTTAACACTCCATCACATCGCAAAAAGATGTGGACAAAACAAACGCTGACAAAGGCAGCCTATAGCACCCTAATCTTCAAGTTCAATAATCTTAACAACTGATGCATCTCCAACTTTCTGGCAAACGACAACACGATCGTGTGATTTAATAACTCCTGATGCTTTTCCATGATCAAGAGCAACCTTCAGTACCGACTCATTAGTTGCATTATTAGATTCAGCCTATGAAAAGAGTAAATCATTTGATTATATACGGAACAAAAGGAGCATTCAGCATTCAACTGAACATGAAACACAAAAACGATGAGATCAACTTACAGGATGTCGAGGATCAGCTAGCATTGGGAAAAGACCTCGGACAATTAGAGATTGCCTTGCCTGAACATGAAGAAAGAACACAAAATTAAAGAAAATATTCAGAAAGTTCACTCTTCTCACAATAATTGCCTTGCCTCGGACAACTCTTCTCACAATAATTGTTAAATATTATGTCAGTTTCAAAAAGAAAAAAATGGGACTACCAAATTCAGTATTACTATCGAGAAGTAATTTACGTTGGAGTAGAACATCTAATGATATAATATCAGTGTAAATGAATAGAAACTATTCAATCCATGATGAGTCAAAATAGGAACTAAAAAATATAGAGTAAAAACGGTCTCGCTAGTAACACAACACTCTTTTTCAATGCATTTAACCAGCCATTGGCCGATGAATTGGATTCGATAACCAAAGAAATTTATGAGTTCTAGACTGTACCTCAAATGCACCAGTAAAACTCCACTTCAGTTGATTTGTCTTGAGTCGAGGGATGACAACTGACAATACTGGCATAGTTGGCCTATATTTAGCTATCAACCTGTGTAATGAACATAAATTACAACTCTTACAGAGAGACACTCAATATACCAAGAAGTACAGTAATAGCAAATAACACTACCTTGCTGCCCTTCCAGATGAAGTGAAACAAATAATTACTGAAGCTTTCACCTTGATGGCAGCTCTTACCTAGAGAATAAAGGATTATAGGGTTATTGTGATTAACACATACTCAAAAAGAAGAAGGCATTTCAAATTCTGGAGATACATCTTTTCCCATCTTAAGAAAGGCATTGCATTTTAGAAAATACCGCAGAGGAGGCAATTGCTTCCAGATGTGTCATGGGCTCTCCAACAAATTTGACTGTTTTCTTGAAGTATAGGTCTTGGTTGAAAACCTTCCCTGCCTGCATGGAAATTAATTGCTGATTAGCCCTGCTAGCCAGAAAATGATGAGCTAAGGCCGCCATCGCCCCTCCAAAGGTAATGCCAACAGTAAATAGAATGCCATAAATCTTAGCAACTAAAGACCACACTGAGAATGTCTTTTCAGAGCTCAAAGCAACAATATTAAGAGTTGATGACAGAGCAAATATTTTTGACCCCAAGAAAGCTAATTAAAGCAGAAAACATGCAGAATGTTCTTAAAATGTTATAGGAATTAAGATGTAATTATTTTGATTCCATTGTATTTAAGGCTTTACCATACGTTACAGTGTGGAGACAATTCCCTAAACTAACAAGACTTCAGGAAAAATTACCTCTGCACAAATCTTGCCAACAGTTGAAATAGTCTCGACTGGGTATAATCCACGCAGAGTCTCAGCACCAAGAAGAATAGCATCAGTCCCTGAAAGTGT
Source organism: Solanum lycopersicoides (assembly GCA_022817965.1). NCBI lineage: Eukaryota > Viridiplantae > Streptophyta > Magnoliopsida > Solanales > Solanaceae > Solanum > Solanum lycopersicoides. The sequence goes on from CM040627.1 coordinate 89,398,137, forward strand.
TAAATGTTAAAATCTCCCAAGGAAATCAAGTTCTCAACTAACTCTCTTTTACTTTTTTTATAATCGAGAAATCCCAAAAGGGCAAGTGGTGCACAAATCAAAATTCGGTGGATAATTGAGAGTTGTCTTAATTATGAATCAAAACGGTACATCAATGTTATCATGGCTGATTAGATGTAAAGGGATAAAAGGAGGACATCAATCCATCACAATAAAAAGTCCCCAAGTAGATTACCATCCAAGACAGCGTTAGCAACATCTGTTGCTTCAGCACGAGTAGGCCTGAGATTGTCAGTCATACTATCAACAACACGTGTTACTACAGCTGGCTTGCCAGCCATGTTACACTTGTGAACAGCAGCCTTCTGGAACAAGAACACCTGCAAGCCGCCTGATATTAGCATAGGAACAAAAAATTATGGCACACAAATTTTGCAATTGAATTATATGTTAGTAGGAGAAATGGTGTATGTAGACAGCTTGAAATCAAACAATATATTGTCTAAAATTCAACCTGGTCGCACTCAAAATATTAAGGAAATAATTAACCATATAGGTCTATTATCTAGAAGAACACTTTTTACATGCTGCTAATGTCAAACAGAAATGAAATTTGTCTGACCAGCCAACCCACTTATCAAACATGTAAACACTGACTGTTGAGAAGATAGTTACCTTCTCTGGTGGTAGATCAATACCGAGGTTTCCACGAGAAAGGATGATCCCATCAGCCTCCTTGAGTATCTCATCAAAATGAGTCAAACCCTATATAGATTACAGAGGGAAAAGCAGAAAATTAAATGTCATGCCCTTGCATAGTTCATGATATTCAACATAAACAGAAACAATGAACCTCACTAAATATACAAGTGTATCAACTAACCTCAACATTTTCAATTTTAGCAAATATCTGAGTTTGACTTAGATCACCCAGCTTAGATAAGAACTCACGGGCCTGAATTTTAGCAAAAGGAGTGAAGTCAATTTCACATTGTAACGGTCCAGTACTTGACACAAATGCAAATTGTCAATGTCAGTAAAAGAATCTAAAATAGAGAAAACGGAAAGTAATGAAAGTACATACCTCACGGACATCCTCAGCATGCCTTGTATATGATAGTGAAATAAAGTCTATTTTGTTTTGAACACCCCATGTGCTTATAACCTGAACAAAATTAAATAACCAAAAGTCCGACATAAATTTAGAAGGATTCCTACAAAATAACCACAAAGGTTGCAAAAAGTAGCTTTCTCAAGGCAAACTCTGTATGAACAATGATAATAAAGTAATAAAGTGGTACCCACTCATTTTAGTTGTGGTGTGTTATGTACCCAACTTACACTTGCAAAGTATAACATATACAATAGGTAAACATGTAATTTAAATGGTATCACTCTAGAATGACCAGAAAAGCTAATGTGGAAGTGCCCGTTTGGATTGGCTTATTTTAGGTGCTTTTAAGCCAAAATAGCTTTTAAGCAGTTTTGATGTGTTCGGGTAAAGTTAAAAAGTGCTTATAAGCACTTATTTTAAAGCCAAAATAACAAAAATAAGCCGAAAGCCATAAGTTAGAAATCCTAACTTATGGCTTTTGGCTTATAAGTCATAAGCCAAAAGCCAAACCAAACAGGCCCGAAATCCATTTGGGATAAGGGAGTAACCAACAAAGCTAGCTTTACCTAACCTAGGTATGGGTTACAGTGTAGTACGGGTGGTTTATGCCTACTCCTGGGTTATATCAGTCAATGTTTTGCAGGAAACAAGAATGAAACTATTTCACAACTCATATATGTCGATTACAAGTCCCAATAACCATATACCCAATAGACATTGACATTCAAAAACCACGTATACTCGAGAGTAACCAGTTATAGTTATCTTAAGCACCAAGTTCTCAGAGAAAATTATCATTAATTATGCAAGTTGAACTTCATTATCTACAGAAGTGATATAGAAATAGCTCTTATCAATTGTTATGAACTTTGAGTAACTTACCTCTTTGTCTTTATCCGTGAGGGTAGGCATATCAATATGAACCTGAGAAGCATGCAGTGTGAACATTGACCCAGCTAAAGTGGCAGAGTTCTTTACCACGCAAATGACATCATCCCCATTCACCTGGTCTACCTGTGAAGCCACATCAGAAATATCTAGTTAACAGTTTGAAAAAAATGAACTTACACTGCTTTTCTTAGTCCAGAGATTGTACAATTACAAACATATCAATCAATTTTCTTTCATCTTTTCTTTGATAGCCTTTATCCACAAGGGTCATTGGAACACAGTGCACATTTTAAATATGTTTTTTAACAAAATAAAATATTGATTACTACATGAAAGGTAATTTTGACACTCAGTTGTTTAATACGTGTATTATTAATCTTTACCCTCCTATTCCACATTCTACCTGCATAAGATAACACATACACTCTCACATAACTCATACAGGTATTAGTTATGTGAAAAAGAAAATTGGAAGCAAACATCATATGAATATTGCTAAGTTATAAAGCGAGCTAACCAAAAAATATGTTAAATTTTAAGTGGAGATTAATTTATCTACTACTCCCAACCAAATGTCACCAAAATACCACAGGGGAAGAACATCTAATTCATACCTCCAGCCAAACAGATGTTGTTTCGCTTCCTGTGAAGAGGTACTGACCAACAAAAATGGTGTCTCCCTTCTTTACAGCCTGCAAGCAAAATTAACAAAAAAACATTATTACCATGGAGTTGCTGAATAAATTTACTTATCCCAATGTCGATATCTTGTCCTCTCCACCAAATATTAAATTGCATTTGCAAGAAACTGCTCCATTTGGTTCCTTTTAAAAAAATTCTTTTACCAAACTTCCATATGAATTTAATTTACAAACATATACTGTCTGAAAGGGAAAAATGAAGACGAGATGTGGACTGGACCTTGGCTAATCCACCAAAGTTAATTGGCAACACTTCATTAGATGCTTCTTGACCTTGATGAGGAGTCAGAGTAACAATTGCATCTTCTTTAAGTGAAATAGGTGTCTCACGTTTGTTGACAACCTGCAACTCAGCACCCACAGTATCTAGCATGACCTGAACAGAAAGAAAACAGCATGTATTTTTAGTACCTTTATATAGGACAATGCTCAACATATTCGATTACATTGCCATCATAAGTTGTCATTCAGAGACTGTATAGTTGAGTTGGAGTAGAGACACAATCTAAATCTAAAGCTTCCTTACACATTAGCTTGCACAACCCTTCTACTGTCTCTACTCTCTTGTACTTCGATTCTCACACAATCATGCTTTACTTTGTCATGCTTTCTATAGTATTACTTTAAAATAGGGGTAAGGTCTGCACACACTATACCCTCCCCATACCCCACTTGTGGGATTACACTGGTTATGTTGTTGTGCTTGTAACTCGCATAACCCCTAAATAATAGTTGTTAAGTCCAGTCCAATGATTCCAACTGACACCTCAACAAAGACCAAGACAACAACAGAATTTACAAAATGCCTGACCCTTCCCTCCCGCCACCCACTGCCCCAAGCTTCAATACAGCATTAAGTTTCTGGACATGTGTTTTTATGATTAGTAACCCACTGACGAGAGGCAGATCCCAGAACATAAAACTCATACAACACAAGGGTCAATGGTGTGATTAAGTAATCGATGAAGTGAGATGAAAAACATGAGAGAAAAGTCAGAAAAAGCTAGTTGATTTCTTACAATATGACTAAAACCTTGTGGGAGAAGTCATCAAATATCTCTATCGGTAACAACAAGTACAGACTTAGCATAACAGTACATGTCTAATACATATGCCCCTGACCACTCTCCACACAGGACAGATGTATAAACAACCAGAGTCTACAAAGTGAACAAAACTCAACAAAACCAAGGCAAGTTAAAACCTTTAAAGCAAACAAAAAAGCATTAATTACATCAGTAGCAAAAAAAGGACAAAAAGACAAATTGTGATACATACAGCACAGAGCTTCTTAGTAGCCTTAATAGATGACTTCAAGTTCTCCAAAGTCTCCTGGTGATACTCTGAATCTCCCCATGAAAAATCAAATCTTGCCACTACCAACACACAAATTAACAATCAATACATACCCAACTATAAACCCAATAACCAAAAACCAAAAAAAGTAACAAAATTTCAAGATTACCAGACATTCCAGCTTTAAGACAAGCCGAAATAGCCTCAACAGATCGAGATTTAGGACCCAAAGTCCCAACAATCTTAGTCATAGCCGGAAAAAAATTCTGCAAGATTCAAAAACAAACAAACCCCATCAAACATAAATACCAAACCCACATGCAAACATAGATCTAACAGTAGAATACATCAAAAAGATTCAATCTTTTTGTTACTAACAGCTTTAGATGGCTCTAAAATTGAGGCCATCCTGATGGGTTCTTCAAGAAGTAAATGATTTGAATGCATATTTGCTGAATTAATCAAAGACCCAGATGAAGAAAAGTGAAGAACTTCACAGAGAGAAGTGGAAAAGGGGAAGAGAATGTGCTTTGCTAGTAGTTTGAAGGAGTCTTTTTTGGTGTTTTGAGGGTTTTGATTCTTTTTGTAATGGGCTGTGAATACTCCTTTTTGTCTAAAGTTGTGTTTTTGTTTTCTTTTCCCTCAAGAAATTTGTTGAAAGTTTGAAAACTATTTCTCTGTCCACTTTTATTTATTGTGTTATATTTTTCAAACATAAATTTAATTAATATTCTATGGTAAGTTAGATTATTTTAATTTAATATTTTAAATAATAAAATTAAATATTTAAAAATTATATAAGAATTTTTATAATTAAATATTTAAAAATTATATAAGAATTTTTATAAAGTATAATTTATTTACATATTAATATAATGAAAAAATATATTAAGAAATATTTATTAAAGTTTTTATAATTTCATTTTATAAAAAAAATCGTGACAATTAAACGTGAACCAGAAACATATGTTATGACTTTTATAGCTATTTTTTATCCTCTTTTCTAATACTAGTTTGTTTTTAGTTGTTAGTTTAGAAAAAGAAAAAAAAAGTAAGTTTTTTTAGTCTTGGTATATTCTGTGGATCTATTTTAAGAGGTTATTTGAAAATTAGTGTAAGTTTTTTAGAATAGTAATTATAATGTATAATTTATTAAGCTAAGATAATGATAGCTTTTTTAGATTTATTTCAAGTATTTTTTTGAGTTTGTAAATGTATATAATATGAATCTTTATGTTAGTATTTTCATAGAGATAGATAAAAAATTGTTATAATATGGCATTACTCATGATGTCATGTTTAATTAAACAAATGTAACTACACTATTCAGAACAAAAGATAATTATAGATAAAGAAGTAAAGCAACATTAATGTATGATAAATTTAATATAAGTGTATATATAAGAAATATTAGATACTATTTACGTATAACTATGTATTTATATAAATATAAATTTGTATAAGGTTGAATATTTTTGTGTAGATAGATAAAAGATAAGTGACATATAATAAAAGTGATTTTAAACGATTTAAAAAATATATTAAATTATATGAGATCAATAACATACATATTTTGTAAAATTTTAATCATTCTAATAATTTTAAGTTTTTAATATAAAGCACACATTTAATGCGATATCCAATAATTAATTTATATTAACAAGTAAATTTCCTTTTAAGATTGCTACACATCTATTTATAAAAATATCCGTAGTTTAAAATTAAAAGACAAAATTATTTTTTAAAGCTAAGTTAAATGTAGGTAATTTTTAGGGCAACTTTCACATATAGCAAATAAAAAATTTATATTTGTATGCTATAGCAAAGTTTGCATAATTGCGCTCCATAGCAAACATAGAAACTGTATAATCGCTATACATATACATTTGAAGCGAATTGTATAAAACGAAGTGTATAAAACGAGAAAGAGAAAGACACTTGGGCATAGACTTGTATAAAAACGAAGTGTATAAAACGAATTGTATGATTATAAGTGCATAGAACGATTATATACAATTTGAATTTGTATAAAATGAGAAAGAGAGAAAGACAAAAGAGACTTGGCAGGGAATATACAATTGAATCCAATTGTATAAAACGAGAAAGAGAGAAATTAGATACAATTTGAAGTTTGTATAAAACGAGAAAGAGAGAAAGGCAAAAGAAATCGGGCAGAGAAGTATTTTTATTGTATAATTATAAGTGTATAGGACGAAAATATATGTACTTGCATGTGTATATACAATTTTCTCACGCTTTATACAAACAGAAACGCAATTTATACATTTCGTTTCTATTTGTATAAGTGAGAAAGGCGAGGGTGGCGAGCGAGATTTGGGAGAGTGGCGAGCGAGATCAGGAAGAGGGGAGAGAGGGGAACAAAAATATATGTATTTATACAATTTTTTCTGCTTTATACAATTCGAAACAATTTTTATACACTTGTGTTTGTATAAAAAGTGAGGAAGCGAGGGAGAGATTGGAGGAGAGTGGCGAGCGAGATATTGGGAGAGAGGCGCCTGGCAATTTTTTGCAAACGTTTGCTATGGAGCACAATTAAATCAAAACCTAGCTACTCTATTTATTTTAGGTTATTAGTTTGCTATTATATACAATTATCCCTAATTTTTATCTTAATAATCCATTCATTCAATTTAGTATACAGTTATTTTAAATAGATGTCGTCTTTCTACAGTTAATCTTAAATTTTTTTCTTTGTACTCTAAAGTGATTTATAATCATAAAAGTATTTAAAATCTATTTCAAACTATAAATTTTAAAAATTGTTGTTTTCTTCTAAATTTTATATTTAATAAAATACTATCATATAAATTAATACGAAATTTAAATAAAATTTATGAAGTGAAAACAATCTTAGTCATTAGAATACTTTATTTACGAGGAGTCAAATTAACTAAAAATAGATAGTATTAAACTGACTTAGTATAAATACTTAATACAAATTTAAAAAAATCATAAAAATATTATGACATAGAAAAAACAGGAAAAACACGATTTATTGAAATATGTGTTTATTGGGAAAAAGGAGGGCGTAAGCAGTAAAGCATGGGACCTGTCCTACTATAGAACATGTTCTAGAAGGAACGTGTGGTCACCTATAGGCCCAAAAAGTAAAAATAATCAACGTAATATACTGGTGGAGTATTTCACTTTTAATTAAAGATCTCGAGTTTAAATTTTAAGTATGAAGAAAATTATATTGAGAGTGCAACAATTGATTAGACCCTATAGTGCGTGATCCAAATTTAATCAAATTTTAATGTGAGCTTTGAATATTGAATTAAAGACCAAAAAGAAAAAGATATCATATGTTTTGGAGCAACAAGTCAGAATTATTTCGCTATTGAAAAATAAAAACACACACAAGAAAACACAATAATACTATTACGATGAAATCATAATTTTTATTAAGAAATTTAAAATACATAAGATATATAAAAGAATTTCATTTTTAATAAATAAATATTGCATTTGAAATCTATAAATACAAAAACTTAAACACTTTGTTTTAAATAAATTTAATTTACGTAATATTACGAATTCAAATTAATTGAGATGGTTATTTTCGTTAGTTTTTCTCTTTTAGAACATGTAAAATGTTGTTAGTCATAATCTATGGGCAGAATTATCCTGTTGGCCTGTCCTTTTTCTTTTTGGGCTATGCGTACAAATATATATTGTTTTTTCTATAACATAGTGTCACGATCAACTTATGGACTTTTCATATAGTATTTATTGCCTTCTACCAAAAGGTATGATTTTGAGTGTGTTTGGTATGAAGGAAAATATTTGTGTCCTTTGAACATTTGCACTATGACAGAAGGGAAAATCAAAAATATATTTTTGAATTATCGTAAATAATGTATAGATACTTTTTGTCATACTTTTGAGATATTGATATATTTATCATCAAAAAACTAGAGTATATATGTCATTCTCTCTAAGAGAAGACTAAATAAGGACACGCGACACAATCTTATCCGTCGATCTGATTTTTATTAATGACGAGTCGGTGGATAAGATTATGACACGTATATGTCCGTCGATATAAATGATATATATGCTCTAGTTTTTAGACGGTAGAGGCATCAATGTCCCAAAAGTATAACGACGAATATTTACATACAATTTACGATAATTTTGGGAATATATTTATACTTGTGAAAATTTGCTTGATCTAATGAACTCGCCGAAATTTGCGCAAAATTTCAACTATACTAAATCATTGTCTATGTCATAGTTTTTGATGAATTTTCATAATTTAGCTATTGACATCAATTTACGTAGTTTTAATATGTTTTTACTTCAAAATTGATATGAAAAACTTTAAATGACAATTATTCACGTTAGACACAATCCAAACATTCACAAATCACTTGACAAATGACACAATTTTGTCTTCTTTCAACAATCACGATCAACAAAATTCAACTATTGATATTTTTTATGGTTATTCAGCTAAATCAATTATAAATAAATAAAAAAATCTTCAATATTTTAAAAAGTGACGGGGCTAAAAATTAAACTTTAATCGTTAAAGCGGACATAAGAGAAAATTAATAGTATATTATATAGTCTGCAGGTACAATAATACAATGAGTTTTGCTTTGCTGCTCTAATTTTGCCATCATCCCCAACATTATTAGGTCAAATTAATAAAATATTTCTAAATTGTTCAAAGTGGTTTGAAAAGAATTAGTACGAAGCCTTTTTTGAATTTTTATAAGTTTCACATGATATTCAAATTTGGTTCAAATCCTTCAAAAGATGTTTTCGATATGAACGGGCGTAGCTCTAATAAATCGGTGGCCAAAAGCTAAATTTGAATAGAGGCCTTAAATTTAAATATATATTTTTTATGAAGTTTATTATAATCAATTTTTATCTGTCCTGAGACATAGTATTCATAATTTGTTGAACTTCTATTACTTTTTTGCTCTTTTATGAATATTTTTTATTTTCTACAAGTAATACTCAATTTTGTTTAACAAAAAACTTATAACTCGTTATTATTTTTTTTTAAAATGAGGCCCCTCAAATTTTGAAGCTAATGCAATAACTTTTTTTTCAAAGCGGTAGAGCCGCCTTGGATAAGGAAAATAAAATGTGAAAATTGTAATTTTAAAAAGAAGAAAGGTTATTTGTTACTGTAAATAAAAATGATAGTGTAAAAGTTTCTTTAAGAGAATATAAGACAATAGACCTATGTTTGCATTATCATTTTGATTTTACCTCGATCAAATCTTGTATCTACTGCTCATGTTTATTTGAATTTAATATTTTTAATGTAAAATATAACTTGTAAAAAATTATTAAAATCACAAAATATAATAAAGAGAAACTCGTACTTTTAAAGTAAGTTAAATGCTAAAAATTTTAAAAATCAAACCCATAAGTTCACAAGTTCAAATCTTAAATTTACTCCATGCGACAAATACACCAAATTTCAAATAAAAAATAGTTAGGCGATACACGCATACCTAAGTTTGTCGTAATTATTATTTTGAAAAAAATAATTGTAGTGGGGAAGGTCGTATCTTTTTGGATTTTGGTCATTTCATATTATAAAATCTTTTATTTAAGGTGGTGGCCATTAGGGGATACAAAAGACAGCTTAGTTATACATAGCATGCATTCAACAATAATTACTTAACATTAGAACATTTGCTTGTATTAAATGTAAACTGTTTATTGTATTAGATATATATAATGTATTTTTGACATTATAGTGTACGAAAAAGAAACTTATCTTCTTCAATAACTGATTCGAAAATAGTGATTTTTATCAAAGTCTATCGGAGATGAAATAATATGAAATATATAGAGCGAATGAAACTCTTCTATCTTTGATGAAAGTCAAGATTTTGGGTGATGGAGGAATTCCGATGGACAACGTTTTTACTTTAAATGATCTATATGCTACAAATTTGAATTAATTGAGCAAGAGGATTGAATACCAAATGGTTGAACTAGAAAACGAGAAAGGAAACTTCTCAAGGGATAAACATTTCCACAAGCAAAATAAGAAGTAACGACATGCAAAGAAACAACTGCTCTGGTGAAAGATAGCAAGTATCCGTGAATTAGTAGTGATGCTAAAAAATTGGCCCGAATACCATGATTATACCACCCCCTCCCCCACCCCCCACCCAAAAAAAACAGTCGCTCTAGTTAATTTAATCTGCATTTTGTATGTAGAATACAGAGTATACTCTACTTCTCAGTATCAGTCAATGTTGTCATCGTTCATTTCCCAGCCATAGTTCGCCATAACTGTAACAAAATTACTAACTAAAAAAATTTCTGGACATTTTTAACCTAAGTCGCCTCTACGATGAATATTATGATTGCATGTACCTGTTACCACAGCACAACAGTCAACATTCGAGGCACTGGTTCCCAGAATAGAGTTCTGATGAAAGCTGTGTAGATGGATTCCAATAGAAGCTGAAATCATCGCGAAGCTCAGAAAGTTGATTGACGCAGCTAGGGAATAAGCCAATATACAGTAGTGGAGAAGTCATGCAAGATGTAAATAACTTTAGTCAGCAAAGTAGTCCACAGATTTCAAAGAATCGCGTCCAATCCACAAAAGTGCAAATGCACTCCATCAGATTATCATGTTCTTCATTTCAATCTTTGAGCAATCTCACTCGGGAGATTGCAGCTGCTCCTCTTGCATGCCTTAACAGTTAGTATTGCAGTAGTAACAACACCTCGAGCAAATCAAGCATCGTTGTCACTGGACTGAATCAATGATAATTTAAAGAAGTCAGTTAGGTCCTTCTACACTAAATTATGGCATTTAATAGTAGTAATATGATATAAAGAACATAATTAGCAAATACTGATGACCCATAAACCAGGAATACTTCATTCTTTGGAAGATCTTTGTGTCGATTGTTGGAAACAAGTTTTGACTTCCTAACCAAACAAAATTGTTCTCTATTGAGTTTATGCCAAAAAAGTTCTTAATCAAACGGTGTACGAAAGGTGTTACCTAACACTACCCAAATTACAACTAATGATATGATTAATGCATCTGCAATACCTGATACTTGTGATACCACTTCCGTTCGAGGCCTCCCTTGAAAAATCCTTGTCCTCTTAGGCTGCTCTTTACTCATAAACCATCTTGGGAGGCAAATCTCACTAAGGACAATCTGAGAAAGCAAAAAAGTAGATATTTAACTGTCGCGAACTATAAAAAAGAAGAAAGGGAAATACAAATCGTCCAAAGTATTAGCCAAGTAAGGGTGTAGGTGGGATTCAAAAGAAATGCATTACAGTAGCTCCTGCAGAAATTTCAGGCAAACAAGCTTACAGCTGAAGAGTTAACAGAGGGAAACCAGATATCTAATGGGGTATTTCCAGACAGAATCTAGCATGCAATGAGCCGAGGACATTTCTCTTCACATTAATGAATTCTATTTTTGATGAAGCAGTGGAGAATGTGATCTATACTGGGGACAACCAGATATTAATGAGGTATTGCAAGACTGAATCTAGCGTGCAATGATCTGAGGATGTTTCTCACCACATTAATGAAAATTAATATATGAGAACCTGATATACAGGGGAAGGAGGGAACAGCATTCATGTTCTTCACATTTTTTCTTCCCTGTTCAAGATCTCATGATATTGATGCAGGAACTCGTGAATGTTTTTTTAACATGACACAGTCCAATCATAGATGGGGATGATCTGAAGAAAGGGATTCATAGCATCAAACCTTTGTTTGCCAGTGCAATCCGAAAAATGTGGAAGTCTAGAAAGCTCCAAACGTTTTCAGTGACCCCAGAAGACAGAGCATGATAAGCTTGCTTAGCAGCTTCTCGGCGTTCTTCCAAAAGTTTTGCATCACTAAGAAGGTTGCTGAGAGCTTCAACAAGAATATGTCCAGAAACCTGCCAGAGCAAAGGAGTCCCACAAGGATCTCAAAAAGGGAGATAAAATCATATATAAAGTAATCTAGAGTAAACACTGAAATATGCTGATGCCTCTTTGATAACAGTACTTTCAACCCGTCAGACTCGTAAGTGCATAAGCTTCTACACTGTAGTTGGTTTATCTTTCTAGTAAAGATTGTACTGTTGAAAATTAAAAGGCATAGTATCAATTTATATATCTGACATACTTTATATGGATACTTCACTACTACAGTACTATGGTCTATGCTATCAAAAATATTCAGAATTTCTGCAGAAGATAACAACCTGGTTCTTGAAACTTTTGTCGGTCAAAGGCTACTGACCTTTTCTTTATGAAGTAAGTGATTTCATATAAGGCACCTAGAAAATGCTAATTTGTACAAAAGATAATAAGGTCCAGTACATTAGATGCACATTCTAGGAGAAAGACAGGGAGCTAATGCAGTCAAAGGCTATTGACTAAACAGTTACTAATTATAACTGTCTTGACTAGCTTTATCTCTTCATTTCCAATCATTCAATAAGAGCTAGTGAACAAGATAATTTCAATCTCAAAATGCCAAGTTTTATGTTGCTGTTCCACCTTCTCACTTTTTTGGTTTTACTTATATACTACATTGAGTCTCCTTTTTCTCCAAAATAGGTTAGTTATCTGCCTTTCTCCAATTTAGGGTTTGTGTATGCAACATTCAAGGATCCTCTCATAATTGACCTTGAAATTTGATTACATAAATAAAAGAGTCTTTTGCACATGCTGAACTAACCCTTCCTAAAATATTCATGCCATCCTTCCCTTGCAATAAAAAGCATAAATAGCACATTATGAATGCATTCATGAATGTCCAATGCACACCAGTCGAGTGTGTATAGATCAAAGTAAGTATCAAGACCTGTAATACTGACAAAGGATTCAAGCGTTGCATCTGTGTTGCCATATGCGAGAAATGACCGATATAAGGACCTGATAATTGAACCATTAAAAAAAACTGATATAAATATAATTATGCACCACATGAGAATCAAGCATGAAATTTTACTACAAATTATTCAGGCACTCCAAAGAAACAAAGGAAAGAAGCCTTCATGCCAGCCTAGCTGCAAACTGGATCCAAGTTCTATCTAAAAGATGGAAACGGAGTTGACCAGTCAAAATAGCACAGCCTGCTGCAGCGGCTTCTGAAATATTATGACCAGCTGAACCTGGTAGAAATGAACCTCCAATCACAGCAATTGGTGTTAGTCTGTAAAACTTTTGTAATTCACCTACAGAGCAAAATAATAAGAAATATCAATGACCTCGTTAATACAGCTCTGCAACAGCAAGCAAAAGGGAAGTATTTCATCCGTTAAAATTTACCGTACTTAAATCTTCTAGCTTCTAGAGGCAATATTTGATACATATACAGAAGTTGTTATATGGTTTGGATTGTGACTCAACTAATAAGATTTAGTTCTTAAGAAGGTATAGCTTCTTTCAGGGTTAGATTTTCAACCTGCTCGCTGGATCTTCTCTATAAGTGGAAGACAGGGAAATTTTGCAAGACAAAAGTGAAACTTCTATTTGTACCTTGTTGAAGTATGTGGATCTACGCCATGTAAAAGTTTAAGCAAGAAGAGAGAGATGAGATCATTAATTGGAATGCACCGCACCCTAGTCATTCTAGGCAATTTGATTCATAAAAAAAGTGTGATGGAGATCATTAGACTATTTCACTTATAGGAAAATAATAACCCACTAACTTTTTAGAAAGGAGATGGGCTGTAAAGCTTAAACAGATATAAACTGAAAATCTGAGTCAGATAGCTTGAGGAATTAACATAAGGCCAAAGAGGTTAACCTAATGTGTCAACCACATATATGTTTGTCCCTGGCATGAGCTTATCGTGACGAGACCGTAATGCTACCCTTACTCCATCTTTTTCCAATTCCTGCATAAGTTGAGGAAGACAACACAAATTCAGTCTAGATAGAGGAAGTAATTTACAAGTTCCACGTTATGAGATAAAGCACTTTTGATATCAATCCTGAGGACATTTTTAATGACAAGAAAGTGGCGAAATGGAAGGCTCATTATGAATGTAAAAATGTGGTCACTGGTAGCGTTTAAATGTATGTCAGATACTTTAATGGTCTTGACTGCACTTTGAGGAGACCTAGTCTTTTGGGTTCTGTGGGGAACATTTTTGAGTTCAAATGTGGCTGAAAATTGCCTGATCTTGATGGAATTTTTCTACTATCTCTATGACCAACTATTATCCCTTCCTTTCTCAGTTCCAATGAGACCACATAAGAGCTTCAATGAAATTATTCCCTAAAGATGGAAAAAGCTACAGCCATCTGACAAGCCTTTCCTTAGCCATCCATCTCAAAGAGTATAACATCAGCTTTCCTAGTTTAGTTTGAACCTGTTGGGCGATGGACTTCCCTATTAGCAACTTGGGATCATGATTCCTCTAAATCTTATGGTTTACAGTCAAAACGCATGCTGTTCTCAATTTACTAACAAAATATGGCTGTTTTCAAGTATTTTTATGTTGACTTGACAAATTTCTTGCTCTTGAACTATAATGCAATATCAGGAACCCATCCAACTATTTCCTCCACTGCCCACTGGGTGGACATGAGAATGAGGATGATACAAGCATAAAGAACAGATCAAGATCATTCACAAGTTCACTCAACAGTTTGATGAAGCACTTGAGTGTAAGACTGGCTATTGGACAGGACCGGGTCAACAGGACCGGTTTTACCGGAACCAGATTTTTTTACCGGTACCGGATTTTACCGGACCGGATTTACCGGAAAATCCAACATGTTCCGCCCGATCCGTTAGTAACCGGTTTGGAACCGGGTCTTACCGGTTCATCCGGTACCATTTTTTTTTTTTTTTTAAATTTTTTTAATTATTTTAATTATTATATAATATTATATATTAAAAACTTCAATTGAAACTTTAAAGTTTATATAAGTTTGAAATTGAATTTATACTTTAAAGTTTATATTGAATTTAAAGTTTAAACTTTATATATTGAATTTAAAGTTTGAAATTGAATTTAAACTTTAAAGTTTATATTGAATTTAAAGTTTAAACTTTAAACTTATATTAAAATAATTAAAAATTAAATTTGTAAAATGACATGAATTAAATAGAAGAGACTTATAAAAGAAAATCAAGGCGAATAGCCGTATATTTATTCAAATAAATAAATTATACAATACAAATATTAGAAAGAGAATAAGAGTACATAATTTAGGAGGAATTGAATATTAATTATTATACTAATTCTTTCCGAATTCATGTTAAAATTTAAAATAATTAAATATTATGAGAAAAACAAGCAAAATAATATAATAAAAGAGATAAAACAACTTACTTAACAAACAAATAAAAAATTAAAGTTGAAAGTTGGAACGAATGTACCAAACGTCTACGTAAAAGTAGACGTATAACCAAAGCCGGATTTGATAGATGCCTATTGTAGCTTCCGAAATTCAAACTCCAACTCAATATCACAATATAATAATTTATAATTTATGAGAGATATAAAATTGGGACTTTGAGAGATTGTATAAGATGTATAAGTAGTGAATTTGTGATTTAAAATGGTAAAAGAGGGTATATTTATAGTGTAAATGGGTTAGAAAGGGGTGGGGGGTGTTATTTGACCGTTTTGGGCCCCAGCCCAACGGCTAGAAGGGCCCAACGGTCGAAATAATATTTAACTTTAAAAAAAAAAAAAAAAAGGCAGAACCGGACCTTACCGGTTTGGACCGGTCCGGAACCGGTTCAACCGGATAAAAAACCGGGAACCGGTACGGTATACCAAAAGACCGGTTCAACCGGTACCGGACGAACCAGTACGGGAACCGGACAGGAATCGGACCGGACAGGCCAAAAACCGGTCCTATAGCCAGCCTTACTTGAGTGTGATCATGGTTCAATAAACTTGATGATTTGGTCAAGTTAGCTTTTAAGAGAGAGAAGTTAGGGCAATTTGAGAAGGACAATAGATAAATTCTAATAGGCTAGAACATGAATCATACCAAAGCAATTTGTTTTCCATGCTGAGGATGCCGAGGCACAATGATGGTGATGATATCCGGATGTATTTGCTTTAAAGCGTTGTGCACTCCTAAAATGACTGCATATCAATGTTGTTACAAATTCAATCAGCAGCACAGAGCAACTTTAGTTATATTCAAAGTCATCAGCCCATGAGGTACACTCTATTTACTGCTTTACTACTCTATCCCAAGAGCAGAAGCTTACTCAGGTCATACAGGAAACCCCTCTTCTCTTTCCCTTTCTGACCCTTTCCACTTAAACAAACACCGATTACCTTAAAACACACACTCAATACATGCATCTTTTTAGAAAAAAATAGAGTAGAAAAAAGTTCCTTTTTAATAAGTTAGAAGTGGAAAACTAGCTTATGTTAAATCGGAAAGAAACAAAGTGCAGATGCCCTTAAGCTTTGTTAGCTTAAGTGGGAATACAAGGTCAAGCTGAACCACTATTTTCTTTTTTACTTGAACAGTGATTGTATGACGAACAAACTTCGGAAGTTTTTTCTTCACTCAGTCCTACACTCATTCAACCAAATAGAAGTCATAAATAGAGTTTAGGGTCCAGTACCCTCTTAACCTCTCTTGAACAACTTAGAGAAAATTGTAAGGGAAGTTAAAAAGAACATACACAACACAGTTTTTCTTAAAAAAATTTGAACCGTGATTGTATGACAAACAGACTTCAGAAGTTTCTCTTCCCTCAGTCTAGACCCATTCAACCAAATAAACGTCATAAAGAGGGAGTTTAAGGGTCCAGTACCCTCCACCTCTCTTGAACAACTTAGAGGAAATTGTAAGGGAGGTAAAAAAATCACATACTCAGAATACAGTTTGTTCACACACATGCCTGCATGAATTCAAGCTTAAACTATTACCATGGTATAAAGTAACAGAAAAAAAAGGGCCTTCATGACTCTCTTATCTAACACCCTTGCTTCACGTTCGAGATTCTTTTCATTTCTTCATCTCCATGAAAGGTCTTTAATACACTGACAGACATTATATAGCAAAAACAACTACCTTTTTCTTCACCCTTATGAATAGAAGATGCCATCCAAACCTTTCTGTTCATAAGCTGTACCTGCAACTCTTTCAGCGCTCTTTGATCCCCTTCATTTGTGTCAATGTTCCCTACAGCTAAAGGGAAAAAGAACAAGGAAGTGAGAAGAGGGTACAATCAATGTCTGCTCTCTGGTAAGCACTGGTAAATGCAACAATATTCCTAAAGGAATATATAAATGAATTTACTACAAGTGCTAGTAGTTCTATCGTATCATGCAAGCTAATAAGTCTTTGTTTTTGGCCATACCATACTTTAGGTCACCACAAAAATTTATGATGAAAGGTGGACACTGCAGCAGTTGAAAGCGAATTGCCTGGGTAGTGCTCTTTATAGAAATAAAAATCAGAACTTTAAAGGTAAAATGATGTCTTCAAAATCCAGACACTCCAATGAAAATATATGAGATATGTACCAGTGGAAGAATCAGCAAGAATTTGGAGAGCATCAATGATGTCAGAGAATTAACAAATGGCTGAGACCAACTGTCATAAGATTTTGCAGATATTCGAGCATTAAGCAATGCAAGTGCAATCTGAGTAGCATAATAGATGAGTGTAAGCAGAGAAACAAACATAACACAGTGACATACAATGAGAATTAAAACGAAAAAGAACAAGATGTATGCTAAACCACAAAATAGGGTGTCTGGACAATAACAGTGGTTAAACGAAATAGTGTTCTCATGAAAAATTAAGTGAAATTCGCATCGAATCCTTAGCAGAAAATATAAGCCTTTAGTCAAGATACTAAAAGTTACAATAACAGGCATCTCTCAGTTCAGAAGCATTCAGAAAAGATGTCTACCTACCCGATTTTTTGCAGCACCTATAATCAGGTTTGGCCAGAGTTCACTTTCCATTAACATGATAGCACTTGGCTTCCAATAACAAAGGAAAGCATCAATGGCGCCAGGAGTGTCAACTGGAGAAAACTGGTAAATTTGTAAACATGTTAGAGACGCTCCTTCTCTATCTTCTAACTTTGGTGAGAAAGCCATGTATAATATAAATCGGTAAGAGTAATTTTGGATTAAAAGAAAACATAAATCAGTTTTATAAGTGGAAACAGGCAGGTCAAAGACAAAATATTCAGAAGAAAAATTCGTGCACAAAAAGAACTGCCAGAACATCATAAGAACTCTGAAAAATAAGAAGGTGAGATTCACCCAGTATGGTCCGAAGAAAGAGAGGGAGGAAAAAAGCTAACAGCATAGAAGAAGAACTAGGGTGTGATCTCCTGTTTTTAGATTTCACTTGCAAAAGTCAAAATTGAAACAGTACACTTGAAAGGGAAGTTGGTGTCTTGTCAGATAACTCAACTTAGTGACGTCAATCAAGCAAAATGTAAGTTGTGCATCAGTCTTAAGGAAATTGAACTAGTACCTGATAAAGGACATTATTTGGAAGCTGGTGCTTTATTACCTCACTGTAAGAAAAATACAAACAAACTAGGAATTAAATATGAACTAGCTTTTCAGCAGGGCGTGAAATGAGAAGTGAAAATAACGCCCACATGAATCTGGTGGAAGTTGTTAAAACAACCAAATTGGAATATCCACATCGGTAAACAAGTTAAAGTAAATAGCATACTGCAAAGTAAAATCTATTTATTTTTGTATCAACTGATCTAAGACAAATCTTCTGTTTCTCATCACAAAGTAGTTGATTATGCCTGCATTGTTTTGATCTAATAAGTAAGATATGCCTTCTGTTTCGATTGGGCACTAAAAGGAATCTTGAACATAACTTGCATTCCACTACTATCAACAACGTAAATACACTCTCAAACAGCTCTCTCTTTTCTTGTGTCAACAATTAATACACTAAGTTAGATTTTTAATATCAAGGTTATCGTGTGCCATTAATTTTCCCCCATAATCACAAAACCACATCTTTTTATATATTTCCCACACTATCTTTCATTTTTTGCAAAACTAAACTATAATTGCAAAATACTAAGTTTTCTGGCTACTATCATATCAAAAAATTTGTTATTACCAAACACTTAAAGAAATTTTGAATTAAAATTGAGACTCACAATGCTGATGTGGTGGTTGTGGTCATCAAGACAGTTACATCAGGCCTCCTCTCTATGCAGCATTTGATCACAGGAATCGCACACATTCCTTCACCTAATTCTCCATTTTAACAAACAAATTAAATAATCGGTAACAATTTCATATTAGGATGAAAAAGGAAAAAAAAGTAAGAAATAATACTCTATTTGTCCCAATTCATGTGACATACTTTCTTTTTTAGTCCATCCCAATAAGAATGTCACTTTTCTATCTTAAACTCGGTGCAAATTCACAAAGTATCACATAAATTGGGACAAAGGGAGTATAGTTCGATCAAGAACTTGAACAACAATCCCACAATATACAATTGTATAAATTACAAATACCTACACAACAACAAAAAAATATGTGTGTGTGTTTGGGGGAAGAGAGTTTATATCACAAATACACACAAAAATAATAACAATATGTGTATATATATATTCTTACTCTCTAATTCTAATATGCATACATTATGAGTCTCTCTGCTTGTGCGCCTAGAGTAACACTATATTTGGATGGTTGTTACATATAGTTTCAATAATGTATCGTATTTTATATATTGTATCGTATTTTATTGTTTTAATGAATACAATTATGTTGATATATAATGTCAGACATCAACAATTTGAAGGATAAATCCTACAAGGAAAGTAGGATACAGGTTAAGCTACTATAAATAAGTAGAATAAAGTATAAATAGGATTATTAAGTAGTAAATAAACACAAAATGAGGAAAACAAATAAGGTAACGACGTGATTATACCAAATGGATCCTTACATAAATTGACACTTTTTGTAGTTAGTAGCAACGGCTTAAACAAGAGGATATAATAAAATTTAAGCAACAATTATTGTATTTAAACTAACAACACAAGACGATATAATAAGTAACAACAATCCAAACAAGATGTAAGAGTGTGTGTTAAGACATGGCCAAAGAAAAAAATGGAAGAGAGAAGAAGAGTTACCAAGTGAGACAGCGTGGAACCAGAAGAGAGGGCCAGGGGGCCGAGAAAGAGAAGGGACTCCGAGACGCTCGCGCCAGCGGAGAGGATGTTCCAGGCCGCGGAATTGGCGCCACCGCAGGTGCAGCTGAATCAGCGGCGATAATCCATAAGTTAGGGCTCTGTAAATTTTGTAAATCAGCTCACCTCTCTCCATCGCCATTTCCCCAATTCTTCTTCTTCTTCCCGATTATAGCACTGTTAATACTGTTCAACTGTGAGTCTCGTTATTTTGTGAGGAAGGGGGATTATTTGATTCATATTGAATTTAATTATTTGACTAAAACTTTATTACAAAAATATATATTTCTTTAATAATAATTGTGAAATATTATTTTTTAAAAATATTTAATAAACTTGCTACTCAGTCAAACTAGATATCTAATGGAGGAGGTACTAATTTACTAATTACTTAATTAGTGTATTTATTTATTATCGTATATAAATAATATATTATTATTAAAAATAAATTAGATTTTTAGGTTTATATAAATTTTTACACGCGTTTATCACAAAATGAGCTACATAAAATTGAATTTATACATATATTATATATCATATAGATTATGAGATACTGTCGTTAATAAATATTATCCTTGATCAGTATATTGATATAGACAATTTACAATAAATTATTTTTATTATTTGATAATTAAATGTTAGAGAATTTAATTAATCAAGTAAATAAAGTATTAATTCCAAATATTATATTATAAGAATTAAGATGTATCGTGTCCAAATAGTAACCTAATAAACCATATTGGAAAAAATTGTACTTAAAACTTAATTAAATAGGAAAAAGTTTACCTTAACCAAATAGGAAAAAACTTTGTATGTGACGTTTATATAAAGCCTCCTCTTATGGGAAAAATAACATAAAATTGTGACGTATTTTTCCTTCTTCTCTAACCTTTCAACAGAAATCAGTTAATGGCTTCAGTATCTCATGCTAGAGCTATCCGGGTGAAGAACAAAACCCCAGCTCCAATCCAAATCACGGCAGAGCAGATACTCCGGGAAGCTAGAGAACGTCAAGAGGCGGAAATCACTCTGCCCAAACAGAAAATCACTGATCCAACAGAAGTAGCTGATTACCGCCTTCGCAAAAGGAAGGAGTTTGAGGGGTTGATTAGCCGTGTTGGCTGGAACAAGAGTGCGTGGGTGAAATATGCTGAATGGGAAGAATCACAAAAGGATTTGAAGGGTGCTCGTTCTATTTGGGAACGTGCACTTGCAGTTGATGTACTTAATCGTGACCATACTATCTGGTTGAAGTATGTTGATATGGAGATGAAGAATAAGTTTGTTAATCATGCTCGTAATCTATGGGATCGAGCTGTTATTCGTTTGCCTAGGGTTGATCAGTTGTGGTACAAGTATATTCATATGGAAGAGATGCTTGGCAATGTAGCTATTGCAAGACGGATTTTTGAGAGGTGGATGGGGTGGATGCCGGACCAACAAGGGTGGTTATCTTATATCAAGTTTGAGTTAAGGTATAATGAAATTGAGAGGGCAAGAGAAATTTTTGAGAGATTTGTGGAGTGTCATCCGAAAGTTAGTGTTTGGATTAGGTTTTCAAAATTTGAGATGAAGAATGGGGAGATTGGGAGGGCAAGGAATTGTTATGAAAGGGCTGTGGATAAGTTGGCAGATGATGATGAGGAAGCTGAGCAGTTGTTTATGGCGTTCGCAGAGTTTGAGGACAAGTGTAAGGAGACGGACAGGGCACGGTGCATATATAAATTTGCACTTGATCAGATACCAAAAGGGCGAGCTGAGGATTTGTACAGCAAGTTTGTGGCATTTGAAAAGCGGTATGGTGATAGGGAAGGTATTGAGGATGCTATAGTTGGAAAAAGGAGGTTTCAGTATGAGGATCAAGTCAAGATGAATCCATGTAACTATGATACGTGGTTTGATTATATTCGTCTAGAAGAGAGCGTTGGAAATAAAGAGAGGATTAGAGAGGTTTATGAGAGAGCAATTGCTAATGTTCCTCCTACTGAAGAGAAGCGGTATTGGCAACGATACATTTACTTATGGATTAATTATGCATTATATGAAGAGATAGATGCACAAGACATGGAAAGAACTAGACATGTTTACTGGGAGTGTCTTAAGCTGATTCCGCATCACAAGTTCTCATTTGCAAAGATTTGGTTGTTGGCTGCCCTGTTTGAGATTCGGCATTTAAGACTCAAGGAGGCACGGCTTCTACTTGGAGAAGCGATTGGAAGGGCTCCTAAAGACAAGATATTTACGAAGTACATTGAGATAGAGCTGCAATTTGGGAACATAGATCGTTGCAGAAAGCTTTACGAGAAGTACTTAGAATGGTCACCAGGAAATTGCCATGCTTGGAGCAAATTCGCTGGGTTAGAGAGGTCCTTGTATGAAACGGAGAGAGCCAGAGCTGTTTTTGAGCTTGCAATTAATCAACCTGCACTAGACATTCCGGAGTTACTATGGAAGGCTTACATTGACTTCGAGATCTCTGAGGGTGAATTTGAAAGAACAAGAGCACTATATGAAAGACTTCTAAACCGCACCAAACATTTAAAGGTGTGGATAAGTTATGCCAAGTTTGAAGCTTTGGCTATGGATTCAGACGTTGAACAGAAAAAGAAGTGTCTGCAAAATGCTAGAAATGTTTTCGAGAGGGCCATTTCTTACCTGAGAATATCTGCACCAGAACTGAAAACAGAAAGAGGAATGCTTCTGGACGAATGGCTAAATATGGAAAACAGTTTTGGTGAGCTTGGAGACGTCAATTCAGTCCATGCCAAACTACCAAAGAAACTGACGAAGAAAAGGCAAATAGACACGGAGGATGGTCCAGCAGTCTACGAGGAGTACATAGACTATCTTTTCCTTGAAGAAATGCAGGCAAACAATCTTAACATTTTGGCTTCTGCTTATAAATGGAAGAAACAACGAGTTGCATCCGAGGATTAGCCAGATTCTGTGTTAGCTTACATTGTATATAGATTTTATTTTACTGTTTTCTGTTAGCTTCCACAACTCTAGTTTTGGTGGAACCTAAACTTAAGTTTTGCTCAATTTGTCCTCACTTTTGTAATGAATACTATAGTTGAGGAAAGGGAAGATTTACAATTTTTAGAATAAAAGATGAGTGATTACAAAGACCTTGTGGAAGTTACTATAAATTATTGGCAAAACTCTAAAGTTTGTTCACACACATGCCTGCATGAATTCAAGGTTAAGCTATTACCATTGTTATAAAGTATATAACAGAAGAAAAAGGGGCCTTCATGAGAGGAATATTTGATTCATTTGACAAAAACTTTATAAAAAATAATTTTTTTCTTTAAAAGTAATTGTGAAATATTATAAGAAAAAATTATATCTAATGAACTTCCTCCTCAGTTAAACTACCTGTTTAATGGAGGAGGTACTAGTTACTAAAACCTTGTTTGGATGGTTGTTACTGTAGATGGTTGTATTGTATTGTTAGTTTACATACAATGTTTGTTTTGATTGTTATTAAAATTTATTGTGTTGTATCATTTAAATCAATCGCTAGGTAACGACAAGACTCATTTTATGTAACGATCGATTGGTGTGATCGCGTCATTACCTTAATATTTTCTTCTATTTTATCATTATGTTTTTTATAATCATATTTTATTTTTTGTCCTATCTTTTTATAGTATCTCTACTTCGTATCCTACTTTTTTTTAGGTCGAATATATAACATTATGTAACAACGAAAAACGATACAATTTATCGAAAATTATTTTCATTAAAACATCAATATACGATATAATATAAATCCATTCGTTTATACTATTATCTTTACTTTTTATAACACTTCCTTTTATTTTATTTTTTCTTCATAGGTAGATACTATCAATTTTGTTATTTATAAGAATTTAACTATGCCAAATGAAAATATAAATTTAACTATTTAATTGTTCAAAACTCAAAGATATTAGGAAAACCTAACTAATCATATTACATCTTAAAAAGCTAAAACATATCTTTCTAATTAATTCGAAGCTTCTTATTAAAATTAAATTTTAGGTCACAATTAAATGAACCACTCTAATCAAATATCTCCACGTGATCACATCGTTATAAGTTCATATTTTGAAAATAATTTTGAACAAAAATACAAAATAAAATTATGTATGATAAATTTTTATAGTCAAATTTTTTTCTCAAATTCTTTCCTAGCGCGAACTTTAATGTATCGGTTGTCCCTACTCTAATCAAATAATCCACCCCCATAAAATGAAAAATGAAAAAATAAAAACTTGATGCCATTTTCATTCTAGAAGAACTGCAACTTCTATGGATAAATACCATACATCATTCGATGTCCCCCATATGAATTAAATACTCAAACATGTCACCACCCTTCTAGAGTATCAACTTGCTCTTCGAAATTCGAACCAAAAAATCTTTCAAATAGTATTAGTCTAACATCAGGACCTTTATCGATCGGTTCAATTTGGTTCGATTTTAAAGTTTATCGAGTTAGCTTATTAGTTATCGGTTTGTAGAGATGTTAAACCGTTGTAGAATCATTAAGATATTGGCTCATCGTTTAATGGTTTATCGATTTTTGATTGTTATCGATTCGGTTATCGTTTTTAACTGTTAAGATTTGACACAAAAGAAAAAACATTGAAAATCACTTAAAACAAGGTGATAAACCAAATAAACCATGCAATTGAGTTCACAAATTATATCTTGCTCAAAAGCAAACACTTTTACATTGTAGAATAACCAAGTGTTTGAGACAACCAAAAATAAAAATAAGAAATTAAACTCTAAGCCAGAAAACGCAACTCTTTGAAAGTAATTCCAAAAAAGGCTTGAGAACTCATCAATCTTATCGAGCCAACAAGTAGTATTTGTCTTTATAATTATGTATGCATTATTTTTTTTTGCATATTTTCCTTAAAATATGTATTTGCAATGACGAGATCTTAGTAGCTCAGTTGGTAGTCCACCCGACCTTTAACCTTGTTAGTGAAGGTTCAATTCCCTATATTATTATTGTTGGGTTTTATTTGTCCTGATTTCTTACCATAAATAGGTTTTCCTTATAAGAAAAGGTTTTGGATTGGCTAGTCTTTTTTTCTGGTAGGAAAAGGTTTAGGTTGTCTGTATTTTGTGGGTCACAAGCTGGATACGTTATCACTTGTGTGAACCTCCCATGTATTCCGAGTGAATTGGTTGAGGTTGTCTGTATTTTGTACTCTCATATTTATAGTGGATTGCTCATCTCCTTTGTGGACGTAGGTCGATTGATCGAACCACGTTAAATCTTTGTGTCTTTTGATATATTTCTCGTTGTCTTCTTACTCGTGGTCTTTCGAGGTTCGCTTTGCTAGCTTCCGCGTTTTCACCTGCTTAATTTTTGGTCCTAACAAGTTGTATCAGAGCCAGATTCAATGATGGAGTCAGGTTCAGTGGTTTGATAATCGATGATTGAACCAGGTTCGAAGAGGTGTTCATCTTGACAGGTGTAGTTCTAGCAACAACGTTTTTGACATTAATGAAGATTTTGTTGGAGAAATTATTTCAGAGGTTTTCTGTGTTGAGAAATAAATTTTACTAAGGAGAGGAGAAGCAAGTTGTTGAAGATTAAGTGAAGAAGGTGGACAAATTTATTTTGTCAGAAATTCAGGCCAAGGGGGAGATTTGTTGGGTTTTATTTGCCCTGATTTCTTACCATAAATAGGTTTTCCTTTTAGGAAAAGGTTTTGGATTGACTAATCATTTTTCATGTAGGAAAAGGTTTAGGACTATATAAATAGAGACATGTTCCTTCTAACTTAATTAGCATTCACAATGTAGTCTTAAGGGCTTTGAGAGTTTTGGTTAGGGGGAGAATTTGTGGGTCACAAGTTTGATATGTTATCACTTGTGTGAACCTCCCATGTATTCCGAGTGAATTGGTTGAGGTTGTTTCTCTATGTATTTTGTACTCTCATATTTATAGTGGATTGCTCATCTCCTTTGTGGACGTAGGTCGATTGACCGAACCACGTTAAATCTTTGTGTCTTTTGGTGTATTTCTCGTTGTCTTCTTACTTGTGGTCTTTTGAGGTTTGCATTGCTAACTTTCGCATTTACACCTGCTTATTTCGGTCCTAACAAGTGGTATCAGAGCCAGATTCAATGATGGAGTCAGGTTTCGTGGTTTGATAAACGAGATTGAACCAGGTTAGAAAGATGTGTTCATCTTGGCGGGTGTAGTTAGCAGCAACCTTTTTGACAGTAATGAAGATTATGTTGGAGAAATTGTTTCAGAGAGGTTTTCTGTGTTGAGACATAAATTTTGCAAAGGAGATTATGGAGAGGAGAAGCAAGTTGTTGAAGATTAAGTGAAGAAGGTGGACAAATTTATTTTGTCAGAAATTCAGGCCAAGGGGGAGATTTGTTGGGTTTTATTTGCCCTGATTTCTTACCATAAATAGGTTTTCCTTATAAGAAAAGGTTTTGGATTGACTAGTCCTTTTTTCTGGTAGGAAAATGTTTAGGACTCTATAAATAGAAGCATGTTCCTTCTAACTTAATCAGCATTCACAATGTAGTCTTAAGAACTTTGAGAGTTTTGGTTAGGGGAGAATTTGTGGGTCACAAGCTGGATACGTTATCACTTGTGTGAACCTCCCATGTATTCCGAGTGAATTGGTTGAGGTTGTTTCTCTCTGTATTTTGTACTCTCATATTTATAGTGGATTGCTCATCTCCTTTGTGGACGTAGGTCGATTGACCGAACCACGTTAAATCTTTGTGTCTTTTGGTGTATTTCTCGTTGTCTTCTTACTTGTGGTCATTTGAGGTTTGCATTGCTAACTTTCGCATTTACACCTGCTTATTTCGGTCCTAACAATTATACCATACCCCATTTTAAAAATATATATTTGTAATCCTAACTGGAGTTTCCCAGTACAAAATTCATAGTATGTATCTAGATCTTTGTGCGCACCTCAATTAATTCCACAAAATACATGTCACCTTCCACCAACGATATGTATCAAGTAACTCTGTCCACCTTGAACAACTGGAAAGAAATCACCTAGTGCTTCTATGCTAGGATTTGAACCTAGAGACGTCATGAAACTATCAGTTTCCAAGAAAAACGTAGTCAGCTTGAAGCAATTTCTTCTTCGACACAGATTCTACAAGATGTCAACTACTATTAACATGTACATACTCGTTGTTCATGCTACTGTTTAATTGTCAGAAAATACTTCAGTCTTTCCAGTTTCGTTTTCTACTTAAATCTTGATTAGGAAGAGGAAATGGAAATATCATACTAGACGAAGATTTCTTGGTTTTCTTTTTTGGTAACAATGACCTTCTAGCTAGTAAAGATAAGTAAGAACAACAACAACAGCATACCCCTAAGCTCATGGAAGTAGAGAATTTTTTTTCGAAAGATCCCCAACTCAGGTAACACATATCAAAGAACATATAGAAGAAAGGAAGACAAAACAAATACTAGAATAAACATTACATAGCATGGAGGAAAAAGGAACAGTAACAACAGCAAACGTAAAGATAGAAAGTAAAACTTGCATAAATCCAAATGCACACCCTCTCTAAACCTCCACATAATAACAATCAATCCAAATTATTAATCCATTAGGCCATTATCACATCACAAAGTTGTTTATCACCAAAAACATAACGAAATAATGAAGGATCAAAATAAAATAAAATGAAATAGCAGTATAGACTTTAGATTCAAAATTGAAACTCACATTGCTGGTGTGGTAGTTTCCTCTTTTCTATGCAGCATTTAATCAGATGAATCGAGCATATTCCTTCACCTAATTCCACATTACAGCAAGCAAATTTCAATTTAGCATGAACAAAAAAAGCAGGGATAAATATACCAATCAACAAATTGGTTAGATTAACTGCAAATTCCAAAATTCTCATATACATACTGATCAGAGAAGCTCGCCGCCAGCGGAGAGGATGTTCGAGGAGGAGTAATTAGCGCCACCGCAGGTGAAAGTGAATCAGCGGTGATAGGCCATAACTTAGGGCTCGATAAATCTCAATCGCCATTAAGAGGAAAATTACTTGTAAATTACAAAAGGGAAAATTACGCGGATAAGCAAACTTGTACTATTTAATTACTCATCATAGCTATAGTTTGCTATAATTACCACTCGCGACTAACATTATACATTAATTACATGGGTTGACTTCGAGTTTGTATAATTAGTCATGTTTGTATATGTATAATTCGCCAGAATATACAAATAAATATGTATAATATACAATTTTTTAGCCTATATACATATACAATTCACCTCTCCCACTCTCTGCCCTCTCTCGCTCGCCTCTCTCCTCTCTCTCTCAATCTCGCTCGCCTCTCTCCTCCCTCTCCCAATCTCGCTGCCATTTATACAAATATATATGTATAATATACAGTTATATACAATTATATACATATACAATTCACCTCTCTGCCCTCTCTCGCTCACCTCTCTCCTCCCTCTCTCGATATCGCTCGCCTCTCTCCTCTCTCTCCCAGTCTCGCTCGCCTCTCTCCTCCCTCTCCCAATCTCTCTTGCCATATATACAATTACATATGTATAATATACAATTATCTAACCAATATACATATACAATTCACCTTTATCCCACTCTTTTTCCCCTCTCTCTCGCCTCTCTCCTCTCTCTCCCAGTCTCGCTCGCTTCTCTCCTCTATATAACTTGTAGCTACAAATTGTAATTATCAAACTATAGCTACGGAGAGTAATTAATTATTTTTAAGTGGCTATATGTGAAAGTTTCCCATTACAAAAAGGAGAAAAGAAGAGGGAAAAGGGTGGGTCGGGTTTTAGTAAAAATTTTGGCGGGCTAATTCTTTTTGGTAATATTTTAATAATAAATGATACTCCCTCTATTTTACTTTGTTTATTTTGTTTTGATTTAATACGAAAGTTTATTTATTTATTTTGTAGTTATAGACTCAATATGTAGAAAAAAAGAATCTACAAAACTAAAAAATATAGGATGAATTAATAAAATCGAATGATTATATTTGATTATTCAAAAGTCAAAAAAATATTAGAAAGAAGTAACTAATTATATTACATCTTCAAGAGCTAAATAAAAACCTTCAAATTAATTCAAAGCTTCTGTCATATCATCCATGGAAATAAAGTAGAGTTGAAAAATTTATCAAGGGTGTTTATAAATAGTTGTGTTTCTGGTTGTCAAAATAAAATAAAAATATTATGTTTGAGGTTCAAATTCGAATTCCTTCATTCAAATGGATGTTCATTATCAATGCGTCAAAGATCTAGCTTTGTTAAGGATGCCCAACTTTAAAAATATATCATTTAAATGTATTGACTTATATATACAACATAATTTTCTTACGAAGTTGGACACCATGAGGTTGCTATAGCTTAAGGTTGGGCAACGGAACGGGATGTACCAGTATCGTTCCGATTCGGTTGCCTATGGGACGGAACGGAACGGAATATTCTGAACCGGGACACGGAACGTATCAAAGTTTGGTATAGGTGTACCGGTACCAATTTATTCCAATTTCGGATCGGTTCTGATTAATTAATTTATATTATATATTTATAAATTATAATTTATATTTTATATTAAATAATAAATACTACTCAAGTAACCCAACTACCCCTATTAGTATTACATTAGTATTACTGTTCGAGACTTAGTTGAAACATAACACTTCCTATAAGGTGGATTTGTAAACTATGCACTCTACTAGTAGTTGTAAATTAAAATTGTAATTTGTAATATAAATTTAAATAAATTAAATTGATATTTTTTAATTTGTGTAATTGTTTTATCCTTATTTTTATTTAATTTTTTAAAATTATAAATTTAGTTTATTTAAATTACAAGTTATAAATATAAATTATAAATTATAACATATTAATAAGTAATAACTTATAAACTTCAAAAGATTTAAATCTTGAAAACATAAATAGACTTAACTTGCAAACTTAATAAGTAAAAAAAATTAAAAAAATATCTTTAAAATAATCTGAAGTAAAAAATTACATTATAAATTTAAAAACTATTAATTTAAACTTAGAAAAATAAATAAAATATTCATATTTTCGTAATTCAAAAAAATCATTTTTTGTAATAACTAGATGTGTCATCCCGTTTATCCCATTCCGTTTCATTTTGCTCCGTTCCGGTTCCATCCCGATATATAGTGGGATGGAACGGAATCGAGTATCCGTCCCGATAATTTTAATCCGGTTCATTCTAATATCGATCAATGAACCGGTCAACTCGTCCCATTTCGATTCGATACCGATTCGTTCCTGTCCGGTGGTCCCGTTTCGGTCAGTTGCCCAGTCTTACTATAGTTACACCCCTGCAGCCTAGCCCCATCCGGCCCAAGCCTCGCAGGCCAAGGAATTTGATGGGCTAGGACGATTTGACCTTCTTATTGGAAGGACCTGAAAACTCTCAACCCAATCCAACCCTAGAAGAGTCGGGCATGCAACCCTTTTTATTTTCAAACTTAAAATTATACAACATCAAGAAGAAGATTTTCAAATCAAACATGGCGAATAATGATATTGTGTTACTAACACTATAAAAAATTATAGTGTGCCTAGCATGTATGTAGGATAACAGATACGTGAGATATATGTATCTGGTGTGATGCATCCCAGATACGCAAGCAAGATAAGAGTGTGGTGGGCGACGCACCAAAATCGAGTAACATTCGTAATATTACTACATAGCATGCATCTAAGTAATTAGTTCATATGCTAGTGAGATTTTTGTAAATTATTTTTAAATAAATAGTTTTGACACATAAGTCGATCCATGGCCAGATCAAGCTTCAAGAATCAAGAGTTTATATGAGTCAGACTTATAAACCTTACTTTTAAATAGACTTTGAAAAATCTTATCACAATTGTATCTCAATAACAAATTCAATTAATCGTTCACGTGACCTAAGCCTATCTTGATAGCTCTATAGTCTATACGGAAACATTGACTTTCTCATCCTTTTTATTGTGTCACTCACACCTATAAATAGTTCTGATCGAAAATTGTCCAGAACACTATATAATTATGGACAGATGACATGGGCAAATTCCAAGGAAGACGTATCTCATATTATCCTTAATATTAAATAACTATATACTTCCTCTATTTCTTTTCATCGACTAATTTTTTTTCCGATGTGTCTTATTTTACTCGTCATATTTTACAAATTAACAAATGACAATATTTTTAATTTTTATATTCTTAGTTTATTAATATTTTAAAAAAGTATTATGAATACTAGAGATATTTGAGATCCTATCGATTAATAAGGATAAAATAGTAAACCTTTTATAGTAATCAATATATTATTAATAGATTTCTTAAGTCAAAATTTGTAGAGTAAAAAAAAAAGGCGGAATAACATAATAATAGTCAAAGTTTAAAATTAGGAAAAATTTTCAAAATGTCAATATTTTGACATTTAATATGACTAATTGTCAATACTTTCAATATTTAGTAAAAATGTCAAAAAAGAAATAATTGTAAAAAATAAAAAGGAGAAATTATGGAGAGAGAAAAATATTAAAAATATATAATTGCTTAAAAGTCTTATCAGTTACAAAAATTCAAAAATAAAGAACTAATTGACAATTTATCAAAACAACTTTCATCTCTTTCTTATTCTTTCACCATGTTCTAAAAAACACGCCTATCACTATTGTTCTAAAAATTTAATATTCAATATTCTTAATTTTTTTGTTTGTTTGTAAACACGTTTATTTACCATACATTATCATATTTGAAGCAGTTTATTCTACTAAGGCATCATTTTGACGTTATGAAATTATAATTTATCTTTAAAAATATCTAAATTTTATGAAGTTATTTGGCTATCATGTTAAGGTTATGAAGTTTATATATCTCCTTTAAGAAATTTTTCGGTATTCAGAATACAATACTCAGGTATATTTATGGTATAGGTATTCATCCATCTTACATATGTATTTTATTTTGCTTATTTCCAATATCACTTTGTATACCAAATAATTTGTATTTAGATTTGATTTTGTATTCATCCTAATGTATACCATAAAGTTTGTATTTATATTTGATTTCGTATTCGTCGTAATGTATACCATAAAGTTTTGTATTTATATTTTGATTTTGTATTCATTCTCAACTATAAATAGCCAAAATAAAGTTTATTTAGGCATTCGTTATATGTGTATTCATCCTAATTGCATCAGTCAAATAGTTTTGTATTTCATTTTGCTCATTATATATTTATACCAACTAGTTTATCTTTGATTTCGTATTCATTCACAATTTTAAATAATCAAACTACAGATTTGTATTTGAATTATCACTTTGTAAAAACAAATTTGACTACAAACTACAGAACATTCAAAATACTTTCAAATACTTTTGCGAAACAACTCAATACCTAAATGCTAATGTAGATTTTACTAAATTTGAAATATAAAAACAAATCATAAAAAAAAACGAAATTTTTTATTTAAAATACTAAAAATCTGAAATACATAAATATTTGTTGAGTATGTTAACAAATTCACATAAAATTTTTAAAAAAATACGGAAAATCCTCAATACATACAATCCGAAAATTCAACATAATGTGTGATTTTGAAAACAAAATCTCGCAAAATAAATGATGACTTCAAAAATACATTTATCAATTGAGAGATTTCTTGATTAATTGATAGATCTGAACAAATTGTTATGAACTTGAATAATTAGTTCTTCTTCAACAATGAAAAAGAATAATGGTGAAATTTTGATGAAAGAAAAAAGAAGAATAGAAAAGTGAATAATGGGGATGGTGAAAATTGAAAAAATGATGAAAGAGAAAAAAAATTGAAAGTGAAAGATGAAAAATAAATTTAATAGTATTAAAGCATAGGCAGAAGTGTAAATGGGTAATAGATGTAGAATTTGATTCAATGTTGGACTGTTTTGAGAAATAAATTTGAATACAAATTACTTTCTAAAGTATTGACATTTTGACATTTTCAATAATTATTTTAAAGTGTAGATATTTTTACTAATTCAGTTAGAAATTGTGACTAATTTGCTAATTTTCTCTTAAAATTATAAGACGTATGAAAAAATAGATTAATATTTGAGTTTGCCAATAACACACGAATATAATTATTTAAAGAGTTCTTATCTTTGACGTAGTAATTAGTTATACTTGAACATGTTTTAATCACGTAATTAATATTACAGAAACATTGTTTGACCCTGCCGATCAACTTATTTTCCCTTTTTACCCTTGAAAATTATTATTATTGGTTTATTTAAAAGAAGATGAAATATTTTATATTTAAAATAAGGGAAAAGGGTCTGATTTACCCCTGAACTTTATGATTTAGAGCTGATATACCCTCCGTTTAAGAAATGGCTCATATATGCCCCTACCGTTATTGAAATGACTCATATATGCCCTTTTACTTAACATACCAATATTAAATAAATAAAAAATCATTTTTTTATGCTTTAATATTAGAAAATGCCACATGGCTCTTAAAATGCCCCACCCAATTATTTTTTATCGACCCGACCCAATTGGAAACATGAAAATCCACCCACTTAAATAAGCCAAACCCATTTCATTTTATGGTCTCCCCTCTCCACTTCAACAAGAAAAAAAAAATATATCAGTTTTGTTGAGCTATGGCGCTGTTTGTGAGTCTGATGATTCCACGTTTTCTATTGCTGACAGTAGACAAGAGAGTAACTCTAAACTTTCTCTTATTTTCCCTTATCAAAGTTGTACAATTAAAGAAGAAAAATCACGACCCAATATTAGATAATACATTTTTCACACTTTCATTCTAATCATCCATACATAATGGTGTCTGATGTATTTATTGACAGCAGCATTGTCCTATGTTAGTGGTTCAGTGGCAGAATGCTGTGACTCGGAAGGATATGGCAGAAGCATTTTCATATAAGGATTTTAAAGAGGTATTCATGATTAAGAAGAGCTTAACGCTTTACATAGCATAATTTTTTTGGGTTTTGCCTGGTCCTATTGAGCCATAATAACTAAAAACTACAGTTCGAGAAATGGTGCCAAATTTGATGTTAAGTTTTGTTTCCGTGGTCAGTCTACTTGTGGGATTATTACTTGGACATGGTGATGTTATCAACTTGTGAGTCTGAACTAACTTTGGTTTAAATATTTACAAGCTAAATACTTTTGTCTTCTCCTTTTCCAATCCCAAATGAAAATTAGTGTCTGCCAAACTTACATGTTTTTTTATTTTTTTTCTTGTTGAAGTGGAGAGGGGAGACCATAAAATGAAATGGGTTTGGCTTATTTAAGTGGGTGGATTTTCGTGTTTCCAATTGGGTCGGGTCGATAAAAAATAATTGAGTGGGGCATTTTAAGAGCCACGTGGCATTTTCTCATATTAAAGCATAAAAAAATGATTTTTTATTTATTAAATATTGGTATGTTAAGTAAAAGGGCATATATGAGCCATTTCAATAACGGTAGGGGCATATATGAGCCATTTCTTAAACGGAGGGTATATCAGTTCTAAATCATAAAGTTTAGGGGTAAATCATACCCTTTTCCCTTAAAATAATTTAATTTTAATTTTTTTTTGGTTAACTTTAATAAGAAGCTTTAATAGCTATACAAATCTTTTATATTTTTAAGGCCATTAACTTTTGGCATTTTTTATTTTTTCTTAAATTTTGTGATAAATTAAATTACGTCATATAAAATTGAAACGAAAGAAGGTAGGTCAAAGTATGGTGAAAATGAATTTGAACCGGAGAAATTTTATGGTTTTATCCTCTATCATATCAATTTCAATGGCCAACTGGATACCAATTTACAACATTTTTTAATTATTATTTTACTTAGCAATCTCAATTTTTCTATCACGAATAAAAAAAATATAATTGTTTAACATTTAGTGGACATAATTTATCATTGACATGATATTATTGAGTCATTAAAAATGTTAATCCAAACCTAATAATACAAGCCAAATGGACCTTAAGTTTGATTTTTTTTTTAAAAGTTAAAAAATAGAAGTCATTATCTAGTTGACATAGACATGACACTCTTGCTCGGATCAAATTTACTTTGTTAACTTTTGACTTGATATATTAATTAATAAAATAATAATTAACATAATAAATTTACTATTTTATCTATATGTTAATAAATTAAGAGTATTATAAGAAAAAATAATTTCTTTTCTAATTGTCAAAAATAACAAGTAAAAATAGAATCCTGTTTGACAATTAAATTCGAACGGAAGGAGCATATGGCTGGAGAGCTGGACACGGTGCCAATATTAGAACTTTTATCTATTCTAATTTTTAAATATATTCAATACACATTTGAACTACGATATTCGTTGTGAAATTAGGTCTTACGCTAACTCATAGCTAAAAATAAATATGTTTAATACACATTTGAACTACGATATTCGTTGTGAAATTAGGTTTTATGTTTAACTCACACCCCAAATGCAAATATATTCAACACACATTTGAACGACGGTATTCGTTGTGAAATTAGATTTTAGGCCAAACTCACGCCCAAAGCTAACTCAAAGGGAAGAGTATAGTCAAAGTCTTATAAGGAGTCCACCCGTCACGTCCGGTGCTTAATTAGCATCTGGTGCGTGAAACATTTTTGGAGGGACCCAACTTTGGTTCTCATGCCCTACTCTGATACCATGTGAAATTAGATTTTAGGTCTAATTCACCTCAAAAAGCTAGCTCAAAGAGAGAAGTATCGTTCAAGTCTTATACCGTATCCACCCATCTCATTAACAATCAATATGAAATTTTTCTCTTTCTTTAACATTCATTTTCCTAATTACTCCTTATATTCGACTATTTTGCTATAATAGCGCCCACTCATTCAGGGTAAAGCTTATCAAATTACTAGAGCCGTCAACATAAGTCAGTTCCATTGTGACTGCAACTCACGTATAGGGTCTGGTTGGCTGTTTTACTCCTTTAAATGAAGGGTTAGTTCCACTTGACCCGTTAAATTTCAAAGTTTCTGTAGGTTAAGCCGACACGATATAAAATTGAGGGTCCATTCAATATAAAATAAGAGCTTATCATTACACAATTTACAGCAAACCAGGAAAGTCAACCAAAAAAAATGGAATGGGAATGGAGCTATCTGTTTTTCTCTGCAATCATCTTGTTACCAGTTTTGATCCTTTTTTTTCTCAGAAAAAGAGTAGTAAATGTTCTTACAGATTACCTCCAGGGCCACCTGGATTACCAATTTTTGGTAACATGTTTGAACTAGGAAAAGAGCCTTACAAAAAAATGTCAGTTCTACAACAGAAATATGGCCCTGTTTTGGGGTTAAAACTTGGCCCCTCAACCAACATTATGGTTGTTCAAACAGCTCAGGCTGCTGCAGAATTATTTAAGAATCATGATACGTCCTTCGCAGATCGACCAATCGTCGATGTAAATCAGGCACATAATTACTTTCAAGGATCTCTGGCTGTAGGCCGATATGGCTCCTTTTGGCGATTTCAAAGGCGGATATGTACTGTGGAAATGTTTGTACACAAAAAAATCAGTGAAACAGTTCCAATAAGGCGAAAATGTGTGATAATATGTTAAAATGGATAGAAAAAGCAGGGAATTCTGCTGAAAACGGAAATGGAATTGAGGTAACACGTTTTGTGTTCCTAGCATCGTTTAATATGCTAGGGAATTTGGTTCTATCGAAAGACTTGGCTGATCCTGAATCCGAGGAGGCCTCGGAGTTCTTCAATGCTATGAAGGGGATTATGGAGTGGTCAGGTATTGCTAATGTTTCTGATATATTTCCGTTTCTTAGAAAGTTCGATTTACAAAGCTTGAGGAAGAAGATGACACGAGACATGGGGAAAGCCATGGAGATCATGTCTACGTTACTCAAGGAACGCGAGGAAGAACGAAAGAAAGGTATGGAGAAAAGGAAGGATTTTTTGGATGTGTTGCTTGAATTTGAAGGCACTGGAAAAGATGAACCAGCTAAATTATCAGAACATGAGATCAAAGTATTAATAGTAGTAAGCTTCTTATATCTCAAAATTTTGCTATTATATTATTCGGAATTTTCATACACACAATTAATCGTTAGCAAATTCTCTCATATTTGAGATCTAGTGTGAAAGTGGTGGACTATACATCTGTTCGAAACTTCAAATTGTTTATACTGAAACCAATGTTGTATATGTATGAAACAACAGGAAATGTTTCTAGCTGGTTCAGAGACGACAAGCAGTAGCGTTGAATGGGCACTAACAGAGCTTTTGCGCCATCCACAAGCAATGGCTGAAGTGAAAACAGAGATATCAAAAGTTGTAGGATCAAACAACAAGTTTGAAGAAAGTGATATCGAAAATCTTCCTTATATGCAAGCTGTAATCAAAGAATCACTTCGTTTACATCCTCCTCTCCCTTTCTTGATCCCAAGAGAGACAATTCATGACACTAAGTTCATGGGGTACGACGTGCTAAAAGGGACTCAAGTCCTCGTAAATGCATGGGCAATTGGAAGAGATCCTGAATGTTGGGACGACCCTATGAGTTTCAAGCCTGAGAGGTTTCTTGGCTCGAAAATAGATGTGAAGGGTCAACATTATGAGCTAATTCCATTTGGTGCTGGACGAAGAATGTGTGTTGGGTTGCCTTTAGGCCATCGAATGATGCATTTCGCTCTGGGATCGTTGCTTCATGAATTCGATTGGGAGCTTCCAGATGGTGTGTCTCCTAAATCTATCAATATGGATGAAAGCATGGGAGTAACAGCAAGAAAACGCGACTCTTTGAAAGTGATACCAAAAAAGGCTTGAATGTTTATCGTAGTTATATATTAATGACAAGAGGGGGTTGATCAAATGGTAAACAATCTCACTTTAAACAAATCTTATCGAGCCAACAAGTATTTGAGACTTTCTATGTATGTTTAATATTTTTTTTTTGTGTGTAATACTACTAAGTATTTGAATAAGATTATAATTTGAAGAAATTCATATATAAATTATTTAAGCTTGTAAATTAATACCACTAGTTAATTAACTCACCATGTTCAAATTTATCGCCAAAATTAATACATTTCCTAGTTATGTGTCATTAAAGTTTAATTTGTAATAATACTACTTCATAGAGAAAAATAAATAAATTTGCACATACCTAGTGATCATATTTATTTCTTATTATTTAGTCATATAGTTAATTTATATATATTACTAACATAATATCAAAATGTTAATATCCATCAGGATCTATGAATCGTTACAAGGAGATGGAGCAACTAGTAAGTATTTGTTAAGACTTCTTTATTATTTTATGTGTGATTCAATTAATATTAAACTCATAATTGATCTTATCAATTGGACTGATTACTTATGATACATCAATTAAGTTTTAATTTTTATAAATTAATCCTCTCTCAATTGATTATGTTACCATGTATATTTGTATTATTTTATTAGTAAAATTATCATTAAGATAAGGAGCTAGAAAATAATATTATCATTAACGTTTTTATTTCTCCTTGAGATTTATCTTTCTTCCTTCAGCGTTTGATCATGAAAACTTTTCACTAAGCAAAATCTTTTAAACCTAGAAGTTTTAAGCATTTGAAAATAATAAAAATGTTTTTCATTCTAAATACTCAATAAAAAGTTAAGGTTAACTCCAAAATTTTATTCATGGCCAAACAAGAGTTGCACCAATTTTTAAATATTATTTTCATTTTAATAATAACTTTTTAAAATTTTTACATTAAAACCTAGCCAAACATGATTAAATTTAGGAAAAAGGGCCTGATATACCCCTTAACTTTGTCATTTAGAGCTGATATACCATTTGTTATGAAAGTGGCTCATATGCATCCCTATTTATAAACAAATGACTCACATATACCCTTTTCCTCTAATGGAAAATGAAAATAATAATAATTTTAATCTAATTTTTATTGTTTTTTCTAAAAAATACAATCCCATATGAGTAGATTTAATCCTCGTCAATATACTTTTTTTTATTTTTTTTATTTTAATGACTAATTTAGAATTATTATTTTTGATGATCAAATTTATTAAAGTTTCACTAATATTCTTGTAAAACTTATTGTAGATGACCAATTTTTTTCTTCGAATACAAAAATTAAATTACAATATAGACATAAAAAATAGTTTTAAATATTTTTTCTTTACACTAAGGAATGAAAGAAAAAAAATAAGAATAAGAAACTCAAATAATTATAATAAAAGAAGTCAAAAAATAATTTATGTATGAAAAAAATTGAAATATACTTTAAACTTTGATAAAAGAATCATATATACCCCTAAACAATTTTTTTTAAAAAAATTAAAAGTAAAAAATATAAATTTAAAACTAATTTTTTCACTTTTGTTAAATGAAGGGTATATGTGAGCTTATTTTATAACGGCAGGAATATATGTGAGACGTTTGTATAACAGTAAGGGTATATCAACTCTAAATGACAAAGTTAAAGGGTATATCAGATCCTTTTCCGAAAAATTTATGGTTATGTAGACATTCTCTTGTCATTTTCCTTCTAGAAGAAAGTCCAAGCAAAATCTACTTTCCCTATTAATTCTGCCACACCCATAAATATATGTTCCATCAAAATTGCCAAAGTTCAAACACATTGAATGCATGGTTCCACCATGAGATTGAATATTTTTAAAATCAGTATCATTCTAGATGCTTAATACTTTAACATTTACTTATTTTTTTTCTAAATAAGAAAATATTAGAAGCTGAGAACCAAATTCTTTCAAAAAGATAAAAATAAAAATAATCAACCGATAATCGAATATTTTGTCCTTTTTAAAAAAATAATAATTTATTACTCCTAAGTTTTAAGTAGCAATCTGTTATACTAAGTTGAGTGATTTTATTGATATAAAAATCTAAGTTGGGTGATTTTATTGATACAAAATAAAATTTAATGACCTTACTAGATAAATTCTCTAAATTGAATCATATTTTAAGATATTAATTAACTCCCTCGTTTTCTCATATTTAAACTATCTCAATCTCACATCCTAACTGTTTTAATCATACAAATCAAACTTTTTTGTGAAAGTAATATGGAAGTTACTTGAAATAATATAATTGTGGATGGAATATCCTACTTATTGCTAGTCAATTTATAATAAATAAAAACTCTGCAAGTAACAGATTTGAATGTACATTTAGTTTGTTACCAATATAATATACTTTAGTTTGAAATAAACCAGCACTACTTACATACTTATTATTATTTTTACAGATTTTTCGAGACAAATTTAAATTTAATTGAATATGATAAATATCGAATAAAAAATAGTATTTTTAAAACATTTTAATAACTTCATATAGCTAATAACACAAACGTAGCAATTCTTCTAATTTTCTTAATAAAAATTGAAGAGAGAAATTATGACGAATAAAACTCACGTAAATCAAAGAAAATATACTAATCACAATCGAAGAAAATTATGACCAATTGTGAATAGTAATCACAATTATTTGGTCACAAATAACAAAATATAATAGTAGAAAATGAATAAAGCCAAAAAAAAAAAAAAAACGTCTTCTGGACATAATTTATCATTGCCCTAATATTATTGAGGCATAATTATAGCTCGAGACCCCAATAATTGAAGCCAAAATTTAAACTTCATAAATTTTGATTATAGAATTTAAACTAAAATTATTAAGTTCGACTGAACCTGCTCTTTATACTTGACACTTCACCACATCAATTATCAAGTTCAGAATGATAACTAAGATAAAAATAATTTAGGTGCAAACTGAATAAACGATACCTAAGTAAAAATGGTTATGAAGTAATGGCAAGGAATGTAACATTATATTATAAAAAGAAAAGGTCAAATATGTCTCTAAACTATTCGAAAACGTCTGCATACATCTCGTTTGAAGTTTGGCCCAATTGTGTCCTTGCCGTCCAACTGTTCGTCTAGATATGTGTTGGGTTATCCCACATCGGAAGTGGAAGGGGCTGGTGGTCAATTTATAAGTGTGAGGGAAAGTCTCAACCTTTGAGCTAGCTTTTGGGTTGAGAAGGCCCAAGATCACCCAACATTGGTATCAGAGCCCAGGTTGTCAACAAGTCTCAGCCCACCGCGAGAAACTGGGTTGTCGCTCTCTCCAGCCCAAGGCCTGATGTGTGAAGGGGGAGATTGTTGGGTTATCCCACATCGGAAGTGGAAGGGGCTGGTGGTCAATTTATAAGTGTGAGGGAAAGTCTCAACCTTTGAGCTAGCTTTTGGGTTGAGAAGGCCCAAGATCACCCAACAATATGTCCTTGTGGGCGTTAGTTGGTCGGCTGGAAATATTCAGCTCATTTTGCATTTCTTTAAATGCCAAATAGAATTGCCACGTCATTTTTACTTTACCACATGACATTTATATTAAAAGGAAAAGGAGTCGATTATGCCCCTAAACTATCTGACCCACTTTTAAAACACCTATCTGACCCATAACAAAGGGTTCAATTATGTCCCTAGTTCGACCCATAAATCAACCCCTCTTTTAAATAGCCCACATATCCCTTCTTCATTACCATCAAAATCGCAAAATTCATTTCAAAGCTAGGGTTCCCATCGATTTCATTTTGAGAAGCTATGGACTAGTCCCTTTAAAACACCTATCGTCTTTAAAGAGTGTTCTTATTCAACACTATTTTCTTCTTGTTATTTTTCTCTTTCTTGTAGACTTTACACTCATTTTCTTATTAACTGGATGATTTTTTTCGTTATTTTCCTTTTCTTTTACTTAAGTTTGATGCACTTGAGCCGAAGGTCTTTTGGAAATAGTACTGCTTAGTATTTATTCTGCAGCATATGTTACTACTTTGTACCATGAAATTTGGTTTGTTCAATGAGTTCAAAAATTGTTTACACTGACTATGCATAAAACTAAAGCTTTTCCATATGTATGAAACTTCAGAAAATGTTTTTAGCCGGTTTAGAGACGACTAGCGGCAGTGTAGAATATTTAGGGAGAATAATGTATACGTAGATCTCACCCCTATCTTGTGAAGATAGAGAGATTATTTTACAATGAACTCTCAACTCAAGTAAAACATAACAAAATGAGTTAGAAAAGGAAATGTTGTAGTAAAGAAGTCATGTAGAAAAATTGATTGTGTATTAACTTAGTTTAAATACAAGATCTAAGAAAATAAGAAGATTTTTCTTTAACAATTAAAAAAATATTATATACGTGGCGTCACGTGTTCTACATGCATTCAATTTTACCTGATTGAAGGTACCACATCAACATTGAAAATGCATGAAAATGCAGAAAATTGAGGTGCGGAGGGGTAATAGGAGCTTAATTTAGAAAAATGTATAACATGTATCGCCATGTATAACAATAAAATTCATGTATCACACCTTTTGGTACAGTAAATTTCATGTATCACACCTTTTGGTACTTCAAAGTACTGAGATGCCAACATCTTACCAGTCAACATTTGCGCTTGAAAATGTTGATGATGTTGGAAGCACCATGTAACTGGAGAAATGATATAATCTATTCAAATATTATTTTTATTAAATTAATATGATACATTATAAAACGATATACAACAACTATATATAGCATTTTTCTGATAATACTTTCAAAGAGTCACGTTTTCTGTCCGTAACAACCATATCCAGATAAGCTAAACGTTACCTATTGTATATTAATGGGAAAACAATGTTATCTATCGAAACATTATTTTATTAAAACAATATATTATGAAATAATATGTAACAACTATCCACACAAGCCGTAAGTTGTCAAGCTTTTTTGGTATCACTTTCAAAGAGTCGCGTTTTCTAGCTGTTACTCCCATGCTTTCATCCATATTAATAGATTTAGGAGACACACCATCTGGAAGCTCCCAATCGAATTCATGAAGCAACGATCCAAGAGCGAAATGCATCATACGATGACCTAAAGGCAAACCAACACACATCCTCCGTCCTGCACCAAATGGAATTAGCTCATAATGCTGACCCTTCACATCCAATTTCGAGCCAAGAAACCTCTCAGGCTTGAAACTCATAGGGTCGTCCCAACATTCAGGATCTCTTCCAATCGCCCAGGCATTTACAAGGACTCGAGTCCCTTTTAGCACGTCGTACCCCATGAACTTAGTGTCATGAATTGTCTCTCTTGGGATCAAGAAAGGGAGAGGAGGATGTAAACGAAGTGATTCTTTGAGTACAGCTTGCATATAAGGAAGATTTTCGATATCACTTTCTTCAAACTTGTTGTTTGATCCTACAACTTTTGATATCTCTGTTTTCACTTCAGCCATTGCTTGTGGATGGCGCAAAAGCTCTGTTAGTGCCCATTCAACGCTACTGCTTGTCGTCTCTGAACCAGCTAGAAACATTTCCTGTTGTTTCATACATATACAACAAACTTAATTTCATTCTGATTGTAATGAAAATCATTTAAGAGAAATCGAAAAAAAGAACAAAAACATACCAGTATGAATACTTTAATCTCATGTTCTGATAATTTAGCAGGTTCATCTTTTCCAGTGCCTTCAAATTCAAGCAAAACATCCAAAAAATCTTTCATTTTCTCCATACCTTTCTTTCGTTCTTCCTCGCGTTCTTTGAGTAACATAGACATGATCTCCATGGCCTTCCCCATGTCTCGCGTCATCTTCTTCTTCAAACTTTGTAAATCGAACTTTCTAAGAAACGGAAATATATCAGAACATTAGTAATACCTGACCACTCCATAATCCCCTTCATAGCATTGAAGAACTCCGATGCCTCCTCGGATTCAGGATCAGCCAAATCTTTCGATAAAATCAAATTCCCCAGCATATTAAACGATGCTAGGAATACAAACCGCGTTACCTCAATTCCACTTCCTTTTTCAGCAGAACTCCCTGCTTTCTCTATCCATTTCAACATATTATCCACACATTTTCGCCTTACTGGCACTGTTTCATTGATTTTTTTGTGTACAAACATTTCCACAGTACATATCCGTCTTTGAAACCGCCAAAAGGGGCCATATCGAGCTAAAGCCGGAGATCCTTGATAGTAATTATGTGCTGAATTCACATCGACCAATGGTCGATCCGCGAAGGAAGTATCGTGATTCTTAAATAACTCTGCAGCAGCCTGAGCTGTTTGAACAACCATAATATTTGTTGAGGTGCCAATTTTTAACCCTAAAACAGGGCCATATTTCTGTTTTAGAGCTGACATTTTTTTGTATGGCTCTGTTCCTAGTTCAAACATGTTACCAAAAATTGGTAATCCAGGTGGCCCTGGAG
The DNA here is from genome assembly GCA_022817965.1 of Solanum lycopersicoides. Lineage (NCBI taxonomy): Eukaryota > Viridiplantae > Streptophyta > Magnoliopsida > Solanales > Solanaceae > Solanum > Solanum lycopersicoides. Next base: position 89,442,623 of record CM040627.1, read on the forward strand.
GTAAATTGTAAGTACTATTTTTCTTAGAAAAAAATAGTATGAAAATTGATAACAAGATGATTGAAGAAAAAAACAGATAGCTCAATTCCCATTCCATCTTTCTGTTAGTTTTTTTTTTTTTTTTTTGACTAATTTTGTTTGCAATAAATTATGTGATGGAAGCTCTTATTTATAATGTTAATTATATATAGCCCTTTAATGGCATGTATAGGGTGTACACTTTGAATTATCTTTTGTCTCATTTGCCCTTTATTTCGATATGTGAAGAGGAGGTGGCGTAAGAGATCGATGGTGACAGATCTAATGAGAGGTATAGAGAACGTGGAAATCGATGATTAAGTAAGTGGTCAATTCTTTTGTTATGCAAACATTTTCTTATATATTGATTATGTATTCTTTATTTTTACAAATTTATTGCAAGTAATATAAAAACATGACTCTTATTCGTAATTATGACCTTTTAATTTTGGGTGTGCGCAAGTAGACACTTATTAAACTTGTGTTAAATTGAGCAAATTGACACATTCGTCCTAAATGACACCTTACATGATAATTTTGTATCGTAAATGGCATCCTACGTGTATTATGACATGTAGGACGAATGTGTCTATTTGCTCAAGTTTATACAAATTTAAGTGTTTACTTGTGCAAACCCAAAGTTAAAGGTCATAATTGTCAATTGACACCACGTTAAAGGTCATGTTTATGTATTATGTTTTTTTTTTTCTTCAATATTTTCATTACAATTTCTAACATTTATATTTCTTTAAAAATTGTTTCGAAAAATGATTTCCTTTAGTCTAAGGCTCAAGGGTTCATCAGAAATCGTCCTTCCAATATAGGGAGGAGTTACAAATCATCTTATAGATTCGACCAAACATAGTAACATTAGTTTAAATTATGTATATATATATTTTTTTTTAAATGATAGAATATGTATAAAATTAAATATAAAATTTAATTATTAACACCTGATATCATTATTCTACGATTTAAAATTCTATGATTCAATTTTGGCTAGGGGTCCGGCCGATGGTTGTTCTCTCGAGCTATTAATTTCAACCCTTATTGCTTGTATGATTATGTTAGTTTAACATTTTTCAATGATAAATTAATAAAACTTGTCTCTTTGATTTTCACTAATATTGTCAAGTCAATGATAAATTATGTCCACAAAACTTGTTTCTTTGCTTTACGCTACGCAAGTGGCTTGCTCAATATTTTAAAATAATTTATAAAATTAAGATAAGATTAATTTTAAATTTTTTGGATAAATTATCACTAATACATCATCATGTAGGATCAATGATGATTTTTTGTTGTTTTGCAACCTATGTTGTCTTTTGCTATTTGCTTTTGTTATTTGATTTTGATATCATATATTAAAAGTGGTTAATCATAGTATAAATTAAATTTTTGCGATTCATTTAACTTAAGAAGAAAAAAAAAGAAAAAAAGCAACTATTAGTTAAGGTCGGATTTCGATGTCATTCTTTATTAGTATATATTAATTGAATTTATGAGGTAATACACATTTATTAAGAAAAATATTTAATGGCATAATTTAAATTATATATTTCACTATTGTCTTTTGTGAAATCATTAATATAACTTTGCCAGTAGTGCAATTTATCTCTTAAAAAATATCAAATTCATTAATAAAAAAGATACATATAGAAAAAAAATTCAAACATCCAAAAATTTGTACAATGTAAAAAACTAAAATTTCAATTAATATGAAGTAGAGAAAGTATTAAATTTAGTATAATCCCCCCACCCCCACCCACCCCCCTTTTTTTAAGAATCAAATATACAAGTAAAATAATATATTTTTATAAAATATAGGAAATTTTAAATTTAGTATTAGAAAAACTCCTTTGTTATTAAATACTTATATCAGTTTTTATATAGAGATCAAATAAAATAAATTGAAAATACTATTATTCAATTCAAAGAGGGACCATGATCAATTCTTTGTGTTTTAGACTTTGGGTCAATTTTGGACATTTATGGCTATGATATGATAGAACTAGAAGGGATGGAAAAAGGCAAAATTGCTTCCATGTTTGTGGTCAATCATATATAATATGGTTAAATATCTTTGAGTTCTTCTAGATGTGGCTGCTCAATTAATTGTGTGACCTAAAATCAAATTTGAATATGTAAAGGATAGTGCATTTATACCCTAATAACGAAGTGAGATATAATTGAACAGAGAATTATACATGATACACTTTTAACTTATCAAAAATATGCCTTTAAATATATGATTAAACAATTTCTTTTTTTTAGGTGAGAGATATGATTCTAGTTTAAAACATATTATCTGTTTTATCTTCCCTTATCAATATTATTAGTATTATGCTATTATTGCCTTATCTAATTTAAAACATCTTATCTGGTTTCTCTCTTCCTTACTAGTATCATTAATATTATTCTATCTCATTATCTTATTTCTTATTATTAAAATTATTCTTTTACGTATGTTATTCTTAGGACTATTTTATTATCAATCTATTTTTTCCCGTGATATTTCCATTTTAATTTACTTATTTTTCCCCCTTTCTTCAAACTGGGTTCATTAAATATTTTTCTTAAGCCGATATTATGAATAAACTCCATATAGTAATCCTCATATTATAATTGACTACACAAATAATGATTCATTATAAACTTATAATTAACCATTACAATAAAAATAACTTTTAACGGCAATAAATAGACACATAAATAAAGAATGTTAAAGCCTTTACCGGCATTAGTTAAGTGTCATTAGAACCAATGTCGCTAAAGTCTTTAGGGACATATACAAAAAGTGCTAATTGCCACTAAAAGTATATATTTAACGGCAATTGCTAACTAATTGCCGCTAAAGATCAATTTTGATGTAGTGAACATGGCTATGATTTTATGTTCTATTTCATTCGTTGATGGGGTTCTTTTTGGTATTTCCTCACGGTACTACTTTGATATTGGTCACTCAAGAGTAATTAGCAAAGTCCGATATTTAAGTAGAGAAAGGTATAGGGACAAACTCATTATCTATCGTGTTAAGAAGATTGTGATTGGTCCAAAGAGCGAGTCACTGACGTTAAAAAAAAGTATTTAGCCTTGATAATTCTTTGTAAGTCGGTCTTATGTCCAACATTTTTGTCATGGGGATGTAGCTCAGATGGTAGAGCGCTCGCTTAGCATGCGAGAGGTACGGGGATCGATACCCCGCATCTCCACTTATCTTTTGTCCCAATTTTTTATTTTTGTGGACCTTTATATATGGGCTCACATCCTTAATATATGGGCCTGACCCATAACAGAAAAGCCCAAACAGCCTCTCAACCAACTATGCTACTAATATATGGGCCTGAACCAATAAAAGAAGTATAATTTACATAAATCCCATAGTGTAAGTAAACTTATACAATTTAATTACTCATCATAGCTATAGTTTGCTATTATTACCAATCGCGACTAACATATTATACATTAATTACGTGGGTTGATTTAGAGTTTGTATAATTAGTCATGTTTGTATATGTATAATTCGCCATGATATACAAATACATACAATTTTTTAAAATATATACATATACAATTCACCTCTCTCCCACTCTCTGCCCTCTCTCTCCCAGTCTCGCTCGCCTATCTCCTACCTCTCCCAATCTCTCTTGCCATATATACAATACATATGTATAATATACAATTATCTAACCAATATACATATACAATTCACCTTTAGTAGCTACAAATTGTTATTATCAAACTATAGCTATGGAGAGTAATTAATTATTTTTAAGTGGCTATATGTGAAAGTTTCCCAATAAAGAAGCTTTCCAAACAACTCAACCAACTATGTTTCACTTCAAATAACCAATCAATTGAAAATAAAGACAATGACAATTTAATAGTTGCTTAAACTCTAATCTATGAATATCAATTTATAAGTGTCAAATGGCGGTTTGGGATGAATTTGAAAGTATTAAAATGGATTGAGATAATTATTTAGGCTGAAATAAATTAGATTGAAATTGGCAAAAACATGATTATAATTCAACTTGTTCAAATTCATTGCCTATTTGTTATTTATCATTATACTAAAACATTGTAATAAAAAGCTCTATAGTTCTGAAATACAATAACATTTGGCTCTTCAGTAATATTACCAGTCAGCTACTACGGAATACAAGCTCAACTTATTTTTCTATTTCATTGTTGTTATTTGATTCTATTCTTTGTATCTTTATATTATCTTGATATATATTTCATAAGCAAATTAATTCCTAGCAATTCAATTGTTTAATTATCTGATCTCAATCTAGGTATTATTCAATCACTTCTTTAAATTTAACTATATCGTCTTGAGGGTAAACACTTTCGAAATTAATTTCAAATATATAATTGTTATAAAACATACATGTACTATTAGCAATAGTAATATTTAATTCCATCGAATTCTTTTAATTCAAGGAATGTTTCAAATTATATACCACCTTCAGGATGTAAACTTAAAGAATAATCATTTTGATAAATAACAAATTAACAAACTATTTTTGTGACTCTTGACCAGTTTATGGAGGCTGTTTATTAGCTAATTAATAGTCTTTTTATGAACAGATCCAATTCAATAGTTGTTTTCTAACATAACATATAAAGTCCATTAATATCCTAAAATTATGTTATATAATAAGCCGAATCAAAATTTAAAATTTATAATTTTTATGATAGTGTAACTCAAACTATAATTAAATAATTATAATTTATATATATATATATATATATATATATTAAATTTTGATTAAAAAAAAAAAGAAATTCTCAGAAACATATAACTTACACCTTTGGATCTGTCCTGTGTGTGTTTTTTATCAAATAATTAATGCCACGTCACAATTATTATCCAGGTCATAGGACACGTGTCACCTTTTTTTTTTCCCTCTCTCTTCCGTTTTAAGGAAATTTAAACAAGAATAATTTCATAAAAATATATATTAATGAATTATAATTGAATTAAAAAACTTTATATCTAAACATAAAACATATATATATATATATATATATATATATATATATTTGGTATTAATATTCAAAACGAACACACATAGCTTCATGTAGTATAGGGTGGTCAATCAGATATCTTTCATCAAAATTTTATATTATGTATATAAAAAGCCATATGAAATAAATCGTCATTCGTCAATATACATATATATATATATATATATATATATATATATATATATATATATATATATATATTTGGTATAAATATTCAAGACGAACACACAAGCTTCATGTAGTATAGGGTGGCCAATCAGATATCTTTCATCAAAAATTTATATTATGTATATAAGAAGTCATATAAAATAAATCGTCTTTCGTCAATATATATACTAAAAATTGAATATTTTTGATAAAATTTCGGACCACATTACCAAAATAATAATTATTATTATTAACCTACCTATAAAGAAAGAGTCTCTGCATCTACAAATTATTTTCCTTGACTGAAAATCTACTTCTGTCTAGCTGATTATTAGCCTTATTAAACAAAAGTCTGGACCAAGTGTCAGATGGTATATAACAATGTATATCTCAGTTTTTTTTTTAATCGATATGTTGTTTTTAATTTCTATATATCACGTTTTCTAAAAGTACAAAAATATTTTGATATAAATATAATATTTAATTTAAATAAATCTTGATAAAAAAAAATAGTCGAGTCGATTAGAAATATAAAATATTTGGCCTGAAAAAAGGTGAACACTCATGAAAGATTGTCGTTATTTTTAGAAGATCAATTCTATGATTTATTATAGTATATTTCCTATATGTCATTTTACATGCAATGGAAATAGATCTAAACGAATTGCTTGATATTCATGGCTGTTACAAACTTAAAATGAATCGAAAACAATATCACTTTGCTTGACCTAATCATTATGCCAAGGGATGGTGGTGCCTTGAGCAACTCTAAGTTTCGTTTGTCAGCCTCTTTCAACTCCTTTACTTTTTTTTTTGCTACGTTAAAATGTTGTTTAAGTTACATGATTCGATAATAAAATGTAATTTGAATATAGTAGACATAATACATGACCCTTTTTTAAGAATTGTTTTTCTTATTTCAATCGTAAGTGATCAAACGAGATCATTTTTCACATTATTTTTTTTCACTTCTATATTTTTTGAAGCTCCATTTTTTTTTTTGCTTGAAAAGATATTTTTTTAAGAAATATTATTTTATAGAACCATATTCAAAATGTTTTTTTTTCTTTGAAAGGGGTTGGGGCAGATGGGGAGGTGGGTGGAACAAACCATGACTTTGAGCATTTACACTAATAAAAAAAATCAAAGATAAAATCTAATAATACCATGAAATTAACTTTTCCACTATATTATTCTTCTAGTTATTTAAGAAAAAAATTGACAAGTCTTCTGATAAATAGACATGCAACCATCTTTTTTTGTTTTTGTTTCTTACTAAAAATGTTATCTATCTTTTTCATGATTAATTAAACTTGTTTAACAATGATGATTATTGAGTTTAATTAGGTTCAATGTTTCTTATCTGAGGTAGATATGGGAACTCCTTGGTAAACTTAAACTGTATCTGAAAATGGTTTAACTAAAGAGAGTAACTTATAAATGATAAGAGCATTTAACATAGCCAATTGTTTTTCTTGTTCTATCCAGGTTCGATATTTATATTGAGGTTCGATTAATTTGGGTTAGCGTTGTAAGACTTATTTTTAAGTGTGGCGCTTTCAACGTAATTTTTTACGTTCCTAGGGGCTTAGAATTGAGACCTCCGATTAAGGATAGAGGAAGCTTAACCATATCATCCCTACTACTGATATCGGTAACCAACAATGGAGTTACGTAGGGTCTAGGAATTTCATCTGAATCCCTTCAACAGGAAATAATATATTACTTATACATGATTTAAATTGTTTTTTATGTATATGCAGTAAATATTAAATTCTCTCTGACTATTTCATGTGTTTACTTTTTTATATTTTGAATCTCTTTACTTAAAATTCAGACTCTGCGGCTATCGATATTATAGCCAACTGTTTATTTGATTGGAAATCTACTTATTAGCCTAGATTATTAGCTAAGATAGATAAAACATAAATTGACTAATTGTTGGATGGTACCCATAACATTTTGAATGAGAAGATAATGACCATTCATATGTACAAAATACAAATTAACTATGAGCATTCTCAATATTATGCCTTGATATTTTTTTTGTTTTATTTAAAAAATAAAATAATTATTTTTCTTCTTTTATTCAGTCATTTTTTAGGAGAAATTTAAATGACGCTGAAACTTTTTCTTTTTTTTTTTGCTTCATAGAATTTAATTTTTCACCTATATCATGAAGGTACAATGAGCATAATAATCACAAAATGAGCTAAATCTCAATTTTTAATTTTAGTGATACTTATTTAACGCGATAAGTTAGTTGAATAGTTGTCTTTTTATACACTTCATCTCCATCAAGCACATTTTAAAAGTAAATCTCCAACAATTTTTGGATACGATACCTTTTATTTGCAATTTAAAATTTAATAAAATTATATTTATAAATTTTAAATTTTAACTTCGTCTCTGATACGTAATGTATCAAAACTTTTAAACTATTCAAAGAAGTGATGGAATTTGCTAGGGAATTTAGGAAGGGTCAAGTTAGATAAGACATCAATTCTATGTCTGTTTGGGGTATTTTGAACCAACCAACCACATCCCCAAAATCCTACCTGCCCCTAAAAAATTAAAATATTAAGAACAATTTCACCACTTCCATGTTACTATAATATTTATATTTTATCAAAATCGAAATTAGGATTTTATCTTTATGAATTTCGAAAAAAAAAATATTAGGAGATAAATTATGTGTACATGTTAAATAAAAACAAGTGCAAAATTTATGGCAAAATTATTGAGTTCTGAGAGCTCATAAATAGAAGTCGCATAATCAGCTCTTACAAACATGTTCATCTAAATTTCGGATCACTCTATCACTAGCTATTGAGGAACAAACGATTTAATATTGAAAGTTGACTTTCATTTTTTGGATCAATTCATGATCGAAGAAAAATGAATTCGTCTTTGTTATTGATCCATCCATGTATTAGCTAGCTTAACTCATCCCAAAATTAAACTAATGTACAATAAAAAATTGTTTCATAAGAAATTTTATCAAAATATTTTCAAAAGAATAGTTTTTTATTTGATAATATGTTATAAATAATAATAATAATAATTTATTAAGTACGATAAAATCATAAAAGAACAAAAAAAAAAAAACTAAATTACGGCCCGCTTATTAGCACATTTTTGTTTCAGTTAATATTGCGTGCATCACTAACCCACTCATTAATTATTTCAATTTGTTTTAACTCACTCAAATTTAACTTAACAAGCTCATTTAGTACCCCTACTTAAGAATGGTTTTTTAAATCGATACCTTAATTTACTAATAATAATTATGTTATATATATATATATATATATATATTATTTTCCTTAATAACTTTTAACACACATAAACTAATATGAACTGTGATGGATGACGAAAACTCTTTATTCTTATTGATTTAGGGTTTGAGTCCTTTAAGAATGAGATTTTTTTTTATTTGGATCGCTTTCTTAAAAAATGAGTTATACAAGTTTTCTGCTCGCGATAAAAGAAAGAAGAGCTACAAAACTTAATATATATACACAAATTTAAATTTAATTAAATTTTAATACGAATATCAGCTACGAAGCGAAAAAAATATCAAAGCATGATTAGACGTGCTTCCAAGGGCACATGTTAGTTTTATGGTGTTCGGTCCTTAAGGCTACACGTTTGCAAACACGACCGCTCATTTTTTTTGTTAGATAAATTAAAATAAATAAATCTGACTATATAGTTGAGATGTTAAATCATCCAACTTTAAATTTATCTAAATGCAATACCTTTTTTATAAAAATAGAATGTATTTTAGTCGGTTATTTTTTATTTTTTTAATGCTTTTTGAGTTATCAAATTAGGATTTCTATTGACCGTAAGCTTAATTTGATAATGCAAAAAAAATTAAAATAAATAAATTGTATATTGTAAGTAATGCACATTTCAACACACGTATGCATATTAGGGGTGAAGCTATATAGTTCTTATGACACTTGTTTAAGAATTGGTTTTCTAAAAGAATGTTTGGATGGCCGGTGTTACTTGTTATATTGCGATACGTTGTTTGTTTAAATATAATATTTGTTTTGATGATCAGTTAAATTTGATTTGTATTATTAAGTTTATTGAGTGCTAGATAATAATGTGATTTTTTATTTTGTGTAATGACTGATTTAGTATGAATGGTATGGTCATATGATTAATTTTTTTCATTTTATTTTACTTACTTTTAATAATTATTTATTGTTTACTTTTTTTTTTATAGTAAATCTACTTCGTAATCTATTTTTCTGGTGCGTCTATAGTTTGATTTCTTTGACATTATGTAATTACCACAAAATATACTATTTGATATAGTACGATACAATTTAAAGAAGACATGTAATAATTATCCAAACAAAGTATAAATAAAGTTTCATCAAAAGTTGTGGTGATAAAGTGGTAAATTTTGTAGTGAAATTTAAATTCGAATTATAACAACGAAATAACTTTTTTTAATAAATAATATTCTATACCTTTAACATGGGTTTTTTTGAATTTTGAATTTAGATTAGATAATCTCCGATATTGAGTATGAAAAGTAGTACGTAAGAAGTTCATAAATAAATAGTCCATTTAATAGCAAATTTTATCCTTTTGTCAATACAAAAAAAAAAGTCAATGACTAATCTTTTCCGATATTTGGTATTGCATTTTAGTTCTAAATTAAACACCTTTTACCTAATTTGATTACAAATATATAATAAATGACCTGAATTATCAAAGAAGAATTTGCACATTATTTAATTAGAACCGACAGACTTAGGAAAAATATTATTAGTCATAGGACATGGATCTTGTTCCATAATTATTTACTAGTTATAATAACTACTATAACATTTATATACTTAATTAAGCCAAATAATTGAATGTTTTATATGTCAAGCTTATAAATATATATTCATGTAATAATTATCATTTATAAAACAAGAACAAAAAGAAACAACAACATTTAATCAAATGAATAAGAGATGATAATCTTTACTAATATTAGCTATGTAACATCATTGTTTGATTGTCGTATCAAAATATGTTGTAAATTTGTAATCATCATGAAATTATTTGCAAACATTCAAGTAGAGACTTAAAAGAGATTTAATTTCAAAATCAAAGTCCGTCTAAAAAAAATATCTCTTATAAAAATACTCTCTTTAGTTGTTGTTTATGTTATATTACATATTTTTTTACGTGAACAATAAATTTTGTGCATAATATGATTGTTGATGAAAATGACGAACGAATGACAAAGTCATTAACTTCATCTACTTCACGAAGTATGAAATGATTCTTGTTGCACTCGCTCAAAATGATCACATTGCTTCAGTGTCATGAACACTACTTGTTATTTGAAAACAATCAAGTAGAGACTTAAAAGAGATTTAAAGTATTGTTCTTTTTCTATTTTGGATGGACTAGTCTTTATTTAATATTCAGAGACGGTTTTGTATATTTGTACTTATTTTAAACTTCTATTATGATTAGTACCTTGAATACCGGCTAATATCAAGTTTTGAGTGATGTGTTATGGATATCTTGATTTTCATTTCTTTTGTATTTTCAATATTTTTTCTTTATATTCTGTATTCATCTCTTTCGTATTTTTTGTTTTGAACTATGAATTCGATTTATATAATAATAAAATGTGAGCAGATGTTATCAATAATTGTAAATTTTGAATCATAATAAATTAGAGTGTAGAAATGCTCAATATGAAAAAGAAAAAGGAAATAGGAGGGACCCCTTTATTTTTTCTTTCAATAGTTAATAGCATATAAAAGAAAAAAAGAAGAAAATACAAGAAAGTGCTTATGTAAGAATCAATTATATATAGCCAAAAATATATATATTAGTATATTATCTATGTGTTATTTGTTGCTTTTTTTGGGAACTACTTGAGTGTTTGTTAATATTCCAAATCTATTAAAGTAGATGAAAAGTCTCTTAACAAACTTGACAGTCCAGAAAAGTATGTCAAAGTATCAATTTCTTACTTTATAATATACGATTTAATCATTTCCTAGATGATTGATTTTCTTGGCTATGTGGGATTTAGTTCCTTCCATGGCTCTAAAATTTAGACAGTTTACGATAAAGTTTTCCTGATATATGCATATATTAAGCATATTTTTATAAGTAAATAGAAAGTTAATATTGTACGTCTGAATATATATTTGGTTGAAACTTATATATGCACATAAAAAATGTAATTTTAAATTTTAAAGCGAAAAGATATATTTAAAAGTATTATAGTCAAATATAAATAAAATCAAAAGATAGCTTATCAAATAAAAAAATTGATTCGATCTGCTTCTGAATCTTAGTCTTACATTATCTTTATCATAATAAAAAAAACACGAAAAATTTTATCATATAATAATTGAAATGAAAATCAGAAGCATGACTAGCATCCTCGTGGTCTTCCAATACAAAATAAGAAAATCAAATAATCCATTACTTAGAATATTAAATAGTGGAATGATCAATAATTATAGTAAGTTTACGATATCACAAGTAAAAAAAATGGTTAAATTTTATTTATAATAGAAATACCAAAAACACTATTAAGTATTAACCCAAAAATTTAATATGATTATGAACTCCAACCAATCCTGGGGCACACTTGGTTTGATATGACTTAATTAGTTCCTCAACTACTCCAAAAATATTATATTAATGTGTTTTTTAAGAGAAAATTCAAAAGTATTATAAAATCATCATAAGTACTTAAACCAAATCATTTGTTTTAGTTGATTAAAATAATGTTAAGAAAATAAATTTGACTTTGACACATAAGATTGCATTTGTTATATTAATTATTTAACTATAACAAAGATTTCTTGTCGGCAAAAGAGTATTACTATTATAAAACAACTTAAGAGTCCTTAATTATTTTTTATTTTGTAAAAAAGTACTAATTAAATATATATAATATGTCCAAGCAACATCTTAATCATAGGATATAGTGTGACAACAGCAATCAGACATAGATTTTTTCGAAATTAAAATATAAATTAAGATATTATATATACATAAAATTGTTTGTTTGTCTAATATAATTCATGTAAGTATATTTACCGTACATGTTTAAAGCCTCTCATAAATCATATACTTCAGACTAAGATAATCGACGAATAATATAATAGATGATCATTTTATATCTTTAATCAAATATCTTAGATTTAAATTTCGACTTCAAGTTATTTTTAATAAAAAGAATTTTACTCCATAAAGTGATTTTTCTTTTTACATGAATTCGAATCAACCAAATCAAAGTAAGTATCAAATACTGAGTAAAAAAAAAAAATCACTTTTTGAATTTTGGACATTGTAAATTCAAAGTAGTTAAACTTTAGTTGGTTTTCTCCAAATAAATAAATAAATATATTTTAAAGAACAAAAAAACAACTATTATATTTAACATAACAGTACAAATTATTTTGCAGAAAATGAATTTTTTATTTTATTATTTTTTAAAAAAGGAAAATAAAAAACATACCACCAAAAATGCAGTTGAACTGTCACATTCTTGCAAACTGTACAGAGTAAGCTGAGGCAAATTAGTCAATATATCATTACTTTGAATTAATTCACTTCATTTACCTAATTTTAAGAATGTAAACATTAATTACTGTTGTGTTAATGATTCATTACCTACTAATCTTGTTTTAGTTACAGAGTTGATTATACCAAGTTTTCTTGTTTCTGCAATTTCTATATGGAGCTAAGTTATGTATACTGATTGCTAGTGTATAATTTCCTTTTTTGCACCAACAGTAAAAATCTATTAAATTATTTTGAGAAAAATGTCTGAAATATATTCGAACTTTGATCGAAATTGTTGTAACAATATCGAACTTTAAAAGGGACCTTTTATCCTTCTGCATTATTTAATGATGTATTTTAAAGGTATATACGTGTCCACTTGGACATCATAAATATTGCGTCATTATAAACAGTAATGTGTCCACATTGACACATATATATATTTAAAATACAGTATTAAATAGTGTAGGAGATAAACATTCGTCCATAAAATTTGATATCATAACAACGATTTCGATCAAAATTAAAATATTTTCAGATTTTTTTCTCTATTATTTTTACCACTTTATTTTAATGTTTATCATGGAACTAATGTTTGATTTGAGGCTTATAAAGTTAAAAGAACAAAATAAAGATTTTTAAAACCTATATTATAAAATATATTGTACTAACATTTATATAATAGTTATAATAGTTATAAATATAAAGCTTTTGAAAATTTATACTCTCAAGTATGACATAAAATTCCATGACTATAAGAACATTTCATTAAGTAAAAACTAACATGCTTAGGTCTATCAAAAATACGCTTTTAGTTTTCATTAAATAGAAATAAAGTTATGTATGTATCATTCTTCTCAGAGTGAAATTATACTTTAATCTAATATTTGTTAACGCCATAAGCTTTTTCTATATTCTATACTGTACATTATACATGCAATTTTTGACTTAATAAAGAACCTTTACTCTATTAAATAGTTTGTATTCTCTTCCTATTAATTTACGTGATAATATTTAACTTAATATAACATCTTTTTAATAAGATTTTTAAAATTTATGATCTAAAATCCTCTAGAATAAAATGAGAATTCTAAGTTAATTACTATAAAAACATAACATTATTTTTGAAAATGTGCACATAATTTAAGATAAATATAGTAAAAAATAATTTAAACATTTGTCAATCAATTTTTTTTTTGTTTACTACTCTGTGTTACTCCACCAGTCCCAAACACATAAGCCAAATTATAAAAAGATGCCTTTATTGTTCTCTTTCTCATTCCACATTCTCCTCTGCTTCTTCTTTTTCTCTCTAGTTGCTTCTTTCACCGCTTATTCTCCATTCATACTATCTCATTCATATCTGCTTCTGCTTTCTCATTGATTGCAGAAGCAGAAATCATCATTTCTTACCCCATTTTAAATTCCAAAAAAATAATTAAAAAAATTATTCTCATTTGATTATGAGTTCAATTTAATCTTTTTTTCTCTGTTTCTGACATTCCACCATTGTTTTGCTTCATCTAGACGCAAAAAAATCCCAGAAAAAAACATATTTTTTTCACTTTTTGCCTTATTTTAAAGCCTCCCCTGTTTTTGTTCTGTTTTACTCTGTTTTTTTAGTTAAGCTCTTTTCTCCCCTGTTTCTGCTCTGTTTTGTTCTGTTTTATCTGAAATGGATCGGTTTTCGTCGACGACTCTGTTTCCTGATACACTAGCTGGTACAAGAGATGATTTAACAGAGCAATGGACGATAATTTGGGAACAGATTAAAGCTCCATTAATTGTTCCACTTCTCAGAATCGCGGTGTTTTTGTGTCTGTTAATGTCGATTTTGCTCTTCATTGAGAGAGTTTATATGGGGATTGTGATTACGCTAGTGAAAATTTTCGGTCGAAAACCAGATAAACGTTATAAATGGGAGTCTTTAAAAGATGATGTTGAGATTGGAAATTCATGTTATCCTATGGTTCTTGTTCAAATTCCAATGTATAATGAAAAAGAGGTTTGTATTAATTAACTCGTGTAAATAATTAGTTTTGTTTCATAATCTTTTTTTTTTTTTGGTTAATATTGATTGAATTTGGTGTTTTTGTTATAGGTTTATCAGCTTTCAATTGGTGCTGCATGTGGACTTTCATGGCCTTCTGATCGTATTATAATTCAAGTTCTTGATGATTCAACTGATCCTATTATCAAGGTATAACGAAACTCGTTTAAGTTATATACACTGACGGTATAATATAAAATTTATAATATCAGGTCATGTAGAGATAATGATCGTCAACAACATTAAATAAATAGAAGTACGAGTAAGCACTTAAAAATGATGTAGGCACCAACATGAGTAGTGGCGCAGTGATAGAAAAACTTTTTCCTACTTAAGTAGGGACCTCAAATTCGAGCCTTGCATATGAAGGTCCTATTGTACGTGATCTGAGTTTAGTCGGGCTTCAAGTAGGTTCTAAACCATTGGACTCTTGGACAAGGAATGGGAAACCAAAAGAATTGATGTGGGTAACCTACTATAAGCATGTTGAATGACACTGGACCATTGAACTCTGGATATCGAGTGGGAAAATGGAAAATGATGTGGGCAATCTACTATAAGCATGTTGAGTGACACATAGTGTCAACTGGCATTGTATATAAGTTAAATTTTAAATGGCATACATAGTGTTAACTTGCTTCATTTTGTGTCATTTTTAATGAAAATTCTGACTCCGCTATTTTGAAATCGGTGTAGAATTTGGTGTCAATGGAGTGCCAAAGATGGGCAAGCAAAGGAATAGATATAAAATATGAAATAAGAGACAGCAGAAATGGGTACAAAGCAGGAGCATTGAAGGAAGGATTGAAACATCCATATGTGAAACAATGTGATTATGTTGCTATATTTGATGCTGATTTTCAACCTGAACCTGATTTTCTCTGGCGCACCATTCCATTTTTAGTTCACAATCCTCAACTCGGACTTGTTCAAGCTCGTTGGAAATTCGGTAAGTTACTCGTTACTCTGTTTAATAGACCTTTATGATTTTCCCGAACTCCTGCGTAGCAAAAACGTAGTACATCAAAATGCCTTTTTCTAATCAAAATCACACTTGTCATAACAAGAATCAATAAATTAAGGGGTCGTTTGGTTGGTCTAGTGAGAAAATTTTGTTATTAAAAATTTCCTAGAAAGCACATATTAAAAAACACATATTTTCCATAAAAAATAAAATAATAATAACAAACACTTCAATCCTCTAGAATAAACATTTTTAATTTTCACGTTTTTTTTCTAAGCAAACTATTAATTTCCACTTAAAATTTGAACCATTAATTAATAATAATACCTACATAAATTACAAGAAAATCTTATACAGTATTATTTTGTCTGGAATGAACGTAGAACAAATATGTTGGTACTTAAATACACTGACATAATAATAATAAATAAGCTTTTGTTTTATTCAAAAAGTAAACACATAAATATATAAATTTAAATTCTATAAATACAATAAACAGTTACATGTAGTACTAAAGTAGATATTAAAAATAAATAATTCCTGTTTTATAATCCACGTATCCCTAATTACAGAATAAAACTTTTGTCACTAATTATTGCTTTAAAAAATCACGTGTTAGAGTATCATCTTTCTAGCAAAATATAAAATTATTTTTATAGCTGTCGGTGGCTCTAGACAGCTATTTTCTTGTTGTGTATCATGATGATTTAGGTAACAATCTAGGTTGGTCAATTTGGTTGGCCACGTATACACTTTATTAACGGACTCGAAAACCATAAAATGACAATTCGATACATAAAATATATCGCGTTAGTATAGTAGAGAGACTAAGAAATGTAGATCATTTATATTAATACAAATATTAATAACGAATCCTGTTTTTTCGAACGCGAATACAATTTAAATATAAAATTGGGTTAATGGTCTAAAAATAGTTTACTATACTTACTTTAGTTAGTATTACATTTTTTTTATGTGGCACAAATTAATCTATTAGAAAAAAAAAAAAATTTAAAAATATTAATTTTATGTTAATTTTATGATCTAATCTCACAATATATTTAAGACAATAAATTTCAAAAAATCAATTTCATTTTCTTAAATTTGATGCTCTATTAATTTCCGCCACATAATTTAAAATGTTCTTTAAATATTCATATATTGTCTCATGATAGAAGCACTTCAATAATCGGCTGAACAACAATATATACGGATGGAATGATTGACATTTTTAGATCTTTAACCTGAGATTTCGGATTTAAGCTCCTTTTACTAGAAAACATTCCTATAAAAAGCGTTCCCTTTAGAAATTGGTTATGCAATGCACAATATGAATATCAAATATCGAACGGAGAACAAATAAATACAGTCCTATCCTTTTGAGCTGGAATGGTACTGAAAAAGCTGCAGTGTTTTATACTTAAAATGTAAGGTTGTTATGGAGTCGTCTTGATGAAGACAAATGGTACATATAATATATAGCCAACAATTGCATGTGCCAAAAGACTTGTGGACCTAAGCCACCTCCTACTTACTTAACCGACACTAATAAGTGAAATAAATTCCACACTACTAGGAGAGTCTCGAAGGTGATCGTAAAATGAATTATCTTCGTGTGATCTATAAATTACGAATTTGAATCATGTGAGTAGCAATAATATTTGTGTTGGGTAGTATAGCGCTGCATTAGATATGACCCTTTTCTGACTTTACGTGAGTATGAGATGCTTTTTTAGCGAGCTATTAATATAGTTTACCTAGTGTAACATGTGATCTATAGACTTTATGTAAAGATGAAATATTTTATGCACTGAGCTATCTTTTAAAATATTTTACTAGTTAACATTGTAATCTATCAATTCATGCTTGTTTTAGAGGTTTAATGAATTAACTCCCATGTTTTAATTTATTTGGTATGCTTTCCTTTTTTATCAGTCGAAAAAAGAATGTCTTGTTTCTATAATTAGTATTCCCTCCGTTCAAAAAAGAATGTCCCTATTTTTTTAGTTTGTTTGAAAAAGAATAACACATTTCTTTTTGGCAACACTTTAACTTTAACTTTCCACGTGACATGTTTAAGACCACAAGATTAAAAATATTTTAGTATATTTAGTATAACTTTAATTTAGAACCACAAGATTAAAAATCTTCTTTCTTTTCTTAAACTCCATTCCAAGTTAAACTAGGTATTCTTTTTTAAAGAGAGTAATAATTTAATTTTAAATTTTTCTTTAATTTAATAAAATGATTTACCGTCATACAGATTAAGTTTTTTTAGAACATAAATTTTTGAAGTTTTTTCCTTAAAACAAACTTTGCAATGTTACATTAATCGTAAGCTCACATTGGTTAGAAAATGAACTGATGATTTGTTTACCTTGACTTTGGACCGTCTATCTTTTTCGAGCAAACTTTTGATATTAAGTTAGGTCTACACGTCGTAACTTTTACGATTTTTGTGGTGTATAATGGTTGCAGTGAATGCTGATGAATGCTTGATGACAAGGATGCAAGAAATGTCCCTGGATTATCATTTCACAGTGGAGCAAGAAGTGGGCTCTTCCACCTATGCTTTTTTTGGCTTTAATGGTACTATCAACAAATTGCTTCTCCATTAATTATTTTCAACTTAGCTCAGCTAATTTTATACATGTAATTAATGCTTTGAGATTGACCCTTTTGAAATCTCTAAAGGCACTAATATAATTTAATAGAGCAAATATGATTCATTTTGCTCGGACTCTTTAAAAATGTCGTTGACAGTGTGTTAGATTCTCTAAAGATAGTGTATTTTTGGAGGATCCGACATGGGTGGTGCAACAATATTTTGAAAGAGTCCGAGCTTAAAAGACAAAATAATATTGACATTACTGGTGTTCGAAAAAGAAACCAAAATAGACTAAAAGTCATATATAAGGTCTTTTGGAAACAGTCTCCATTCACGAGGTAGGAGTGAGGTCAGTATACACTCTCTCTCAAGACTCTACTGGCGATGTTGTTGTTTAACGGACTAAAAATCATAGGAATGGCAAAATAAGTAGATATCGAGCTTGAAACATCTCACACCATGTGTACTACAAGCGCGATCGATCTTAAAACTGGAAACTCTAGTTTGGAACAAATTAGCAGATGAGATTGACGAAGTTTACAAGGAAAATGTAATACTAATGAAGTTTTGACGTTCTTTATCGTGCATGGAAGTCTGTCTGTCTCCATTAGTTGAAGCAATTCGGGACCTCTTGGCTGCGGTGTGCTTGGATGCACTAGTCTTACACACGCCAGCGCTGAGATGAAAAACTAATTTTCGTTATCTCAGCTAATTTTATGCAGTAATTAATGCTTTGAGAATGATTCTTTTGAAATCCCTAAGAGGCCAAATGAAGCAAAATGAACACTGAAGACTCGTATAACCGACACCAATTTGCTTAGAATCGAGGAGAAGTAGTTGTTATTGTTGTGTTTGAATAGAAGTGAAGCTCACAATGTGTATGTGAAAAAACAACACAGGGACAGCCGGTGTTTGGAGAATCGCCGCATTGGAGGAGGCTGGAGGTTGGAAGGATAGGACAACAGTCGAGGACATGGACCTGGCTGTCCGCGCTAGTCTCAAGGGCTGGAAATTCTTGTACCTTTCTGCTCTCAAGGTAATACTTAAATTCTCTCCCTCTTAACTTATCCGAAACACGAGTGATATATTCTATTTACAAACAAATAAAATGTCATACTTACTATATAGTGAGATTGAGTCATGAAGTGCGAAACTTTAAGCTCTTGTTTCATTTGTATAGGTGAAAAATGAATTACCAAGTACATTCAAGGCGTATCGCTATCAACAACATCGTTGGTCCTGTGGCCCGGCCAATCTTTTCAAGAAAATGTTTATGGAAATCATAAGAAACAAGGTATATTCCTCGTGCAATCGTTGTTATGTGAATTTTATAACTGCTTAGTACTACTGAGCTAGCTAGGTCAGCATCGAGCCTTTATGTTGCATTCGTCTTTTCGCAGAAAGTATCGTTGTGGAAGAAGGTTCATGTGATTTACAGCTTCTTCTTTGTAAGGAAAGTTGTAGCTCACATTGTGACATTTGTGTTCTACTGTGTTGTACTACCTGCAACTGTATTAGTACCTGAAGTTCAGGTTCCGAAATGGGGAGCTGTTTACATTCCATCCATTATTACAATACTCAACGCAGTTGGAACTCCACGGTCAGTTCTCATTCCATGTTAAGATTTTATTTCAAATAGTACTTAGCAGAGCTATGTTGCTCGGACTCTTCAAAAATGCCTCTTGGTGCGTGTTGAATCCTCCAGAAGTAGTGCATTTTTGGACGATTGGACAGGGGTGCGGTATCATTTTAGTATAGTCCGAGCAACATTGCTCGGAGTGACATAAACAGAAAAGGGAAATAGGAAAGACGCTGTTAGATTTTACAGATCCTTGCAATATGATCGATAATCAAAACGTTCATGAGTTACAGAGCAAGTACTTAAACACAAATGTGTGATAATTGTAGCAAAAGCTAATAGTATATAGTTACTAGTCCATCATTTGAGGGTGAATAAGAAAGTGCTGAGGTTTTGCACTCGACAGGTCGTTCCATCTGATAATATTTTGGATCCTTTTCGAGAATGTCATGTCACTACATCGAACAAAGGCTACGTTCATTGGATTGTTAGAGGCAGGAAGAGTCAACGAATGGATTGTCACCGAGAAACTAGGAGATGTCCTCAAGATGAAATCAGCCAGCAAAGCGGTAAAGAAACCTCGATTTAGGTTCGGTGACAGGTAAACAATCCCCCTCTAAACTCACTTCCCTTTCGGCGCTTAGATCAAACAGGGCTAACCATACATCAAACTAAGTTATTCTTTGTTCTTTTGACAACAGACTACTTTTGTTAGAGCTAGCCACTGGTGCTTACCTCTTCTTTTGTGGATGTTATGACGTCGCCTTTGGGAAAAATCACTATTTCTTGTACCTCTTCCTTCAAGCATTCGCCTTCTTCATCATCGGATTTGGTCATATTGGTACGTTTGTTCCCAACTCTTAAGGATACTACTCGTGGAAACAACGCTGAAGCAGCAATATTTTCAGCTATCTTTTTTTCACACGTAAAGAGAAATCGAATTGTTCATTCTTTTTGGTTCTAGCATAAAGTATTCGAGTTGATGACTCGAATCTGTTTTGTTCTCTTTGTGTATATTCCAATGAATATGTTTGAAGGTTAAACATTACAAGAAAGAAAATTGTATTATGAAAATGTGTATACAGAAGACAGGTAAAAAAAATGAAGGATAATATCTTGTGCTTATTATACACCAAGTAACAGCTAAATTTTGCTGCTTATTTTATAGTTTGTTTCTTTGTATTCTCAATTGTCTTTTTATGTTATATAGAAATTGAAGTGTACTTGATAATTGATCTTGTGAAAGGTAATGAAACGAACACTCTTCTTTTAATCGCTCATACGTATATATTGAATAGTTTTTTTATATGTTACATCTATCTTTCAAGATTAGTTAACTGTACTTTTTGCTCTTTCGGAAAAAGTCGCTTCTTTTTCTCGAGAATATTTCCGCAATTTTTTATTACTATTTCACTTTCTATACATAGTGTCTAGATCACTGACCACTTCTTGCTAACAAAAAATATTAGGTGTGTGGGGGAGGGGGGAGGGGTTGTATCCCTCATTTACATTACACTCCCTTTTAAATGTACACCTGACGAGTAAAGATTTAATTGAACCACACTATATTAGAGAAACTCATTGAACATGCACATACAACAAAGTGGATATCATAAACTTCAAATATTAGGTTCACTATATGACATAATGATATTTGCTCTCATTTTATCGAATGACTATTTTTAACTAGTGTTTTAGGAGTATCCATTGACCTGGTGTTTCAGGAGAATCAAGTCATTTAGTTTGTATATGACTATCTCTAAGGTAGCTCTTGTATAAGGTTAGGCATAGGTGCTATCACTTTTGATAATATAATAAAAAAGTTATGTTTTTTCTGTTGACTGAAGATGCAAGCCTATTTAAAACTTATAATCTAGAAAACATGAAAACAAAGTTTTTATTGTATGCCATTATCATGGGAGCACTTCCGCGAAATGAATTCTAAGCGATCCAAATATAGCAACTTGTAAGCAATTATCACTGATAAGGATTGTTTCTCCCGAATGTATACATACAACTATCATTAATTATAGCGCTGTTTCTATATGAGTTCTACGCAGTTTGAATATAGAAACTTATATGCTATTATCATTGATAGGTAGAGTTTTCTACACAATGCGAATATAAATAATACTTACGTGTAATCATCATTGATAGAGACTGTTTATTATAAATGAGATCTACGTGAAGCAAATCTAAATTAGTTATGCTCAAATTTATTTATTAGAAAATGATGTCACACAAAAGTATACCTTTTAAAACTAAGTGGGTTGTTCATGTAATAAATTAATATTAGATGGGATCAAAGAATGAAAATGTCAATTACCCTAAAAATCTTTTGCCCCTATTACAAAATTGACCCTTCATAGTTTGTTCCGTCCATATCCTTAAAAAAACTCTCTAAAAAAGGCCACAAAATCCCCAAAACCCAATCAAATTTTCTTGAATTCAACAACAATGGCTGCCACTACAGCTGCCATTTTCACCCTTCCAAGGCTCTGCAAATCCTCCATTAACCCTAAAACCATTTCCCTTTTTCCCCCAAAATCCACTCTTTCTTCTTCTTTTTCCATTTCATCTGTTCCATTCAAGGTACATCACTCAAAGCGCACCGTACAACCCCTTTCATACACCACTCCAAGAATCTCCGCCGCAATCTCCGTCGGAGACAAATTACCCAGTTCCACACTTTCCTACTTCGATTCATCCGATGAACTCCAGACCCTTTCCGTCTCTGACCTCACATCTGGGAAAAAGGTTGTTCTTTTCGCTGTCCCAGGTGCATTTACACCAACATGTTCACAGAAACATCTTCCTGGTTTCGTGGAGAAGTCGAAGGAGCTAAAATCGAAAGGGGTTGATACAATTGCTTGTATTTCGGTTAATGATGCTTTTGTGATGAAAGCTTGGAAGGAGAATTTGAACATTAGTGATG
Source organism: Solanum lycopersicoides (assembly GCA_022817965.1). NCBI lineage: Eukaryota > Viridiplantae > Streptophyta > Magnoliopsida > Solanales > Solanaceae > Solanum > Solanum lycopersicoides. The sequence goes on from CM040627.1 coordinate 89,465,515, forward strand.
AGGTTTTGCTGTTGAGTGATGGGAATTTGGAGTTTACAAAGGCAATTGGGTGTGAACTTGACCTTACTGATAAGCCTATTGGACTTGGTGTTAGGTCTAGAAGATATGCTATGCTTGTGGATGATGGGGTTGTTAAAGTGTTGAATTTGGAAGAAGGTGGAGCTTTTAATGTTAGCAGTGCAGAAGATATTCTCAAGGCTCTTTAGAGGTTTAGTTGTGTTTTTCTTTTCTTGTTTCTTTCTTTTGAGGGAATGTTGATGATAATCATGAGGCTAAAATGTTGTTTTCAAGTGTTTGATTATTAGTCTTTGTGATGAATAATACCAATGTCTTCAAAGATTATGAAGCTAATTAGTTAAAGAACTGTTTTTTTTTTGTTTTGTTTCCTGTTCTATCTATTTGGAGATTATGACTATATGTGATTCTGTTTGTTATCTTGAGCCGAGGGTGTGTTGGAAACAGCCTCTCGAGGTGAGGTAGAGGTAAGGTCTACGTACACTCTACCCTCGCCAAATCTCATTGCGTGGGAATTCACTGGGTATGTTATTATTGTTGTTGACTATGTGTGATCAATTTTTAAGCTGAATGAACTTGAGAATTGAGAGTAATTGAGAGAAATTTTGCTAAGACAGATGAGTGCTGTTTGATTTCGACATTTTGCTCAAGGAAATGACTTGTTGAAACTTGAAATTTGTTGAATTTGGAAGAAAATGGAGCTTGCAATGTTAGCAGCGTAGAAGATATTCTCAAGGCCCTTTAGAGGTTTCTTCCTTTTATTTCCCCTCTTTTGAGGTAATATTGATGATTCATGAGGCTAAAATGTTGTTTTCAACTGTTTGATTACTAGTGTTTGTGGTGAATAATACAATTGTCTTCAAAGATTATGAAGCTAATTAGTTGAAGTATTGTTTTTTTGTTTCATGTTGCATAAATTTGGTTGGAGATTATGACTGTATGTGATCAATTTTTAAGCTGAATGAACTTGGGAGTGAGAGTTATTGAGAGAAATTTTGCTTTAGACAGATGAGTGCTGTTTGATTTCGACATTTTGCACAAAGAAATGACTTGTTGAAACTTGAAATTATACATTGTAGAAATGTTTTATGCTTGTGGATGATGGGTTGTTCAGGTGTTAAATTAGGAAGAAGGCGTAGCTTTCGATGTTAGCAGTGTAGAATTTCTTCCTTTTCTTTTGAGGTAATGTTGATGATTATCAGGAGGCGAACATCTTGATTTCAAGTGGTTGATTACTAGTCTTGTGATTGAATAACATAACAAAGATGTCTTCAATGATTACGAAGTAATTAGTTAAAACACTGATTTTTGTTTCCTATTCTTTCTATATGGAGATGATGACTGTATCTGATCAGTTTTTAAACTGAATGAACATGGGAATTGGGAGTGATTTAGAGGAATGTTGCTAAGACAGATGAGTCCTGTTTGATTTCGATGTTGCGCAAAGAAATGACTTGTTGAAACTTGAAATTGTACATTGTAAAAATGTTTTATGCTTGTGGATGATGGGGTTGTTGAGGTATTAAATTTGGAAGAAGGTGGAGCTTTCAATGTTATCAGTGTATAAGATATTCTCAAGGCCCTTTAGAGGTTTATTTGTCTTTTTTTTCTTGTTTCTTTCTATTGAGGAAAATGTTGATGATAATCTTGATGCTAACGTCTTAAATTTCTAGTATTTGCTTACTAGTCTTATGATGAATAATATCGATGTCTTCGATTGTCACGACCGGAATCTAGACCCCAGACGAGATCGGCGTCGTTGACCTCTCAGAGGTCGCAGACAAGCCTACTTACGTCATTCTTACTTCATCTAGGTTAATTTTAGCGGAAAATTTGAAACTTTTTGTTTCTTAACATACTTATAAAAACATTCTCATTAATACGTAATTGTTCACCATCAACCATCTAACATTAAGAGATAAGCAACTGAAAGAAATAGTTCAATTCTTATTAAGTGTATAATTGCCAAAATGGCACCAATACATAATCTGAATAAAAATAGGAAAGAAACGCTAGTGGAACATGCTCCACTAGCTCAACTCTAAAACTAATCTAGAATATAAAACAGTAGCATCCTCGAAAGCATGAGGACCTACCAAAATCGGATGAATGCTGGACGTCCGGATAACTGCATCGATGATCCTGTAGCTCTATCGTCCACCTGTGCCTGCACCTAAAATAGTAGAGTTTGTATAGGGTTAGTACACACTTGTACTAAGTATGCGAATATATACAAGCACACACCAAGGACATGCATGAGAAATAATAGCTCTTTCCTAATAACATGATTTTAGGAAGTCAAGTCAGTGGACTTGCCAAATTGAGATTAGAAAAGTTTTCAAATTTGGATTAGGAAACTCCATGAGCTTTCCAAATTTGGATTAGGAAAGTCAGTGGGCTTTCCAGATTTGGAATAGGAAAGTTATGCCTTGAGAATAACATACATCATCATACTTTTCACATTTGCACACATCACATAACATTTACACATAGCACACATCATATAGCATACAACACCTTTTGCATGTAGCACATAACTTCTTTATTGTCATTCATTCATATGCCATGAGACCTTGAATCATGGACTTAACATTAAGACCTTCCAGAAATGAGGGCTCAATTTTTTTAATAGTCAAAAGCACCTTAAAACCACGATGTGACCTCAACTAGAGAGTCTTCATTAGCAAACACAGAGTCTGCTTCGTTCATTCATACGTACTCCATTTCATTTCATTCATAGGCCAGTGTAAACACCAGTTATACCTAGGATGTAGTTTAAGACTTTCATTAGGTTCGTTGTGCAATGACCAAGAATGACCTGATGTCATTACTTGAATCTAACTCACCTTTTGATTATCCTATTCTAACACCTTTGGTATCATTCATTTCATTATGTGCTTCATTTGAGGCTGGCCTCATTCATTCATTGGGAACTTTAACTTTAACCGACATAGATCATGTGAGCATCATGAAATCCAGTGTCTCCCCCACACCGAATAGAGGTGGAATCACCGGCCAAAGTGACCCAAAAACATACTAGCGTACATGGGAATTTAACCCCGCCAGATCCCTATATTGGCTGTATAGGTTCGAAGACTAGGAGATATAAGGAGACCCATACCCGGCAAGCCGGACAGTCTCATCTCATGAGAGTTACGTGAATCTCCGCCCTTCCCGAAAGAAGGCATCACCGCTCATAGCTAGTCTATCGGTGCTTAGTATAAAGTTCCATTACATTCATCTCATACGTCATGGAAGCTGGCTTCTAGTATGAGGACATCATAGCTCATTAGATGATTTCTCATCTCATCATTCGTATTGAGTGTGTTAAGCTCAATACTCTCATTAGAGTGTTCATAGAGACTGGTCTCTTCATTATCTTACACTCTCATATGTGAGTACATATTGGTAACATTTACTTAGGCTCTTTTGAGATTGCTCTCATCATTTACATTAGCCTCATATCATGTTGTCACCACATTCATCATCATTAGCACCTTTGCTTTTCATAGTTATTCACCTCTTATTACGTAAATGTTCATTTCATCATATGCCAATGCACTTGGCCATTTGGTGTGTTTCACACCCTTCTAGGGTTTCATTTTTTCATTGTTCATTTCATCATTTCATTGTTCATTTCATCATATGCCAATGCACTTGGCCATTTAGTGTATTTACACTCATACTTAACCCTTCTAGGGTTTCATCATTTCATTACATACATCTTAGGATCACTTACTTTTAAACGTATGTTAGACTTATGTGTCCATACATACAAGCCATGAGGCTTCATTCATATATCGTCTAAGTGATTCATATCTTCCTAAGATTATGTGATACAAGACTTATGCATCTTATATGTATGCCAAGATCTCGATTTCGATCTAAGTAGGTGGCATTATTCTTGAACATTTAATTCACGTATGACTTATGTATCAATACGGAATTTGGGCAAGGGAACCCTATTTCGAATCCCTTGGACAACACTTAATTTTATTTTAAACTTGATAATTGCATTTTTCAGATTTGGGAGACCCTAGTTCGATTCCCATCAACCCCATAACATTTCCTTTCTTTTTCTCCTATCCTTTTCCGTTTAAGTCAAGGAGGTTGTGGGTTCAATCCCCCACAAGCTCATTATTTTTATTTTAATTTTAATTCAATACTCTCATTTACTTTCTCTAACCTCATCCATTCAAGAGGTTGTGGGTTCAATCCCCACTCTCCACATTTATTTTCTCCTTTATTTTTCTCCTAACTCTCTCATCCATTCAAGAGGTTGTGGGTTCAATCCCCACTCTCCACATTTATTTTTCTCCTTTATTTTTCTCCTAACTCTCTCATCCATTCAAGAGGTTGTGGGTTCAATCCCCACTCTCCACATTTATTTTTCTCCTTTATTTTTCTCCTAACTCTCTCATCCATTCAAGAGGTTGTGGGTTCAATCCCCACTCTCCACATTTATTTTTTCTCCTAACTCTCTCATCCATTCAAGAGGTTGGGGGTTCAATCCCCACTCACCACATCTATTTTTTCTTGCATTTTTCTCACGAAATTTTTATGAAATTTTCATTTAGTGAGGTCATGGGTTCAATCCCCAATGACCTCACATTTTAAAATTTTTTTTAAACGAAGCTCATTTTCTTAAAAATTATCCGAGAATACAATTTCCAGCAGGCTGGAAATTTAGTCTCTTCCAATCCATTTTTGTCTTAATCTTTTGTTGATTTTTTTGTAGCTTTCATGTAATGATGTCTTGGATTCAATCCTTACTGATTTCACTTATTTTACATTCATTTTTCATTGCATTTTTTACCACTTTGTTTGGCTGAACCCAACCTATCAAATGCTGGAAATTTGTTCACTATTTTCAGCTTTTTTTTATCATAATTCATACGTTAATTCTTAAGGCATTTCGTGGATCATTTGGTGCATCTTTAAGTGTAATCTTTTTATGATTATATTCAGCCAAGAATTACCATTACATCCAGCAACATTACACCACTTTTACACCTCATGATTTACACAAACATTCGCACATAAAATTCAACCATAAAACATATCATTTTTCACATACTTTCGGTTGACATAACTTAACATGCTTACAATTCTAAACACATAATCATGAACACATTATCATGAACATCAATCTTCATACTTAAACTACCAGCAAACATACCCAACCTACGATTCATTGGGAGCTAGTGACAGGGACATGCACCGGGAACAATCCTAGTTTTCGGATTAGAATTTACTAAATCTTAAGGGGTCTCTTGGGAAAGGGACCAAGAGAGAAGAAAACCCATACCTTTTATGTAGTTCAAACCTTGACTTGCTGCCCAAAACTTTCTCAAAAAAATCACGTTCAAATCCCCTCAACTTCAACACCAATTCGACGGAATAATCCTCCCTCTTGCGTAACGTTTTTTATTAGTTGTGTGTTTGTAATTTTCGTTGTGAGTTCTTCAAGTGTGAAGAACTTTGATTTACCAACTGATTTTGAAGTTATTTTGGCAGAGAAAAATGTGAGTGAAAGAATGGGAGAGTTTGAGCGTGAGAGTTGAGAGATAGACGTGAGAGAGAGGGATTCATATTAGGCTTAGGAGTCTAGTTTAGGACTTAGTCAAATAAGGTTTAGTTAATTATTAAAAATCTGATTTTTATTTTTATTTTAAGTCAGCTAATGAATAATAATTATTGATTAATTACATTAATTCAATAGCTTAAATAAAAATCACATAAATTCATTGCTTCCACCTAGGTTCGAACCCGGGTGGAGCAATACTTAACTTCAAGAGCTCCATTTCGTCTCTCTCTCCAATTTGCCCCTCCACCTTATTAAATAATTAATTAAATATATATTTAGGGTAATTACTATATTACCCTTAGCCTGGTAAAAGACCATTTTACCCCTAGACCCTCAAAACTTAAGATTTCCTCTCTTTAAGTCCGGTAAAGACTCCTTCGAGTAAATCTTCGTATTCGAGAGCCCTACATGGTTGGTCCCAACCTTTCCAAGCTCAATTAACTCCCCAAGTTAGTTGGCTTGGTTGTATCAAGGGTTCTGAGGTATGGTTCTACGCGCATCAATCCGTGTGAACCCTGGTCTAATCATAGGCATTCTTGATACACTAAGCATTTCTTATCTTATCCATTTTCAGGGTTGTTACATCGATGATTATGAGGCTAATTAGTTATAAACACTGGTGCTTTTTTGTTTCTTGTTCTATCTATTTGGAGATTATGATTGTTTCTCTGGTCCATTTACTTGGGAATCAGAGGAAGTTTGCTAAGACAAATGAGTGTTGTTTCATTGTGATGCATGTAACTTGTGTTGCTTTCCGGTGCAAATCCAGATTTAGTTCGGGCTCCAACGGGTGGGAAACCCAAAGAACTCCTTTTCTAAAGACTATTGTGTGTGTAACTTCTACTTAGTTTGTTCCTAAATTGCAGCAAAGTCTGGACATTTCACTTGATTCAGTTGGTAAAAATGTCTTTCTGAAATGAATTTAAGTTATCAGGTTATGAGTTTGGGGATTCTAAATCAATTTTGTATGGGGTTCGCAAGTTAATATACATATATTTATTTAATCTTCTAATACAAATATAGGATCTACGAAAAAGCTAGTGGATTCGTCTGAATCCATGAACCCCACCTAGCTCCGTCTCTGAGTATACTAGTGGATAATAGTGATGCTTGCACCTAAAGATTGTTTAGTTTCAAGAATACTTTTTTTTTATGACCACACTATCCTTAGGACCAATTGCAGTGCTCGATTCTCGGAAATGATGAATCTGCCCCTGCCCTTCTCCACTTAAGTATCGGGCTAAGTTTGCACGACTTGGTGTTTGAACCTGTGAAGTAAGTCACAAGTCCCTCAACCTTTGTCACTTGAACTAATACGCTAATACGCGGGGCAGAAATTTTTTCTGCAAACATTTTGAAAAATATAAATCTATAATGCTCGTACATATATTTAATATTACTATATCTAGGGGTTCATGGTTCTGTTTGGAATCAAAATCAAATCAGTCGATTTTTAAATTTCTAAAATCAAATCAAACCAGACATAGAAAATAACTCGTCGGTTTAGTTATTGTCGGTATAGTTCGTCTTTTTGTTTTTTTTGATTGAAAGTAATATATCTTTGAGGACATACGAATCTCGATAGACACACACCTATTTCATGAACAATCCACATGAACGTCATCGCAGATTAGTAATACTATATTTATTATTACACGAATAAAGTGATTCAATTAAGAGAGAGTGTGACTATCTTATGTGAGATGCGGTATGTAAAGAATAAAGTAATGAATTTTGACTTAGAGTTGTAATAGTTGAGCTAAAATTTAAATGTTCGATTTGAGAAAATGATAAATTAAAAAACTAAAGTTAATTAAAACTTAATAAAATATTTATAATTTATTTGTGAATAATCTACAATAATTATAAACTTTTTATATATAATTTATCGGTTCGATTCAATTTAGTTATATTTGCAAACTATTTTTTAGTAAAAATAAACTAAATCAAATAATATCAATTTTCAAAAATTTAAAATCAAATCGAACCAAATCTAAATTTAGTTCATTTAATTTTTTTAACTATAACCTATGAAAATAAATAATTTATAATATGTAATGCTTCAAAAGGTTCTTATTATTTGCCCCTCCTTTTTTTTTTGGGTCAAACCTCTAGAATATAAGGAGAAAACAGGAAAAAATTATTTGTCAAATTTTTACATAATTACAATTTTACCATTGTATCCCAAAAATCCACATTAGAAACCCCCTCTTCAGCCGAAATCAGAAACCCTAGTTTTGACAATAAATTGAAATCGGAGCGGTGCTGGAGAAGAAGAAGAAGAAGAAAGCTTGAGAATCATGGCGGAGCATTTGGCTTCTATATTCGGTACAGAGAAAGACAGGGTGAACTGCCCTTTCTACTTTAAGATCGGTGCATGTCGGCATGGTGACCGCTGTTCCAGGCTTCACACAAAGCCTAGCATCAGTCCGACCTTGGTTCTCTCTAACATGTACCAGCGTCCTGATATGATCACCCCTGGTGTTGACCCTCAAGGCCAGCCCCTTGACCCTCGCCAGATCCAGCGTCATTTCGAGGTATATATGAATATATGTGTATATGTATGTGTTTATATGGATCTTTCTATGTCGAAGCCAGGATTTTTAATTTATGGTTTCTGAGCGTGAGTGGTAAGATGGAAGCACAAAAACTAGCTTAGATACGAAGAAATTGAAGATTTAGTTACGGTTAGAAATCATTCAATTATTATTTAATTGAACATTTTAGAATAATAGAATTGCTAGATTGTGTAAGCCGAATTGCTATATCTGTTGCCTATGGTTGTGGATGAGTAAGTTGGAAGCACAAAAGCTAGCTCAGACAATGGTATCATTGAAAGAAACATATACTTGTGTATGTATGATATTAGTAGGTTGGAAGCCCTAAAGCTAGCTCAGACACCTCTATCATTACAAAAAACATATGTTGTGTGTGTGGGCGCGCGAACTACACAGTTTCCTTCTGCTTCGTATGTACATATGGATTGGATGGATACTTGTTTATTTTTGTTTTTATGGATTGACTGTCTTAAGAAGTGCTATTATCTGTTGGGTTACTACATGATTATCAGAGTCTTCGGTTTAAACAAAGAGAAGTTGAAGTTTCAAACTAGTTGTCATGAATAAATTGTTTTTGATTGTTGGCTAATTGCTAGGTTCTGTTCTGTTATCCACTGGGAGGTTGGGGGAGACTTTTTTGTGTAACTATAGAAAGTTAACTCATAACTGTGTTGCATGTTGTGTAGTATGCACAAGTTTAGCATTGTCACTGAATGGGTTTTAGTTTTAAGGATTTGTTAAAAGTGAACTTGGTGTTGAGACCTTCACGAGGTAGGGGGTAAGGTCTTGCGTACACTTTACCCTCGCCAGACCCCACTTGTGGGATTTCACCGGGAATGCTGTTGTTGTTAAACTTGGTTTTGAGAGCTCGTATAGTGACCGTTTCTGTTTCCATATGCTGTAAGAACTTAGAACGATGAAAAAGCAAAGCAGTGTGTTGTGAAAATCGTCGAGCCCTTTTCTTATGTTTGTGTGCTGATAAGGTTTTGGTGCTGTGATGTAATTGCATGTTTAAATGGTCTTCTTGTCAATTTTTATTCAAAAGACTGTCGCCTCGTTTTTAGCTTCTGTTTTCTAGCTGTGGTGTCGTCTTTTAGGAAATATGAGGTTTGTTTTATTTATAGGTTATTTTTGTTCAAGTTCCTAATGTGTAAGGTAAGGTCTGCTTACATCCTACCCTCACTAGACCCCATTTGTGGGATTACACTTGGTTCATTGTTGTTGTTGTAAGTTTCTAATAGGTATCCTGTCCGAGTAAAAGTAGGTTGATTTGTTATCCTGTGTTTCCTCCTGATTTCGTGGGTATGAAATATGTGTGATCACCATTGAACATGCAGGACTTCTATGAAGATTTGTTTGAAGAGCTTAGCAAGTATGGAGAGATTGAAAACCTTAACATCTGTGACAATTTAGCTGACCACATGGTATGTCCACTTCTCTATATGAACTTTGCCGTAGTGATTTGCTCTCATCTGACCTGAGTGATATTGTGCCTCTTTACGCAGGTTGGTAATGTTTATGTCCAGTTCAGAGAGGAAGATCATGCTGCAAGTGCTCTTCAGAATCTTACAGGAAGATTTTATGCAGGTTAGTTCACTCATTTTGGTTGAATGATGTTTATTTTTAGTTTTGATTGTGTTAGCAGTTAGTTTTGGTATGGGTTTTCTGGTCAACTTTGTTGGTTCTATAGAAATAACCCAAGGAACTCAGTGTGTATCTTATACAAGATCAATATAGGTGGTGTTTGGTTATATTTTTTTTTGTGCCTTAAGCTCATTTTCTATGGCTGACAATCATGAAATTTGTAAATTTTAGGACGTCCAATCATTGTTGACTTCTCTCCAGTGACTGATTTTCGGGAAGCCACGTGTAGGCAGTACGAGGAAAATGTATGTAACCGAGGTGGCTATTGCAACTTCATGCATCTGAAAAAGATAAGCAGGTTTTCATCTCCCCATCCCTCCTTTTCCTATCCCATCACCAAAACTCCGTGCTTTCTTGCTAATCTTTGAATTTGGTGGCTGATGGATTTGTGTTTTTTTTTTTTGTTGAAGGGAGTTGAGGCGGCAATTATTTGGGAAGAGTAGTAGGCGAAGGCGCAGCCATAGTAGAAGCCGAAGTCCACGTGGTAATCGCAATTATGAAGAGCCGCGCCCACAGGGAGGCCGTGGTTTTGGTAGAAGAGGAGGTGGAGGAGGTGGTGATCGCTACCATGATAGAGGTAGGAGGCCTAGAAGCAGAAGTCCTGGACGAAGGAGCGGACACAGCAGAAGTCCTGGGGGTAGGAGAAATAGAAGTCCAATTAGGGAAGCAAGTGAGGAGAGAAGAGCAAAGATTGAACAATGGAACAGAGAAAAGGAAGACACAGGATCTGGGAGGAATCATGGCGGTGGGGCACGTAGGGAAGACAGGGAAGGCAGTGCTGAGAGGAGGGCAAAGATTGAGCAATGGAATAGGGAGAAAGAAGAGGCAGATTCTGCTAAATATGGTAATTTTGACGCTGACAATGGCAGGAATGATGGTGATCACTATGGAGAACAGTTTGATGATGATTACCCGAAGCAGCAGTAGGTAGAAAATGGAAGTGATGGCTGCTATAGTAGTGTTGCTCTGGTTAGTGGTACTTCCATCATACTTATTGTTTCACCTGAATGTCTTTCAATCTTAGTGGCACATTGCAGAAGTATAGCTCACTGTCCATTTTCCACTGTGCAGGGTGGAGTACAGGTCCACTGTCCTATGATTTTGAAAAAAGCATTACCCATCTTTTGTCTTCTTTTTATCAAAATTTTGTAGTACAGGACTTTGTTTAACAGGGATCATAGTGAGGCCTACTTAGGAACACTGCCATTTTTCCCCGACTCTGATGCATCCGTTGCTTGCACAGTGAAGCTTGCAGTGCTCATTTTTTCTTGTTAACTTTTCCAATGCCCTTTTTCCTGTCTCATATTGACAACTACTATTTATTTCTTATATAGGGAACCAGCCAACAGTAATATAGCACCTGTTAATTGATAGAACATCTTTTTAATTTTAGGGCCTCTGGTCAAATGATTTTTTTCTCTCCTGGTTTGTTCTTCCTGAAAATGGAACATTTGATTGAAGTGATTGGTAGTTAAAAACATAGCCCTTCCAAGATTTCTGCCCACCTTAGATTTCTTAGTTGTCTACAGTCTAGAGGCTTCTCTCTTTCTAGGATAATTCATAGAGTTTGTCATTCTTATAAGATTGATGTTATCTATTCCAAGGTTTTGCAGGTTAAAAGGTTCCTGCTTTGCAGTGGTCGTGCCTACCTTTACATAGCAGCTTACAATGGTCTTGTATACAGGTTTTCTCTGCTGCAGACGAGTCCATGGGACTTTTAACATGCTAGGGATGGCGAGAAGTGAAGGAACCAAGTCCATGGACCTATGAAGTTCTTTCCGTTTTGGAGTTTTATCATTTGTTAGGCATTACAGGTTTATATCCTCAAAGACAATAGTGCTGTGTATAACTGTACTGGTTGGTGATCCGTTGGGTTGAATTTCATTTCAGTACTTAATCGTGTTTACTTTCAGTTGTTTGGAGGTTTCTGTTGAAACAAGTTTGCTGAAGAGAGCAGGATTTTTATGTAGCAATTGCTAGACTGCAGTATAAACTCCTTTTGCAGTTCCTTTCATTTCATTTATGTAGTCGAAATGATCACTGCATCTTTGATTCCGTGTTGTGTGATTCCGATGTAATATTATGCATCGGTGTGATGTGAATATAGGCTTGTGGCTTCATGACATGGAAGCTAAAATCATGAATGTTTTGACATCAGTGTTTTTCTAGCCATTTTGAAGTATAATGGTGAGAGAAAAACCTTAGAATAGATAACATCCTTTAAAACAATTTTCTTCACATAGATGCATATCATTAAAACAATTTTCTTCACATAAGAATTTTCAAATGGGTACATATAGCTAACTAACTCTTTGTTTATGTTGGACGATTTGGGTTATGGACAATTACTTAACCCATCTTTTCTCAATCTATACTACTACAACAACATATCCACCGCAATTTCACATGTGGAGTCTAAGGAGGGTAAGATATATGAAGATCTTATCCCTACTTTACGTGAGGTAGAGACACCATTCTCGATGAATCCTTGGCTCAAAAGGGAGTTATCCGATGTAAGATTGTGCGAAAATAAACAACAAAGTAGTAAGATACAAATTTCTCAATGTAAAGATGTGATCTATTTTGACTAGTCCACTGCAAACTTGGATCATCACATGGTTACTAAAGTAAGTTTCATACGGTTATGAGGAAGTGAAAAGACACTCTCACTTTATTCGAGCTGAATTATATTCACCGAAATCATTCTTGAGTCACTTGAGAAATGAACATATCTAAAATAGTTCTGATTTGAAATACAAACTATGAAAACCTAATTACTACTTGTTAATAGTATCTGTAAATGCATAATATATTTCTTTGTACTGAGGATTAATAATTAAACCAATTTAGTGGAGAATTGTTCTTTTCTCATTTGTCAGCATCATCACTAGAATCATAACTTAGGTAAAAGAATTGACATCTCAACTAACAACACTATTTTAATCTTAAATTCACAAGCACTCGAGAGTCACAAGGCATGGAAAAAAGTTTTTTTAGGATAAGATCAGACTCGAGAAATAATGTATTTTTCATGTCACGAAGGAATTTTGGTTTCTTTTAGAAAGAAATCGGGGAAGGAAAGATTGACGTAATTGATACTTCTGTTTGTATGGAGGTAGATACATTGTTTCTGATTAAACCATTGACTCAAAAACGTGTAATCAAAACATAATATAAAGAATTTATTTTAAAATGTGATTATGAAATTCGATAAAGACCTGACATACATTTTGACAATTTAAGAGAGAAGAATTAGTTCATATCTTCCTGAAATAGGAGTTATCTAATTTCTATTATCTTGCTATAACTTAATCTTTACTCAAATCGAAAATAATTAAGCAATTCTGAATTAAAAGAAAGGAATAACATAAAGATGATTCTGATTTTTTGTTCTCTTAACAAAAACCTATTGCTTTGAAAATATTCTTTTGTTGGATAGTTCATAATTTCCCATATAAATGTCATTGCGTAACAAAATTGCCCTCATATTTTACTAGGACCACAAACTCTTATATTAAAAAAGTTTTTTCAAAGCATGGTATCCTTAATATTATTAAATAAAGGGCAAATGACATAAATAACATACTTTTAGGGCTAAATGACCATTTGTCCGTTATAAGTTTCTAATGACCAAAATCCCTCAAAAATATACAAAAATACGGATACATAATAGGGCTGATACAATAAAAAGGTGACGATACACTATATATTTTTTGTCACATTTTTGTATCCGCCTCAATTTTTGTCCCATTTTATGTATTCGACTCACTTTTTATCACATTTTTTGTATCCGCCTCATTTTTTGTCACATTTTTATATCCGCCTCATTTTTTGTCACATTTTTGTATTCGCCTCATTTTTACATTTTTGTATCCGTTTATTTTTACATTTTTATATCCGCTTCATTTTTTATCACATTTTTGTATCCGCCTCATTTGACTTAAAAATGAAGAATTTTAGGTATTTTTAAAACTAATAGGGGATGAGGGTAATCAGTAAACATAAGGGAGAAATTTTTGTCATTTTTCCTTAAATAATTATTTAAAAGTACTAATCAAATTTAAAATTCTAAATTAGAGTATCATTAATTAAATATATCTTTATTTTTAAAAATATATGAGTAAGAAGGAGGGGGGAGGGGGGGGGGGGAGGGACCAAAAACAAAAGTGTGATGCAATGTTTGTTCAGAGGTAGCTTGGAAGTTGTGGCAGAATAATTCCAATGTATAGAGCCTTAGACAAGACATTTACTGTTCTTTCTTGTCTACTCTCCTCGTATTTATCATTTTTTAAAACAAAAATTTACTCTTACGTAAAATTGACACAGGTAAAATATCATTCTGATTATATTTTTGGCCAAAATGATTTTTTCATAGTTATATGTACACTCTCATCGTGTTATATTATTTGACCTTTGTTAATTTTGATATTTTTTTTTATAATCAAAATACTAATAATGTTTTATTCTTTTTAGTCAATATTAAATAAATTATTGAGGTATAATATATTTCTTTAGAAATCGTGAAGCCACGTTATTATGAGGGTGTTCAATTAAACCCCTTTCGTCAAAACATAATATTATACACATAAAAATATTTACTCTTTTAATGCTAAAATGAATAATTAAAATAAAATATTTATTTTTAATATATGACCAAATAAAACGAAACGGACAAAAATTCAAACACGAAAAGCTGTAGTACCGATAGTGACGCAACAGCACTGAAGACCTGGACATGTAAAATTATTTATTTTTTAAAAAGAAAAACATAGATATTAGTGAAATGAGTAATAAAAAAGAGTCAAAAAGTTATTTTTACTCGTTTATCCATACATATTATTTTTTAAAACAAAGTTAAAAATATTGTAAGCATATGACTTTCATGAAAATAAAATCATATTTTAATTCAGAAAATATGATTTGTTCGAGACATGAATTTGAAGTAAGTCCAATTTTATTGGGCTATTTCATTAAATGGGCCCGCTACATTAGCTCTAGGTCCACAATGTGTTAAATAACATGGTACGGCAAGTGAAAATAAAGATCGTTAAAATTATGTCACGTGCGTAAATGATTCTATAGGTTTAGTCAATAGGAGATTAACTAAAGTCATTAAATGTTTAAAATGACATATTTTAACTAATCAAATATAATTTAATAGTCAGATGATTTGTGTTAGATTTGATGACTTACACGTACATTTTAAAATCAAACAAAACAGTTCATAAATTACTGAATTATCTCTACTCTACAACTATAAATGGTAAGACATAACTCTTTTGTCTCATCCAAAATTAGAGAGGACCATAAATATTAGAAGGCATTCACAATACGCTCATAAGATCATAGTTTTTTCTCTTTATCAGTGATACGTATCAACAATTTTTTCTTTAGTGGTGATCCATAAGTCCTTTTCAATAGAGGCGGAGCCAGAATTTTCAATAAAAGGGTTCATAATCTGTAGAAATAAATAGCCAAAGGGGGTTCGACATCTACTACATATACATATAAACTTATTTTAACTATGTATAAATAATATAATTTTTCGCCAAAGGGGGTTCGGATGAATCCCCTTAATTAAGGATAGCTCCGCGTCTGCTTTCCAAATCAAGAAGGCATTTATTGTTAAGATTCTTTACTCCGGAATTAACGAGGCTTTGATATAAAATTGGACCAACTACTCCCTTCGACCATTTCTACACCGCTCTTACCAATTTTACACATCCGTTTAAAAAAAAGTGATTGATACAAGTATTTTATCACAATATTTATTCTAATTTATATATATGATTAACTTAAAAAATAATTTACGAAATAATAAGTAGTTAATATGATGATGCGACATTTTAAAAATAATTTTTTCTTTTTATATACTAAAAATAACAAGTAACATAAAAATATAATTTTAGTATAAAAAATAAGTTGAATAGTGAGGATCTTTTGGAAATAATCTTTTTATTTTTATGAGGTAGTAATAAGATTTGCATATACACATCGTTCGTATTATTTGGAATAAGTTTTATAAATTAGTTAACCAAAAATAATAAACGAAGATAATTATACTTTCTACCAGTTCTTATTATTGATAAGAACAAAAGAAATTAATAAGAAAGTCAATACGAAAGGAAATTGCTAATTATGATAACAATTTTATATAATATGCTCAATTCCAAAATTAGCAAGTTATTTTTAAAAAAAGTTTACATATACTATTTGTATGAATTCAATTTCTCATATTCATTTTTTGTCAAAGAAGTTGTATGGAAATAATATATCTTTAAGTTAAAGTGTTGTCATCATTGACAAAATTATAATATTTTTATCAATATTACGTATGTTATTTATTCTTTACATAAAAAGTATAATTTTCAATTGACGTTACATGCAGTTTTTGTCATTTGCATAAAATATAGGAATACTTTGTTCTTCGCGTATTTGATCAAGTTTCAACAATCTAAAAGTGATAACGTCTCTTTAAAATGTACATTTCTTTTTAATGGTGAATTTATTTAGCTAAGTCTTTATGAAAAAATATTTTTAATTTTAAAGTCAAAATTTCTCGATATGAACTATGAAGTGAAAATTCAGAATTGCTTAATACGAAAACACATCAAATAATTTGAATGATTATCGCGCTAGCAGAAATAAAAATCTACAGAAAAAATTTAAGCACATAATTATTCTAATATTAGTAAAATCTAATTTCAAATTAATTAGTCAACATAAATCGCATTACTTTTAAAGTCTTCTTTAATAATTTTTTAAAAAAATAATTGACTTTAAAAATTAATCAAACAAACGATAAGACAAGATATCGCTTTTTGATTATGATAGTACCAAAAAGTTAATGCGACAAGAACAACAATAACAATAACAATGATTGTGATGTCTTTTTCAACTGAAATATGGAAAAATAAAATAAAAGTTGCACCACCAATAAAATATTACTATTAATGCCTATCAAAATTACCTAGACAATCGGTTGCCTATTATTCTATGTCCTATCAATGGTCCACTTTTGGCTTTTTCCAAGTATTTTTTGTTTTCATATGATATTTGAATATATACCAAAAATTATATTAATTAAACTTTGTGTGACATAAACACACATTAGAAGAAAGTGTTATGTATCATATTTTTTTATATCTAAAGTTTGAATTTAAAATTTTTATTAACGAATGGGAAGAATTAGATTAACGTCATCATAATTGTTATTGATGTATAAAATTCCCTCCTATGCAAAATTGGAAACATGATAAGTCGTATAAATTAATTTGAGGAATAAATAGAGAATGTCAATTCTAAGTATAACTAAAATCAGAATTTTAATTTAATTTTATACTTATATTGAATATTTACAGATTATTAATTTAAGATTCAATAATTTAAAAAAATTAAAAAAGAAATTAAAGCGTATATATAATATAAGAAATTAAAAAGAAAAAAAGTAGTAATTCAAAAGTTACATCGATGGAAATGTGATAGGTAATAATGTTCCAATATACCAAGCTTCACATAAATTTGGGGAAAAAGGAATTTGTCTTCGACCTTATAAATTATTAATTTTATTAATCTAACAAATTAAAGTTAGAATGAATGATGTTAAAATATAGGGAAAAGGCTTAAATATTTCATTCAACTTTCAGAAACGACTCAATATGTCATCTGTTAAAAGTTTGGCTTATTTATAATATTAACATTAAAGAAAAGGCTCATTTATGCCATTTTTTAACGGTGGTTTTGCAAAACCATTTTTGACAGGTGTTCAATTATAATTCTTACACGTCATTAATTTTTTTAATAAAATAAATAAGTTCAATTTTTATTCAGAATTTTATTTTTATTTATTAATAAAATTGATGACGTGGTCAATTATAATTCGGCCACGTCATGAATTTATTTAATAAAAAAGACTAATTCAATTTTTTTTCCAGAATTATGATTTTTTTATTGAAAAAATTGATGACGTGGCCGAATTATAATTGACCACGTGTCAAAATGGTTTTGCAAAATCACCGTTAAAAAATAATTGCATGAATGAGTCTTTTCTTTAACGATAATGGCTTAAATAAACCAAACTTTTAACTGATTGCATAAATGAGACTTTTCTAAAAGTTCGATAGCATATTTGAGTCTTTTCCCTAAAATATATAATACATTATCTTATTAATTTAATATAAATAAATTTTGTACCAAAAAAAGTAAAAAGAAGCGACAAAGGGAAAACAAAAGATTCTCTACCTAGGGAATAACGAATATTCAGATTTGGAAAATGCATCAATTATTTAAACAATTGTATTAAGCAATATTATAATCGAATACGTTTAACTTTTAATGAAATGTTTCAATAAAATACTTTAAATTTAAATTAATTTGTGTTCTCATTTGTTTATTTAATAGTTAAAGTTAACTATACAAAAAAAATGTCATATATGTTAATTATACATATTTGCATAAATACGCCATAAAATCCCATGTATTTTTTACTAGAATTTGATAGAGAAATGACATATTTAATGTGGAGAGATAAATAAAAAACACATAAAAGTTTCTCAAATTTAAAATTGAAACTAATTAAGCTCGTTTAATTTGCAGAATTAATGATAATTGTGATAAGTTTAGCCAATGTTTACCAATAAAAATAAATGATGATAATGATATTTTCTAGCAAATTCTTGATCATAATAAAAGAATTTGATAAGAAGGGCAATACGCATGGAAATTACTGATATAATAACAATTTTATATATAATGTTTAATTCCAAAAATAGCAAGTATTTTAGGCGTATAGTCTTAATCCTCATTGACTAATTTATTCTTATTACCGTCTTAAGATATAGTTTCTTCGTTCACTTTTACTTATCACATTTTACTTGTGAAATTCAATTTTACTAATATTTAAAAGTAAAATAGAATAAGTTGATTTTTTAAATTTATAGTTTAGATATTTAAAAATTATATGAGAAATACTACGAGTTGCAATTATTCTCATGTTAAAATGATGAAAATATATAACATACACTATATCAAAATTGATCTTTAGCGGTAATTAATTAACAATTGTCGCTAAATATATATTTTTAGTGGCAATTAGCATTCTTTGTATATGTCCCTAAAGGTTTTAGAGGCATTGAATCTAAGGATACTTAACAAATTGCGGTAAAGATTTCAACACTCTTTATTCATGTATCTATTTATTACCGCTTAAAGTTACTTTGTTGTAGTGATAAAGTATTGATCAAAAAGTATTCATGTAGTTTGTCTCTAAAAAAACAAATATTATAAGTAAAATCGAAAGGATGATTGATACGTTTTCATTGAATATTTACTCTATTTATGTGTCATTAAATCATAATTAATATTTTAGTAGTTTTCAAAAGTAATTACTCCCTTTGTTCCAAATTACTTGTCTAATTTTCTTTTTTTAATTTCTCAAGTTAGTTATCTATTTTGACAAATCAAGAAACGATAATTATTTTTTATTTATTATACTCTCAATTAACTACTCTAAAAAAAATATAAAACTTCTTGAAAATCTTAAATTCTTAACTCATCCACTATATAATTTATAGGATAAAATAGTAAGCTGACTATGCCAATAGTTATTTTCTTAATTGATCTGTCAATTCAAAATATACAAATAATTAAGAATTTATGAAATAAATACTATTAAGAATAAAATGAAAAGGAGTAATTTGATCTTCGACTTTTAAAATAATAAATATTCTAAAATACTTATTATTATTTAAATCAGATAAAATAATTTGAGAAAGAGAACTACGGGCTAATGTCATCTTTTTTTTTCATATTTGAAAGTTTATAAGTTCTTCACGAGATATTAACTTTCTTATTAACGTTACGTTACGCATTTTGCTTATTCTTCGCATAAAAAGTACTAGTTATTGACTTTATTTTTTCATTGACGTTACATAAATTTTTTGTTACAAGCATAAAACGCGTAAATTTACCTCGAGAAGATTATGAAATAAAAGTTAAATATAACATATAAATCGTTTGGGCCTTTCATTTTATTTTAACTTCTTGAATAAGAGTCTGTTAAGTCAAGTTTTCGAAAAGTTGAAACTAATTTTTGAAATATATATGGAAAGTTGAATTTTTTAATTATACTTTTGGGGGAAATTAAGTGATTCTAAAAATTAGTAGAAACTATATTTCAAAAGTCAGAATTTTCTTAAAGTATTTTTTAAATCTTTATTATTATTTTTTTTTTTAAAAAAAAGAGAAATTTTGATCAACTTTAACAATAATAAAAATGGATTTCAAATTGATGATCCAAAAAGAAAATGTACTCTTCGAATATATTGATAAATTTTTCTATTTCAATTTGTTTGTGTTACTTTTTTTAAGTGTTTTTTTTATAAAAAATCTAACTTGAAAACTCTTTAATGTATTCACATGACATGTTTAACAACGCAAGATAAAAACATATTTTGATACATTATATATACATATAACTTTAAAATCACATTTTTACTTTCTTAAATTTTATTTTAAATTGAATTAAGGTATATAAACTAAAATAAAAGAAAATATTAACTAGAAATAATGCTCAAAATAAATCGATTTTAAAAAGATTAATCAAACAGACTACAAGACAAGATGCAACTTTTTAATTATTGTCTGATAAAAAAGTTGATGCGACAGTTACAATAACAACCACAATAACAATAATAATAATAATATTGTCACATCGTTTTCAACACAATTTTATTTAAATTTTAAAGAAATGAACAAATTATATACTATCAATACTTGACATTAAACTACTTGAGGAATCGGTTGCCTATACTACTATGAGTGACCCACATTGGCTTTTCCCAAGCACTAGGATATCAATTAATTTAATTTTTTGTGAATTTAAAAGTAAAACTTTAACATATAGCAAACATAAAATTTATATTTGTATGCTATAACAAAGTTTGTATAATTATACTTTATAGCAAACTTATATATATATATAATTCGCTATACATATACAATAGAAACGAATTGTATAAAATGATAAAGAGAGAAATTATATACAATTTAAATTTGTATAAAACGAGAAAGACAAAAGAGACTTGGGCAAGAAAATATTTGTATTCTATAATTATAAGTGTATAGGACGAAGATATATGTATTTGCATGCGTTTATACAATTTTTCTCTCGCTTCATACAATTAAAAATACAATTTATACAATTCTATTGTATAAAGCGAGAGAGTGGCGAGCGAGAATATGAGGGAGAGATCTGACAAATAGTTTGCTATGGAACATAAATAAATCAAAGAATAGCTACTATATTTATTTTATATTATTAGTTTGTTATTCTATACAATTATCCCTATTTAATAAGAATTTATTTTCTAACATAATTTTTTTAAATATTTGTGTTCAGATTCAAAATTTTTACTCAGGTGAAAATTTTCTATTCATCACATCAAAATCTTTATTAATGCATAATATCCGCTTCTCAGCAAATTAAAATTGTAATAAGTTTAGCAAATTATTCTAGAGGTAGAAGGGAACGTGCCAGAGTCAACTGAATTTAATAAGTTTATTTCAAATTTTAATATTGGCTTTAACTAATTCTACCATTAGCATAAATAACAAATTAAGATAATGATATGTTAAAACATGTTTTTAATAACAAATAAAGATAACAACTAAGTAAAGTTAATATTAACTATATACTACAATATTTCTAAGGAATAATCGACATATGTTTGTTTTGTTCAAATGACTTCATTCCATCATTAATTAGTCATGCAAATATACGATATTTGTTTGATTTATGTAAAATTAAATTTTAAATAGATTGATTATTTATATATAGAGCTATAATGCTTTATCATGTCCATTAACAAAATAGACTATATTTGTTGCTTCTTAAAATCATACAAAAATAATTTTCATTCATGAAACTAGTTATAATGTACTTGATTGAAATCTATAATTGAACAGAGATTATATATTTCAGAGAGCTATACATTAAAAGAGAATAAATTTTACTAAAATTCTTTCAAGATCTTTAATGGTAAAGTAAATGTTCAACGAGTTTGTTCAAGAAAAAAAATGATAAATTCGTTCACTAAAATATTTGAAAATTTTGTTCACAAAATTTACACGTATTGCCTTTGATACGTTTATATAAAGTATTTTTTAAAAAGTCGTTGCACAACACTTCAAACGATCAACTAAATCATAAGTATATTTAATTTTATATAAATTTAAGTGCGTAATTATATAAATAAAATTATAATATATAAAAATTTGAAATTAAATTAAATAATATATTTACGTATTATGCCTTCTGACAACAACGTACGACAAGATATCACTTTTTGATTGACCAAGAAGATTGATGACAGCCAATCAAAAAAACAGTTGCAACAACAATGATTATATTATCATTTTTCAATTGAATATTTTCGAAGAAATGAATCACCAACACAATATCACCTAGAGAATCGGTGCCTATACTCAATGGCCCACTATTGACTTTCCAATCTAATTTTACATAAATTTCATAATGTTAAAAATATATTATATTTTATTTTTTGGGATGACTCAAATTAAAAGGCAATTATCCATATTGATGATTTCGAATTAAATATTTTTTAAATATTTTTTAAGTTGAGTCTATCGCATAGAGCTTGCCTAGTGCGATTTACATCTCTTTGTTGTTTGCAGGCTATTACAGGTAGGGGGTTTACCTAATGCATACAAAGTGCTCACTCGAAGGATAGAGACTGTGACAGAGGTTATAGCGGCTGCGGGTTATCTTGGGTTCCAAAAAAAGAAACATATTACATTCTATTCTTCTTATTTTTTAAATTATAAAATTTAATTTTTGATAGAATTTACATACATCCTAAAACATCCTCCCGATATATTATGTCCCAATTTTAAATACATCATTCAACATTTCAATGTATCAAATTTCTATTTTGAATACATCACTCAATATTTTGATACATCATATATAGTGAGTGATGTAGTCAATTGATGCATCACATAAAATGATGTATTACGTTACGGTACATCACATATAGTATAGTATCTAAGTAATACATCACTTAAAGAGAATAAGAATTTTTGTAGTTTTTTCAAATGGTGGAAACTTTTGAAAAATATAATAAAATTATGTTTTTTTTTATGACAAAGGAAATCCGCAATCGCTATCCTTCGCACTTCGAGTGCGCACAAGGTAAAACTCTCACTCCTATGCAATAGCTCGCAAATCATATAGAAGAGGTAACCCACACTATGCTAGCCTGGTGCGACGAACTCGACTTAGAAGGCTAACCCCTTGCTTTCACTGGCAAGAAATTTCGAACTTGAGATCTCCAAAAAGAAAGTCCCAAACTCAAACGAGGGAGCAATATTACTTAGGAATTTTGAGTTTCTTGGATAAGGTTTTTACCCAAAATTTAAGTTTCTTTTAATTCCACTCTATCAAAAAGATTAAAAATATATATACTCCCTTTTCATTTTGTTATGTTAAATTACCACTTAAACAAATCTATCTAGTCTAGTCTAAGTTTTCAATACAATAATAAGACTTTTCAAAATTGAACTATCAATCCAAACAAAAAATATATATTTTTCAGAATAGATACTCACTCATTATGTCTTTACACTATTTGAATATGCAAAAAAGAATCAAAATACATAATTATAAAAGGAATAATAAAAGAGAAAATTAACCAATAATTAAAAATTTAGCTTGATGAGAAAATAAATCTATAAGCATAAATTCCAGTTAAAAATAATTTTACTTCACAAATTGAGTAAATCTTTTAACCTTCAAATAAGTGATATGAGAACATATAGTGTCTCACAAGATGAGAAACTAAAAAGAAATTAAAAAAACATCTATCCTTTATTATTATGTTATTTTGCTATTTTTCTATAATTGGTATTTTTAAAGCAATTTTAGTAAGACATCATCATACAAAAAAGGTCTTATCCAAAACAATCTTTTTAACTCCACAAAAGTAGAAATACAATTTGTGTACATCATATGGTCAAAGACGTAAACTTCAATCTCATTTAAAGATCAAAATATACCAAAATCAAAAATATAAATTTAAAACTATTTTTTTATTTTCATTAAATGAAGAACATATATGAACTCATTTTGTAACGATAGAAATATATGTGAATTGTTCATATAATGTTAAGAGTATATATTAACTACTGTCATAAGAAGAAACATATAAGTTCGAAATTACAAAGTTGAGAGGTATATCAAACTATTATTTTTTAATTTTAATTTTGATTCTCCACATGTTTAAAATCACAAGATTAAAAAATATTTTGATAAATTTGACATATCCTTAATACCCCATCCATCTTTTTTTACTTGCCAAATTTTGACTTGGCACACCTATTAAGAAAATAACTACTTCCTCTGTCCACTTTTAATTGTCATGTTACGCTTTTCAAAACTTAATTTGATTAATTCTCAGTATTAAATTAGATTACATTAACTCACATTTTACATTAAAAAAATACAGATATTTAAAAATTATATGAAAAGTATTATAAATTATAATTTTTTACATATCAATATGATGAAAAAATATATCGTAAAATATTAGTCAAAGATGTAAACTTCAATCTCATCTAAAGAAAACTAAAAATTGATATGGTCCCAAATAGATTTACTCATTATATTTTTCAAAATCATAACTCAATGTAAACAAATTACGGATATAATAACCAAAGAAATATCCTTTCTTTCTTGGTTAAAAATGATAAGTAAAAAGAATAAAAAATATTTGACAAGTAAATAGGAACAGAGAAAGTATAACATCACAAAATTCATATGAAAAATCTTTACTTTCTTAAAATTTTTATTATGTCAAAAAGGGAATATTCAATTTAAAACAAAAGAAATATAAAAAATGAAATATATAAATTATTTGAAATTTTCGTCTCATTCTAACATACAATATAATATAAGACAAGATGTCGCTTTTTGGTTGTGCTGAAATTAAGAAGATTGATGATGTCCAATCAGAATAACAATAACAATGATTATAATACCATATTCAATGAATTTCTTAGAAATGAATCATTAAAATACTATCACCACAATATGACACCAAAATATACAAAAGTAATAAACAATTCATAGTAGTATTTTGTACTGAATAATAAATAAATACAGTAGATTACAACCCCCCCCCCACCATCTCATTAAAACTTTATACTAAATTCAGCAAATTCTTTACGTGTATAATTGTACTACTGAAACGGGACCACTAACGGCGAAACTGACGGCACCGTCAATTACGCAATGAAAGAACAAAAAAAAAAAAAAAAAATTAACGCCCTAAAAACATATTAGTAACCTCTTTCCCCAAAATTCTAAAACTTGCTTATCTTTTTATAATAATAAAAAAAATTGGCTTTTGAAATAATATTTTTGAAGAATAATAATTTGAATTCAATTTATCAACCTAAAACAAATATCGATATAAGAACTGAAAATGAAAATTACTCTTTTCAAATTTTTTTAAGAAAGCTCATTACAATTCAAACATTATTTTTTAAAAAAAAACAAAAATTAACTAAATGAATTGATTTAAAAGTTGATCAAACCTACTTTAAGACAATTTTAGTTTCTGAGTGTATTTGGAAAAATTAAAAATAATTTAGAATAAGTTAAAAATGATTTAAGCAAGTTAAAAACTAAAAGTAGGACTGCACTTTTAAATAAAAAATAATTAAAAGTTTGATTCAATTTTTACTTAAAAACTATTTTTTTTGCCTATATAAATGGCTCTTAAGATTATAATTAAAATAAATACTTTTCTTAAGAAAATAATTACTTTTTACTTCTCAAAAGCTTGACTAATGGAAATTGTTGCAACAAACAATCTAAATCGAGGTGTACAAAACCCTCTTATAAAAAAAATGTTATTAATTCTAATTTAGAAAAAAAAAAACTTCCATAAAATAAACTTTATCTTTAAAGAATAAAATACAAAACAGCAAAAGCAAAAGCAAAACTAACAAAAAAAAAAAAAAAAAAGGAGGAAGTTTCGGAGATGTTGTACTTTAATCAAGTTCTTTAATAGATGCTTTTA
The DNA here is from genome assembly GCA_022817965.1 of Solanum lycopersicoides. Classification (NCBI taxonomy): domain Eukaryota; kingdom Viridiplantae; phylum Streptophyta; class Magnoliopsida; order Solanales; family Solanaceae; genus Solanum; species Solanum lycopersicoides. The sequence continues at coordinate 89,491,419 of CM040627.1, forward strand.
GTATAAAAATTACAATTTCTATTTTTAAATTGATAATTACAAAAATTAACTTGTGACATATTACTTTTTTTTTGGGTAAATGACAAATTACTTGCTTAACGCTCATAAAACAACAGTTATAACTCTGACTTCCTTAATTATACATGATAAATATTCGTAGATAATATAATTTATCATGTAATAGATTTAATATAATAAACACAGAGATATTAATCAAAAAAGTATTAAAGAGAATTATTTAAATAAGATATAAACACATCTTCAATTCACAAAAAATATATATGACTTAACATGGAAGAATGTGGAAGTAAACGATTAAAATAAGAGGGAAAAGATGGTTAAGTGTTATCTCAATTTACAATGAATTGTATAGACTTACCCTCTACGGCTCTACCTATTTCTCTACGTAAACTGTTAACATTAGTACTTGTATCGTAATTTTTTGTTTTCAATTTCAATTAATTTCAATTATTTTTTTTGTTTGAAATATCACTTTATTATGTTGTTATTGTTTCTTATTTCTATGCTTTATAAGTGTTTCTTCATTTTATTGTTGTTATTGTTTATTTTTCTAAGTGCTATATAATGATTTTTTTAAATATTATTTATATCTACTTCACTTCAATGGTTTACTTCTATTTTAAAAAATATTGCATTGACAAGCATGGCTAAAGGCTAAAGCCAAAGATTCTTTTAAACAACAAAATTTATTTTATTTTCTTTAAATTTTATTTATAAAATTATATTTGATATATTATTATTATTATCAGTCGTTTTTCCCCTTAAAAATGAATAAATCTCTTTACTTGATTTAGATATCTCGTATTTCCTTTAGTGATAAAGGTATTTGTACGGACACATGTTCTATATCTAGTTTAGGCCTCATTTAAACATTATTTGACAATAGATTGGTTTGAAGTTGACGTTTAATTAAGACATGCCATTTGAATTTCTTAAGTTATATTTTTTTCACAAAATAAAACCCCACAAGTTGTGATAATTATAAGAAAAAACCATCCTTGTACAATCTTACCAAATGAGTAAATCATAGGTCATAAACAAGGTATCAGAATATCTTAAGACGTAGCTATTGATGAATCAAATAAATATTTATAGTTACAAATTTTAAAATTTATATAATTTTATAAAAATTCACTAATCAACATAATAATTAGCTATTATTTAATATAATCTTTCCATATGGTACATTCGATCTCTTCACTCCAAAAACATTATCTCTTTCTTTCATTAAATTTAAAATAATAATCTTTTTAATAAAATATAAATTAATAGTTTAATCCTTAAAAAATAAAATTATAATTTAAATAGTAATATATATATATTCATAACAACCTTTGACTAGTAGACCTGTGCAACTATATGACAAAAGTTTGTTAAAATAATATTAAAAATTTATAAGTTTTAAATTCTGAATTCGCCTCCAAAAGTTAGTTATAACTACTACTTTCCTAACGGCTAACTTTAACAATATATGTAGCATGAAAACATGCGAAACAGGACCACTCTCCTTACACGGCACGTGGTCAAGACCCAAAATTAAACGAATTCACAGAGATTTAACACTTTAACTGCAGTTAATCCTTTTTAACTATAAACACTTTTTCTCAATAACTTTTTCCAATATCTATATCGTAATCAGATTAAATTTATATTTTTATCAGTAAATTTTGAATTCATATCAGTAAATTTGGAGTAGAATGAATTTGCATAAATTTAAACTCGAAATCTTTTAATTAAATATGAAAAAATATTTATCATATTACTGAATTAATTTTAAAAATATTTAAGTATAATTAAAATATCACTTAACAGTTTATCTAGAAAAACACACATATTTATCGGTAAAATGAGGTTTATTCCAGTCTATGAATAATCCCTTGTGTATTTCTGTTTTCAGCTTCTTTCCTATTTTCTCTCACCCACCCACAGGAATATCTCTTCTACCATTCTGTGAGATCTCCTTCAAAGATCCATTTTTCAGGTGAGTAAAATTCAGCTGAGATTTCTATAATTAAGTTACACTTCTTTACCAGTTACATATACAAAAAAAAAAATCTAAATTTTTTACATTATGAAATTGCAGAACAAAATGGGATTTTTGAGGTGAGGTTTGATGTAGAATTTATTATTCTGTCGGTTAGCTGAATTTTTCACTGATCAAGACCTAATTTTTGCTACTCATTACTTGAATTTGACAAAAAATTGAGATTTATTGTTTTGATGTAGAATCTACATTCTGATTTTGGTCTTTGGGGATCTGTGATAAAATGAATCATTTGATGTAAATTCACAAATTTGAATGGAAGTGTTGACAAATTCTGATTTTGGTAGAGTTTCTGAAATTCTGTTTATGTTTTTCTGTAATTTCTGGGATTATTTTTTTTTTAATATGGGTCATTTCACCTTCAATTTTTTTTATTTTTTTTGCAGGATGATTTCATAAAACAGATTTGGTACTATAGAATTAATAACCTTATCTAAGTCCTGTATCTTTGGTTGAGTTTTTCTCAAAAGAAATTCATTATGTCAAATTGAAGAAAATAAAAAGGGAAAAAAAGATTGGATTTTTACCAGTTTGCAGAGCTGCAGAATGGAAACAGGCCAAGGCAGTTCATGGATTCCAGCAACTCCAGGGAAGCCAAGTTTTGCCGAATCGCCACCAATTTGCAGTAACGGGCAGGAAAACCAGCAAGCTCAAGTTGATTGGTCAGATTTGCAAAGAAAACAAGCACTACAACATGCTACTAGCAGCACAGCTGAAGCTCAAAATGATGCTGCATATCGCGGTTCAACAAGTTCAGTAGAAGATCAGTGCTTCACGACCTCGGAAGCAGTAGTGGGAACAAAATCTGGAATGTGTGGAGGTGGTATAAATATGTACAATAACTTCCCTAGTGATAATGTAGACTTGTGGAGTAGTGTGTCTTTCGGGGATCTGTTGGCGATGGCACATGCTGGTGGCAGTGGCACCACGCCAGCTGATGAAACAGCTTATAGTGTGAAGAGTTCTTTCCAACCGCTCATCAATACTCAGAATGCAGGTAGACAAATGAAGTAGTCATTGATACATTAGTTTCTGCTAATTGTAATGACCCTACTGCTTGAAGGATTTTCAGATTACAATAATTGCATTCCATGTAGATGTCAAGAGCTTCTTTTTACCTGCCTCATTAAGACAACAGTGTTTTTGTGATTGTAAGACCTGCAAAATGTTTGACAATGAAATATAACAAGTTTAGTATCATTCTTTGGTAATTTGAAACTTACATCTACTAACAATTTGAATGCACAGCATGCACGAATCAGCTCATGTTGAATTGAACAACCCTGTGAATACTTACTGAAGTTCCAATTTCTACTGAAGATAATGTATCCTAGAACATAATCAAAATGGAAACAAAAGGTCACATATAAGATCCATGATACTGTGCTTGTCTGATTGAGTGTTCAACTGTTAAGAGTATCATTCCAAGTCAAATTATCCCATTGTTATCTACAAGTGATTCGATATAACATGTAGCACATGCTCCAACATGTTTTGTTTTGGTTTCATTTCCATGAAAACAAGTCGGCTAGCATCACAATATCATGATTTAGGTGACATGTCAAAATCTTAAGAAATTTGTTGCTTCAAGTTTGAGATTATTTCCTTGATAAACTAATATGACATAAGAAACTCATTGTGCAGATGAAAGCTCTATTTTATCCAGCTTCCCTTTCAATTTGAATTCACCACCAAAAATGGCGGGTGCGACCTTGAGCAGCAACATCCCATTCCAGTTCGAACCAGTAACACCAGATATGATGATGATTAAAGGGCAAGCATCTAATGCATCAAACCTAGACATTAATGTGACAACAGCAGCAAGAGTAATACAGTCAAATGAGGATATAATAAAGAGAGCTGAAGCAAATGAACTTCAACAGAACAAAGAGCAGTCAGTGCTGATCTTGGAAGGCACACTGGATACTGAACTGAATAATACACCAGAGCAAAAACCAAGACGAAGAAAGCACAGGCCCAAAGTGGTTGTAGAAGGCAAGCCTAAAAGGACTCCTAAACCAAGAATCCAAAAGCAGCCTGGTTCAGAGGAGACAAAGACAGAAAAGAGGAAATATGTCCGAAGAAACAAGGTTGGCGAACCTGCAGCCACTTTTGCAGAAGAGGTAAGCAATACAATTTGTCACGAGGGAAAGCCTCCTAATTCCGAGAAAACCCCAACAGCAAAAAGGAAGTATGTCAGAAAAAATCAAGTGAACAAGAGCACGGAAAAACCTTCTGAAGAAGGAAGCAGTGGAACAATTGGCAGATCTGCAGCCACCTCCACAGAAGAGGTAAAGAACACAACTTTTCACGAGGGAAAGGCTCCCAGTTCTGAAGAAACTCCAACAGCAAAAAGGAATGTCAGAACAAATCAAGTTAACATGAGCATGGAAAAAGTCTCTGAAGAGGGAAGCAGTGGAACAATTGACCCGTCAGAAGTTCCTCATTCTAGAAAATCCTGCAGGAAATCATTGAGTTTTGAATTGGAAAGCCAAGCAAGTGATGAGTATTCATCATACAGGCCCTCAACTTTGGATTTGCATGCAAATAATTCTGGGTCAACAGCACAGTCTGTTCAGTTTGGACAAGGTAAAGAAGCCACAAGTGAAGAAACAGAAATGGGCATAACTGATAACATCACCCGCTCCCTGAATCAGGAGGTGAGGAATTATTTATCACAGCCTAGAATGCAGTACCCTGGTCCTCCAACTCCGAACAAGGTTGGCTGGAATCATGACAAAGCCATGGTTGGGAATCACAATGAAAGCCCAAGAGGAAATAGCAGAATCATTTTTTCAGATGTAACTCATGATAAACAGGCAAGTATACTACAAATGACACCACAGAGCCTGAATTATGCCAACTGCAGCAGCAGTTCATGCTTACCACATGGGAAAGGCTTGAAAAGACAGCATTCATGTAGAACTGATGAAGCACAATTCTACAGCATAAATGCCAGAGGGGTATATTTCAATTCTATGCAGGCTTATCAAGCAATCCTTCCAGCAAATAAACCTGACGTTTATAGTAATGTAGGGATGCATTTTCCTGCTATTTACAAGAAAATGAGAGCAGAAAAGGGCCACATCTCAACATCATCTTACATCAAACTTTTTACTGGTGAAAGAAACTACGTGCCTTCATCTGAGTGCTATATCAGTGGTTCCCCTAGTAACAATTCTGCAACCAATATAGGCAATTACGGAATGTGGAATTCCAATGTTATGCCAGCATTTTTGGAAGCAGAGAGGTTAAGGAATAAGAGATCAAACGGCGCAACTCAAGTACATGACATTGCATCTCTGCATGAAATTTACAAACAATTTCCAACTTCCACATCTAAAGAATTAACAAAATATGGATTTGGAGAGAGATATAGAACTTCACATCTATCCAGTGCATGCATGGGAACTCCAATTGCAGACACCCAAGCAGCAATGAAGAAAAAAAGGCAGTCAAAGAAGAGCATCCTTGTCAGCTCGGCAGCTTCCAACTTATATCCCCATCAACATGTCGCAAAAAATGCCAGGGGTTCTCTGCCAGCTTTAACATGGAGAGGCATGTCGCCAATCGATGAAATTGCAGAACACTTGCGGCTTCTTGATTTAAATAGAGAAAGCAGCCAAAATCAAGGTCGACATGGAATCACCTACCACACCAAGTTTCAAAGGGAGAGTGCCCTTGTTCTTTATCAAAGAGATGGAAGTATTGTCCCTTTTGGAAGTTCGTTAGTTAGAAAACGAAAACCACGGCCAAAAGTTGATGTTGATGATGAGACTGATAGGGTATGGAAGCTTTTGCTGCAAGATATAAACAGTGAAGGCATTGATGGAACAGATGAAGACAAGGCAAAATGGTGGGAGGAAGAACGTCGAGTGTTTAATAGTAGAGCAGACTCATTTATTGCACGCATGCGTCTTGTCCAAGGAGACAGGCGCTTCTCACCTTGGAAGGGATCTGTTGTGGACTCTGTGGTTGGGGTATATCTTACACAGAATGTTTCAGATCACCTATCTAGTTCTGCATTCATGTCACTCGCTGCCCACTTTCCTCTGAAAACAGACAGTACTCAGAAGCATGAAGGAAATACAGGTATTATAATTGAAGAACCTGAAGAGTGTGCAACGGACCCCAATGTTTCCATCAGATGGTATGAAGATCAACCAAATCAGTCAACCCATTGTCAGGATTCTTCAGGAGTCTATAATACAGATTCAAATGAAGAAAAACCAGCTGTCAATGACTCTGAATCAAGTGAAAATAGCACACAATGCATAAAATCAGCAGAATGTTCTGTAATTCTGCAATCAGATTCTTCTCGAGAAGGCTCAGATCTGTATAATGGATCAACAGTTACAAGTTCCCAGGATCGAAAAGAGTTGAATGATTTGCCTTCTTCTCCGAGTTCTGTTGTTTCTTCTGAGATCTCTGCAGTTATTCAAGCTTCAGAAGGAACTGACTCAAGCAACTTTTGCAGCTCCACTTCTTTTTTGAAGCTATTACAGATGGCAGGAACTTCAGGAGCACAAGGAACCAGGTGCACTGAACATTTACAAGAAGGTGAAAACGTTCCATTCCTTGACAAGGAACTTATTGCCCCCCAAAAAAGTGTATTGTCAACAGAATCTGCACATTCAGCACTGTACACAACAAACCCTCAAAATAAGTTGGACATAGAGACAGTGACTGATGCAGAAGACAATGTTGAACTACAATTTCCAAATGAAGATAGCAATAGCAATGTCCAGCAAGTTCCAGAAGCCCCAGCCTGTTCAGAAACCATTGTAAATGTCACAGAAAGGGCCAGCGTAGTTTTTGATTCATGCAAGCCTGAGCAAAGAGGTTTGGAGTCAAGCTTGAAAAATGACAGTAATCATGTTCGTAGCAAAGTAGACAAAGTAAATGACAATCCTTCCAAAGCAAAAAATGGACAGCTTGGGAAGGAGAAAGAGAACATTGATTGGGACAGCTTACGGTTACAGGCCCAGGCAAATGGCAAGAAAAGAGAAAGGACAGCAAACACAATGGATTCACTGGACTATGAAGCAGTGAGGTGTGCAAATGTCAATGAGATAGCCCATACAATTAGAGAGCGAGGAATGAACAACAAGCTAGCAGAGAGAATCCAGGCTTTTCTTAACCGGATTGTTAGTGATCATGGAAGCATTGATCTTGAATGGCTGAGAGATGTTCCACCAGACAAAGCAAAAGAGTATCTACTGAGCATAAGGGGCTTGGGTCTAAAGAGCGTGGAGTGTGTGAGACTTTTAACACTTCATCACCTTGCTTTCCCTGTTGACGTAAATGTAGGGCGTATAGCTGTTAGACTAGGATGGGTGCCCCTGCAGCCGTTGCCTGAGTCACTACAGTTGCATCTTCTGGAACTGTACCCAATACTGGAGTCAATTCAACAATACCTATGGCCACGACTCTGCAAGCTTGATCAAAGAACATTATATGAGCTACATTATCATATGATCACCTTTGGGAAGGTCTTCTGTACAAAAAACAAACCCAATTGCAATGCATGTCCATTGAGAGGAGAATGCAGACACTTTGCAAGTGCATTTGCAAGTGCAAGGCTTGCCCTTCCCGCACCGGAAGAGAAAAGCATAGTCAGTGCAACAGAACAGAAAGCCACTAACAACAATCCAAGGGAAAATTTCACTCACCTGCCTCTGCCATTTCCTCCGGGTAATCAACAACCAGTGGAGAATCAGAAATTGATCAATTCAGCTCCTATTATTGAAGTGCCAGCAACACCAGAGCCCATTGTTGAAGTTCCTTCCACACCTGAGCAAGAGCAAATAAAAGCACCAGAAATCGACATAGAGGACACTTACTTTGAAGATCCTAATGAAATTCCTATTATTGAATTGAATATGGCAGAGTTCACTCAAAATGTAAAGAAGTACGTGGAAAACAATATGGAGCTTCATCAGGTAGAAATGTCAAATGCCTTAGTAGCTTTGACTTCAGAAGCTGCATCAATTCCCACGCCAAAACTTAAGAATATTAGCCGGCTCAGAACTGAACATCAAGTGTAAGTAAACAATCCTGATTTTACATCATAAAAAATAGAATTATGCTGCCAAAGAAGCACTAACAAGAGTCAAGGATAGACTGTACTTTGTAATACAATGTTTAAAGAACTTTTTGTACTAACTATCAATTGTTTTTCCTCCTACAGCTATGAACTTCCAGATTCTCATCCTCTTTTGGAAGGGGTTAGTATTAGTTTTATGTCCAACATATAACCAGCAGCCAAGCAGATATAAAACTAATCCTCCAGAGAATAACATTTTTCATTTTGCAGTTGGACAAAAGAGAACCAGATGATCCTTCTTCCTATCTTCTTGCTATTTGGACACCGGGTATGATCACAAGAACTGTAATGCTATATATTGAAGAATTTTATTTTGGAAGGCTTCCTTCCACTAGTTCTTGTAATGAATTAGCTAGGTCATGCTTAAGGAACTATTGATATATCTATCACGTTGGTAAATATAGAGTACAAATTTCATGGTTTTGTTTAAGTTGTAGGTAATATCAGTTAACTTTCATATCCCCATTTCAGCACTTGACTGATTTCATGGCTTGTATCAAATTCATATCAGGTGAAACAGCAAACTCAATGCAACCTCCAGAAACTCAGTGCAACTCTCAAGAATCTGGCGAACTATGTGAAGATGAGACTTGTTCCTCATGCAACAGCATACGTGAAGCACAATCTCAAACAGTAAGAGGGACTCTTCTGGTAAGAAAATCCATAGACTCTAATAGTGGTCATTTCACATGAGTAACGGCCAAAAAGATACATGCAGTATGATTAATCATTGTTCTTGTCAATAGATACCATGTCGAACAGCTACAAGAGGAAGCTTTCCGCTCAATGGTACATACTTTCAGGTCAATGAGGTGAATATAACCAACTTTAGCTCATTTACAGTTCCACACGTCAAAGACTAGATTTCGCATCAAATATTGTGATTTTCATTGATAGAAGTTACTTTTCAGGTGTTCGCAGACCATGACTCCAGCCTTAACCCAATCAATGTTCCAAGGGATTGGCTGTGGAATCTCCCACGGCGGACTGTCTACTTTGGAACCTCAATACCCACAATATTCAAAGGTGAAAGAACCACTAAACTGATAGAACCTCATTAGAAAGTTTTGGCAGTAAAATAACATTGAAATTTGTTGTGTTCATCAGGCTTAAACACAGAAAGTATCCAACACTGCTTTTGGAGAGGTATGTAAATGGAAAATCCTTAAGATTTTTGCAGTGAAAAACTAGCTTCTTATCCATTTCAACAAAGTAAATACCTGAAAAATACATGTTAAACTAGCTTTATGTTGAGATGACATCCTGTTAAACACATAGATAAAATGGATCACAGTCTATTCTGTTTAAAATTAAACATGCCATTGTCAAAATTTAAAATGAAAGAAGCATCAGAAGACCTATGAAACAAGGATTATACAACCACTCATTGTCATGAGCAAACCTAAAACATTAGAAACAAGGATCAACAATGCTCACCTTTGTTGAGAATCCTATTTATTTTCTGTTTGCCTACTACCTCTCACAACATTGAGTCCCCCGGCCCTCACCTTCACCCAATCTGATCCCCAAAAAAGGTCCTCCAGGCTAGGGACTAGAATATACAATAGTTGTACTTTTAGCAGAGGACCATGGTAGTCGACAATGATGATTTATGTTGTTCTATTCTGTCTAATTCATGTGATGATTGATTTCAATGCAAAAATGACTTCTTTACAGTTTACACTCTATGAACAAGAATCTTGTTTTCAACATTATCTATTCAATTTAAAGTGTGAGACCCTTTGGACAATAAGCGTTCCTAGGACTCCTTTTTTTGGTATATATGAAGCAGGAACAAACATGAGGTACACACACGTAGCTGTAAGATTCATTTGAAAAAGACACTGGTTTTGAACATATGTTACAAAAGGTCTGACATAAGTACTAAAAGTATACAATAATAGAAAAAATTGCACCATTTTTGACAATTAATATTTTTTTTCCACAAGCATTTGGACAAATGGGAAAATTTGGCTGTGACAAGAAGAGTTTGACGTCCCCTGCTGCAAAACCTTTTTGCTTTTCTGATGAATAGATATTGTATTTTTTCAGGGTTTGTTTGTGTGCGAGGATTTGATCATAAGACACGAGCACCTCGACCGCTATTGGCAAGGTTTCATTTTCCAGCCAGCAAGTTAAATAGGACTAATGGGAAAACAAATGAAGACAAAGGAGTAGCCTCCTGAACATAGCTACCCAAGTACTCATGCCAAAGCCAAAACAATCTAACAACATTCAATATCATGCAGTTCTAAACCAGTCGGTAAAGAGAAGATAGGTGTATCTGGTTAACTTGTAAATGAGATAATAAGTTTTTATTTAGGTAAAAGTTATGGAGTTTCTTTAGTTAGCAACAATTTATTGAATTATTCAATCAGTTTATTCCAATTAGTTCGCTTGAATTCCGCAATTTACATCTCCTTTCTCTTTCAAGTCAAAGGGAAAGAAACCTACATTGACACCAGTAGGAAAATCAGATCTATATATGGGCATGTATAACAGACTTGCAGAGCCCCATTATCTTTCTTCAGGTAGCCACAACACCGCATTGTGTTAGTAATAGCCCTAAACTGGACAGCATTGTAGTATTATATGTTCTTTGCTACACGTAGTTTGAACTTTGAAGTAATAGTATTACTCAAAAGCAAACATGTTAATGCACCTGCTACTGCTAATGGTATCTTAACGTACTGAAATCTCATTAAAACTACGTGCGTTAACTGGAAAAAGTGGACTTTTTTAGCTTACAACTTTGTGAAGCTGAGAAAAAACTACATTTAATTTCAGCAATTTTGATGACAAGTTCATAACCTGAACAAGTACAGAGGCACGATCCAACATTTGCAACGATCAAGTTGGTTCAAAAGTGGTTACTGCACACAGATACTATTCGCAACTTTTTTCGCATATTTACATATACATAATTCAAGTAAAAAGAAATGAACTCAACCATTTATACAACAACAATATATCGAGTGTGTGCACATTTTCAAACAGTTTGAAAAGGGGAATACAAAATGAGAACAGTAACAATAATGTGCAATTGTTGAGCACCAGAATATCAACAATTCACCCAGATGAAGCTTCACATTTAATCTTAACCACATAAATAGGCGATACTAATGCTTTGTTCAGGACCAACAACTATAAAAGAAACTACACAGAACCACGAATCATCACATATCAATTTCAGCCATATACATGAACGATACAGGTTACAAATTCAATTTGACAACAAATTGCACATTAATCATCACGCATAATCGATAAACATTACTCAATATCAAAATACTAAACACATCATAAAAATGTTAACCAGTGTACCTTCGTGTTCAGATATCTGCATCCTCTCTGCCTCAAATTTAACTCGATCCATTAGTGCAAATCTCTTCAATTGAACTCATAACTTTCGACTACAATAAATAATACACATGAGAAACGTAGGAGTTTGAATCCATACTGAATCCGACTCGGCTCAGCTACAACGTAACTTGATCCATTAATCTAAAAAGGATTCAGAATTCGAACTTTATAAGTTTTAGAATTCAAAATTCTAGTATGATTTGATAATAATGGAAGAGAAAAATGTGAATAAAAGCAGAGTTTATGTATTTTAAGATAACTGCATTTATTTATTGGCAATTTATTTTCCCTCCTTGTGGCTTTTGGAATTCCCTCCATTTTTTGGGTCAGCGTGTTTTGAGCAAACGCGCCATTCGCGCGTCTGGGTTGCACCGTTTCGGCATTTCCGAATAGTTACCCGACTCGATAAGTTGATGGGCTCTTATAACTCGACCCATTCGGTACTTTATACAACTTTCACATATAGCAAACACAAAATTCATATTTGTATGTTATAGCAAAGTTTGCATAATTATGCTCTATAGCAAACATAAATATGTATAATTTGCTATACATATACAAAGAAATCAATTATATAATTCGATATACATACACAAAAAAAGCAGTTGTATACAAATCAATCGTATAATTTGTGTATGTATAAAACGAGAAAGAGAGAAAGACAAAAGAAAATTGGTCAGGGGAATATTTGTATTGTATAATTATAAGTGTATAGGACGTAAATATATAAATATGTATTTGCATGTATATATACAATTTTTTCTCGCTTTATACAAACAAAAACACAATTTATGCATTTCGTTTCTGTTTGTATAAGCGATAAAGACGAGGGTGGCGAGCGAGCTCTGGGAGAGGGGAGAAAGGGGAACGAAAATATATGTATATATATATAATTTTTTCTCGCTTTATACAAAACATAAACGCATTTTATACACTTGTGTTTGTATAAAAGTGAGAGGCATGGAGCGAGAGATGGAGCAAGAGAGGGAGAGTGGCGAGCGAGAGATGGAGCAAGAGAGGGAGAGTGGCGAGCGAGAGTTTGAGGAAGAGAGATGACTGGCAAACATTTTGCTACAGGACACAATTAAATCAAAGTGTGATTATGACATTTAATTTGATTAATTAGTTTGTCATTATATACAATTTTTCCTACTTTATATTTCTGTGAAAGTTTCGTATATAGCCACTCAAAAATAGTTTAAATATATTCTACAGTTATAGTTTGCTAATTACGATTCGTAGATATATGTCATAGGGAGGAGAGTGGCGAGCGAGATTGGAGAGGGGGGAGAGAGGACATAGAGTGGAGAGAGTTGAATTGTATATGTATATCGGTTAAGTAATTGTATATATGTATCAATAATTGTATTTGTATATCTGCATATAATTTGAATTCGTATACAATTTAATCGAGTTAAAACGTCTGTATTTGTATATCCAAATATTCTCACTTTGTACAAATAGAAATTGTACATTGTATATATCATTTGTGTTTCTATAAAGCGAGAGAGAGAAAAGCAAAAGAGAACTGGGTAGCGGAGAATTGTATTTGTATAATTATAATTTATAAGTGTATATTATGGAAAGATATGTATTTTGTATTTGTATATCCCGTCTTTCACTTTTTATACAAATACAAACATAAATTATACATTTGTGTTTGTATAAAGAGAGAAAAAAAGGTAAAAGAGAATTGGACAGAGAAATATTTACATTTGTATAATTATAAGCGTATAAGGCGAAAAGATATACATTTTGTGTGTATGAAGTGAGAGAGAGATTGACAGAAGAGAAGTGAGAGAGAAAGACTGGACAGGGAGAGGATAAATGCGAGGGAGAGATGACAAAGTGGTGAGCAAGATTCAGAGAGAAGGGAAGAGAGGAGAGAGGTGAGAGAGAGAGAGAAAGGAGAAAGGCGAGAGAGAATATAAATATTAGCTAGGAGTAAGTTGTGAATTGTAATTAATGCAAACTGTAGCTATGTTAGCTAAGTAATTGATATATATTTGCTTAATCTCGTATTTTTCCCTATATTTTACACTATAATTAAAAAATCATTAATATATAGATCGATTTTAATATTTTGTCATTTGTTCATATTAGTTAGCTTTTTGAAAAAATTAAAGGAAAATGGAAATAGTATACTAATCTTCTTTCTGTAGTTTAGTTTTATCAAAGTGTTTTGTATGTACTTATATTGGGTAGATTAGCTTATGATGGAGATACAATAAATTTGTAGAGAAAGGAGGTTGGGAATCAATTTTCATTTATTTAAGTTTATAAATATGAGATCTAAATTCTGATAGATCTAGGATGCAAACATGACCAAAAATGAAACAAAAAAGAACACATCAATCCCCAATCATTTGGTTTTTTTATATGCATGTTAACTTTTATGTTCGTTCAAATCTTATTGAGTATTTCAAAGACATCATTTAGATAGATAAGCCATGAACATGTTCGTGACAAAAATTGGGATTTGATCGTGAAGAAGGTGTTAAAGTAGATAAAAGTCTTATATAATTTGGGAAAAAGATCGATAATGATCGCTTTATATGGACTTGAAAAATTATTTTCTTGTGAGCTAGTTTTTGAAGTTAAATTAAACTCATATATCATATTTTTATTTTATCATGCAAGGGAGGGTTGAGGATGTATTATCTTTGATTCTTCTCTTTAGAAAAATATGAACCCTAAATTATGACATATAAATCATGAAATACAAAAGACATAACATGAGATAAGAGAGAAGAATAATCAAACCTCTTATATGGAGAATTTTCAACCAAAAAATTCCTTCGAGATCCTTCTTTCTTTTGTCATGTCATGATTAGAATTACTATAACAATCATGTGAAAATAACGATTTCCTTCTTCTTTATCCTGAAAGTGAAAATAAAAAAAAATTAATCTTAAAAGCTAACTCAAGGAAAATGAATATAAATCTATTAAATCGTAATATGTGGTGTTATAAATATTTTTGATCGGACTCATTGATCTTACGTTTAAACTTTATTTGTCTACTCATAATGAAGGTTTGAATATAAATCTATTAAATGGTAATGTGTGGTGGTGTAAATATTTTGGATCCGACTCATTGATCTTACATTTAAACCTCGTTTATCTACACACAATGACGATTTGAATATAAAACTATTAAATGGTAATGTGTGGTGGTGTATGTATTTTGGATCCGACTCGTTGATCTTCCGTTTAAACCTCGTTTGTCTACATATAATGGGTTTGAATAGTAATCATTCAGATCTCAATTATTATGTACACTTATTTTTTAATTAAGTTTGAATCTTTGATCATTTAGATCTCGACCATTAACACTTTGTTTGGATGATTGTCATGTATTATTTCATAATGTACCGTATTAGATCATATTGTATTGTTTTTAATAAAATACAGTTTTTGGATAGATTGTATTTTTTTCCCATCATTACATAATGTGACACATCCATAATTTGAATGATAAATCTACAAGAAAAGTAGGAACGATGTAGAGCTATCACGAGGTAGGGTAAAAGATAAAACACAAATATTAAATAATGAATAAAGGCAAAATGAGAAGAAAATATTAAGGTAACGATGTGATCGCACCGAATGGATCGTTACATAATCTAGATCTCTTCATCGTTACCTAATAATAAATTTAAAAAAGATACAAGACAATAGAATTTAAGTAACAATCAAATTAAATATTGTATTTAAGCTAATAATATAATATAATACAACGAATAACAAATAACGAGTAACAACCATCCAAATAAGTCTTCTTTTTCCTTTACATTACAACCACTATTGGTTTGACTAGATTTGGACGATTAAGACTCGTAAAAACGTCTTAATATCTAAGAATTAATATATATTTGAATATAAATGTTGTATGAATATTGAAATTAAGGCGTCTAAATCTAAATATATGTTTGAATATTATGATTTTGGAGTTAATACCTCAGATGGTCACTCAACTATGCGTTATTCTCTCAGTAAGTCACTCAACTTTCAATTTTAACTCAAAAGTCACTCAACTATGCAATTCTATATCAGAAAGTCATTAAACTTTGAATTTTAACTCAAAAGTCACTCAACTATCTCCTTTTCCCTCAAAAAGTCACCCAATCTATTTAACTATTTTTTAATTAAAATTTGCAGAAATTAATTTATGTAACAAACCAAAATTTTAAAAGATAAAAAATATTATATAAAGTGGTCATATATTTTTTTTTATGAATCGGGTTTGGTGGATGGACTACTAAATGATTTAAATGGTATTTTTTATTTTTTAAATTTTGGTTTGTTAAATAAATAATTAATATCAACAAATTTTAATTAAAAAAATAATTTAATAGATTGAGTGACTCTCTGATGGAAGAGGGGATAGTTGAGTGACTTTTGAATTAAAATTCAAAGTTGAGTGACTTTTCGAGAGAGAAGTGCATAGTTGAGTGATATTTTATTTAAAATTGAAAGTTGAGTGACTTTCTGAGGGAAGAGTGCATATTTGAGTGACCATATGAGGTATTAACTCTATGATTTTGTATCAAAATATGAATACTAAACAATTAAGACGGGTTATTTTACATCAACATTTTATTTTGTCAAAAATAAATAAATATAAGAGTATATTATTATTGTGTGTGCATATATATATATATATATATATATATATATATATATATATATATATATATATATATCAGCCTTAAGAATACCAAACAATATAATATACTAATATAGTATTAGTTATCGAAACTAATTTAGGGGGGGGGGGATGGTTATATAGTGTAATTCTTTACTTAGTGAGTTATTAATGTAAATGGGTGTATATTTGTAATTATTTTATTTTTATGGGCATCATGCATATATATATATACCCTTTAACTTAGTAGATCTCATTTCACATTTATACCCTCAAACTTTGAATATGCATAAGTAGACATTTAAACTTATATAAAGTTGAGCAAGTAGACACATTAGTCTTATGTGACACAATACACATAGGACACCACGTAGGACACAAATTGTTATGTAGGATGCCACATAAGACGTGTATGTCTATTTGTTCAATTTTATACAAGTTTAAGTGTCTATTTGTGCACACTCAAAGTCGGAAGACAATAATATAAAATTATGGAAAGTTAAAGGGCATATGACATGAAATAAAGTTACTATACATCTGTCCAATTTTAATTGTCATAGCTAGTGTTTGGCCATAGATTTCGATATATTCTTGACAAATATTAGTTGGGTGAAAATTTGAGTGAAAATTTGGGTGAAATTTCACCATGTGTTTGGCCATAGTATTTGAGAAATATATTTCATTTTTTTAGAAAAATATGATTTATATCCATAAGTTTTTAAAATATCAAAACTAACCATAAGTTTGTATTACAAGTTAATTGGATCTTTGTTACAACAATAACAAATAGTGTCCATGACACTAGAACAATGTGGTGATTCGGAGTGATTGCAAAAAGCATCATTTCATACATCGTGAAGTAGATAAAATACATGACTTTGTTATTTTGTGCCAATTGTTTATCATTTTCATCAATAATCATATTATCATTTAACATTCACCGAATATTTTATCACTACTTTGAAATTAACGTAAAAAAATATGTAATACAATGTAAGCAACAACTATAGAGGATGTTTTTATAAAAGATAAAAATTTGGGGTAAAATTTTAATTTTTAAAAGATTTTAAATAATTAGATTTGGCCCAAATACTAGAAAAAACAAGTATTTGGGAATTTGAGATATTTGCCAAATAATGACAAAGTGTATGGACAAACACTATTTGCCAAGTTTTTTCCCAAATATTATTTGAGAATTCTATGGCCAGATTTTGAAGTCAAACTATTAAAACATTGACGGACATTTTACAATGTATTGTTTCATCATATTGATATGCAAAAAATTATAATCTATAATATTTTTCGTATATTTTTTAAATATCTAATTTTTTTGTTTAAAATATATAATTAATACAATATATTTAATTTTAAAAATTAATCAAATTGACTTTGCTGGGAGATAAAAATGAATGGAGAGCATATTTGTATAAAATTAGCAAGTTGACGACTCTCTTTGACTTAGATGAAGTATCAACGTCCATAACAAATACAATTATGTCATCATTAAAAATTCTATCTTGATGGCTGTCTCAACAAATTCGTTAAGTATACACATTATAATAAATTTATTACTAACAGTTAATTACAACTTAAAACGCGTGATTAATATGTGGTGGGTAAATTAATTTTGTTTGAGAGGAGAAAAATAGGGTAACTTTCACATATAATAAATATAAAATTCATATTTGTATACTATAGCAAAGTTTGTATAATTTCACTTCATAGCAAATATATAAATATATAATTCGCTATACATATACAATTGAAGCGAATTGTATAAAACAAAGTGTATAAAACGAGAAAGAGAAAGAGACTTGGACAAAAAATTATATAAAAACGAAGTGTATAAAAAGAATTGTATAATTACAAGTGTATAGAATGATTATATACAATTTGAATTTGTATAAAATGAGAAAGAGAGAAATGCAAAAGAGACTTGGACATAAAATATATAATTGAATGAATTGTACAAAAGGAGAAAGAGAGAAATTATATATAATTTGAATTTGTATAAAACGAGAAAGAGAGAAAGACAAAAGAACCTGGACAGTGGAGTATCTTTATTGTATAATTATAAGTGTATATGACGAAAATATATATTTGCATGTGTATACAATTTTCTCTCGCTTTATACAAACAGAAACACAATTTATACATTTCGCTTCTGTTTGTATAAGCGAGAGAGGCGAGGCTGGCGAGCGATATTAGGGAGAGTGACGAGCGAGATCTGGAAGAGGGGAACAAAAATATATGTATTTATATAATTTTCTCTGCTTTATACAAATAGAAACATATTTTATACTCTTATGTTTGTATAAAAGTGAGAGGAAGCGAGCGAGAGATGGAGCGACAGAGGAGAGTGGCTAACTAAAGTTCAAGGGAGAGAGGTGACTGATAAATAGTTTGCTACGGGAAAATAACTAAATTAAAAGATGATTATATCAATTAATTTAATTTATTAATTTGCCATTATATACAATTTTCCCCAAAAAAATATACCAGATAAAACTAATATATATCCTTTGTAGTTGGATTATGTGGCTCACTTTGAAGTTGAGAAAGAAGAGTCATATTTTGCTTCTTCTTTTGATATGATAAAGTGAATCTCTAAAAGGTAAAAAGAATAATTTAAGAGAGAGAGATGTATCATTAGAAGAAAAAAAAAATTATACTTAAATAATACATTTAAAAATCTTAATGTAATTTCCTCTTTCATTATGTCCAAATTTTTATATAGTTAGTCTGTAGAATTAGTTAACATATGATGTTAGAGAGTATTTAATCATGAGCTATTAAAGTATGTTTAGACAATCATCAATCTCCAACTTGAAGCTGATTAGTGATTAGTACAATTATATGTTCGTTCAACACTTATTTTATTACAAAAATAAAAATAAAAATAAGTTAAAAATTAGAAATCTAACTAAGCCAAAAGTCAATCTAAACATACTCTTAGTTGGATCTAGTTTGAATTTGAGTTTTATTAGGATGATGGATTATCTTTTAAGAAATCCAATCAATTTTGATTAATTTGAGGATTTCCATCAAAGAAGGGGTATGAATGATAAATTTATTAACAGTAAGGGTAAAAATAACTTCATTTTAATAGTAAGGGCAAAGTCACTCAATAACTAAAGTTGAGGGATAATTTTTTTTTTGACCCTTTTCCCATAATAATAACATGCCCTTTAACTTAGTCTTATCTTACATTGATGCCCTCAACTTTGAGTGTGTATAAATATACATTTAAATTTGTATAAAAGTGAATAAATATACACACGTATTATATAATATCCTATGCGACAATTTGTGTCGTACATGGTGAGCTCATCATTCATGTGTCTATTTTTTTAACTTTATATAAATTTAAATGATACTTATTCATATCTAAACATAAACATGAAGTGAATTTAAATTAAAAAATATATTTCTCTATTATAATATTTTTTATTATTGAGATCACGTAAAATGAAACGGAGAGAATAGTAGAGCATGCATTTGTCCTTTAATTCAACGTTAGAGGCTAAAGGCCATGGGTTAAGTTCAGCGCACCAGAAGAGGAAAAAACAAGTAAAAGGTCAGAAGCCGGAAACCTTCACGTATGCACGCACAAAATTCTATGCATCTTTCCGCCTCATGACCAAACAGCCCCCACTTGTTATAATTAATTCAAGTTAAAGTCCACAATTCTACTTTAATAGTTTTTTACACCTCGAAATTTCTCAGAATATTACAAATACATCCATTTTCTCCTTCCTCTTTCTTAGTGTGAGAAAATTTAGAGAGAGAGAGAGAGAAGTGTTGTTTGAGCTGAAAATTGCTAATGGCAGTTGGTAACTGAACGTTTTATACAGGGAAATGTCTGGTAGACGATCGAGTTATACTTTGTTGAATCAAATTCCTGATGATAATTTTTTCCAGCCGCCGGCGCCGAAGTTCTCTGCCGGAGCTGGTGTAACGCCGTACGGTGAGTCTAGTTCTGCCGAGAAGAACAGAGGTAAAGTATTTGATTTGGACTTGATTGATCAACGCATGATGCAATCACATAACCGGGTCGGATCATTTCTGGTACCGGGTTCGATCGGGTCGCAGAGGCAATCAAGCGAGGGTAGCTTCGGTGGTAGCTCGTTATCTGGGGAGAACTACGTGGGGACTTCCTTTGGGCATAAGAATGATGGCTGTGGGTCGTCGGTGGCAAGGAGCTGGGCGCAGCAGACGGAAGAGAGTTATCAGCTGCAGTTAGCTTTGGCAATAAGGCTCTCTTCAGAAGCAACCTGTGCTGATAGTCCAAACTTCTTGGATCCTGTGACTGATGTATTGGCATCCCGAGATTCAGATTCTACTGCATCAGCGGTAACAATGTCACATCGATTGTGGGTATGACATTTATTGCTAGGAATCCTTTGATCATTTCATATTGGTAAAAGAGAGAATTAAGAGTAATTGCTTAGTAATGATTTTCAGCTTTACCAACAGTGAAGGATGTAGTGTAGAAGCTAGTTGGCTCAAACTGGTGTTTGCTTTAAAGATTCATTAAGTAAATACAAATAGTAGACTTTGAACTTACTCAATCCATATACGTTTGAACTCGAACTCGTAAAGTTCAATCGTGGATCCACATCTGATTACAAATGTCTTAGCTGATTAAGTGGTGGATTGTGAGAGGCTTTGAGTTTCTAATCCAAAAACTTAAGGTAATGTTGTTTTAATCACGTAGAACAACAAATGACTATATATCATCCCACACATGATTTACAATATGGCCATATGGGTGTTAGGATGGGCATTCCAAATGTTGGCTCTGATTTGTCAAAAAATTGATTATCCAACCTAAATTCTTTTGACATTAAGTGGAATTATCCGGGACCTTTTTAACAACCTATGCAGGACAACAATATAACTCAGTTTAGGATTTGGTTTAGACTATTAACGTCTCCATGCATAAAATAGGCGATTAAGCGGGGAATGAATGTGCTTTTCAAATGCAAATACATGCATAATTATTATATATTGTGATTGGTGGATCCTTTGTTAGAGTCCCACGTTGATCAAGTATTTATATTGAAGTCTCTCTATATGGTTTTGGACAATTTTCACATCATAAACTAGCTTTTGGGGTGAGTTAGACCCAAAGTATATTCATCATGTTACAACTAGATCCATCCCTTTTTATCATGATAAAAGTTCATTAATTATTCTTGTAGTGTCTTGATTTTGATTCCTAGCATCATCTATTGTTATTGTGATTCTGTTATCGCACTATTTTGTTGTTGTTACTGTTTCCTTATTAGTTGTTATGGTTCTTCATTGCTTTTCCTTTTCCTACTTCAATTTGTTGTACTCTAGTTGAGAGTCCTCCTAAAACAACCTCTCTGCCCCCATGAGGTATGAGTATGATCTGCATACACTCTACCCTCCCAAAGCTCACTTGTGGGATTTCACTGGGTATGTTGTTGTTGAAATAATTTTTTATTAGTAATGAACAAAAATATCAATTAACAAGAAGTATACCAAATTGTACAAAAATCTAAAATATTTGTGAACCTCACCTTATTTTCTAATGCTTAAGGCTCTCGGATGAGTAGCAGGAGCAACTTTTAATTTATTACGAGCCCAAACGATGGATTCAAAATAATTTCTTGGCAATAACCTTGTCCGCTGAATAGAAATATTAATCACATGTTCCATAGTCCTGGGGCTATCAACTAGCCAAACACATGGAATCCTGCTCTTTCATAAATTCTCAGTTGTAGAGTAACCCAATGTTGGACCTGTATAGTAACCCAATGTTGGACCTGTTGTCCACGCTCCAGAGGTCCAACTCTGGCTTGGTTGTGTGTTAATTACATATTGTTTGAAAATGGGGATTGAGTTGTGCGTGTCTTGGAGTTCCAGATGGTTCAGAATATAGACTGTATTCTCTTTATGTGGTTTTATATAATTCTTAAAGCTTAAACTA
Source organism: Solanum lycopersicoides (assembly GCA_022817965.1). Lineage (NCBI taxonomy): Eukaryota > Viridiplantae > Streptophyta > Magnoliopsida > Solanales > Solanaceae > Solanum > Solanum lycopersicoides. The sequence goes on from CM040627.1 coordinate 89,513,559, forward strand.
GCTCTTGGGATGGAGTTAGGCCTATTGTTCATTTCTTTAACTTCCTTCCCAATTTCAAGAGATCTTAATAATTCTACTCACAACATCTTTATGTTTATACTATGTGTCAAGACTCCTAAATCTCAAAAATTTGATATGGAGGTGAAAAATAATTGATCGCTTGTGACAAGGGAAGGATGGCCTAGTTGTAATCCACACCTTCAACTCTAAGGTTGGGGGTTCAAGTCACTAAAGGAGCGAAGTGGGAAAGGACAACTGATGGGCTCTTGCCTCTTGGGTAGGGCTGTAGGGAGTCAAACTTTTCTAAGTGCTAATCGCGATCACCCCTTTTCTTCTTTCTACTTTTCTATTTCTTCTTTCATTGTTGCCAAATACAATGAGGCTGAGCTGTTTACACTACCTCAAAAGTTTTAAGCCTTTCTCGTAGTCAAAATGTGATCTCGGCACTGACAACCCCCTTCCTTGTTTCTGCAAGACCGAAAATGATATGATAAAAAAAGAAGTTTGATCACATATTCTTCTATTAGTTTCATGTTTTGCGGTAGGAGCTACTTCATACTACCTTGATGTTTTTTTGAATGTAGTCATACTCACCCATTGACTAGATGTTGCCTTTCTATTGTGATTTTATTATTTTATGATCTTACAGATCTCTTCTCATTCTCAATTGAGAGTTGAGACAGTCTCTAGATTTTCCAGGTCATCATTCCTAATGTCATTTTATTGCTCTGGCCTCATTATTTATGCCAGATAAATGGATGTATGTCATACTTTGACAAAGTCCCTGATGGATTTTATTGGATTTATGGGATGGATCCATATGTTTGGGCTCTCTGCTCAGTTGTGCAAGAAAGTGGCCGTATTCCATCAATTGAATCATTGAAGGCAGTTGATCCCTCTAAAGCACCATCTGTTGAAGTGATTTTAATTGATCGGTGTAATGATCTCAGCTTGAAGGAACTGCAGAATAGAATTCATAGCATATCCCCTAGTTGCATCACCACAAAAGAAGCTGTTGATCAGCTTGCCAAGCTGGTTTGCGATCACATGGGGTGAGTACTGAAAGCTTTTTCTTAGAAGCTCCAACAGACCCACCTTTTTCCTTTTTCTTTTTGTAATTAGCTTTATTCTCTCTATAAAGGGGTGCAGCTCCTGCTGGAGAAGAGGAATTGGTTTCCATGTCAAAGGGGTGCAGTGATGACCTGAAGGATCGTTTTGGAACTATCGTGCTTCCCATTGGTAGCCTGTCTGTTGGGCTTTGCAGGCATCGTGCTTTGCTTTTTAAAGTATGTACTTGTTTAGTTGGTTCTGGTATAAGTCAGTATATCTAGTTTGTAAAGGAAAGATTTAAGGATGAAATCAGACTAATGGTGTATTTATCACTAAATAGAAACCTTACTGATATTTTTTTATTTTTTTATTTATTCTGCGCTTAGAGTGATATTGTTTGCAATCCATAGTGTCTTAGCTTGGTTGTCATGTACAAGGTTGATGTTTTATCATTAACATCTATGTAATCATTACAGGTGCTAGCTGACATCATTGATTTACCATGTCGAATTGCCAAGGGATGTAAATATTGTAATAGCTCCGATGCTTCCTCATGTCTAGTTCGATTTGAACATGACAGGTAAAAGTTCAGATTACATATGGTGTGTATGATAATCTTTGGTTCATTTGAAAAGAAATCTTACTAGGATATAAAGTGGGAAAGATACTCGATTCACCTTTTGTATACCTTTGTCCTAGATAGAATAGTTTCGGGGATGGTGTGTTGAGTCCTTAAACGGATGGTAATAGATGCTGCCACTTACTTTTATTTGGAAAACTGATACCCCTCATATATATTGTATGAAATGATCAAGATTTACTTTCCTACTGCTATAATGTGTCTGCTGATAACATTGTAATTTGTATAGATGCTTTCTGCCTTCTTTCACGTGGTATTTTATTCATGCTATGCCAACATCCAATTTTTCTTCGGTTTCATAAAGCTGGTGAAGAAAAAGAAATTCAAAATATGATTTATTTGTCAAAAGAGCTGCTCAATATATATACAGAACATGACTGGCAAAATTTCTCGTTGTAATAACTAATAATGTGACCTTCCTGATGTGATAAAATATATCTTTAAAGATTCAGTCGCTAGCAGAAGTTTGCTTCTCTTAGTACCTGCTGCAGCATTCTTAGAAATTTAGAATTAAGATATTTGAGCTGAATGGTAGTTCTTACTAATATGCAGAGATTGAATTTTTTAAAAGAAACTTGAAAAAACGGATCCAATGTTGATGAGATAGGGAATGTACCTAAATTTATCATACGGTCTTAATCACTCAGATTCTAAATCATGATCCAAATTCCAATGCAAAGAAGATCCTTCTCTTCTTCCATGCAGCCCCAAATGCAGATAAGAAGAACCAAAGTACAAGAAGGAAGTAGAATCAGCTATACAAAGCAGACTGCTACTTTAAGTTGGAAATAAATTAGTAACTGGATATGTCTGTTATTTTCATCTGTTGAGCTTTTCTGCTGGATTCAGTTTACATGATAAGACATATATAGTTTTAAAATATGCTAAACATTTGTTGAAAATATGCTAAACATTTGTGTGCTATCTGGCTAGCCTCATATTAGGAAGGAGTGCTAGTATTGACATGTAACTCTTGACCATACAGGGAGTACTTGGTTGATTTGATCGGTAAGCCTGGAGTTTTAAGCGAACCGGATTCCTTGCTGAATGGTCCATCTTCCATCTCAATCCCTTCACCTTTGCGCTTTCCGAGATACAGACAAGTTGAGCCTACAACTGATTTCAGGTCATTGGCCAAACAGTATTTCTTGGATAGTCAATCACTTAATCTACTGTTTGATGATTCTTCAGCTGGTGATTATCTAACTCTTTAACTGCTTAAAAAATGCCTTTTATTTTGTTTGTTTTGAATTGTCCTTTCCCAACATCTTACTTGGCCTTTGCCATGATATGTTGACAAATATTCAGGTTCATACACAAATTTAGAATTGCTTCAGTCTAGCATGCTGCATTCCACCAAAATGACCCCTTGTCCCAAGTTCCCTTACATATTGTGTCAAAAGTGTAGTATCTGATAATCCGTCGAACTTATTAGAATCTCCTGAAAAGTTCGGCAATATGTGTGGTTATTTGTCTTACTTGAACGGAGTATACTTTCAGCTTGCTTATAACTTTGTTCAACACTGTAATGTCTTAAAACACAATTGAGTACATTGACGATCCAGAGTTTCAAGTTTTTTTTTTTGGAACAGGTGAAGTGGTGTATATTATAGAATAAAATTAGAAACCTGGTACTAAGCTGGTTCCTGGCTAAGTACAAAGTGTGAACCCCTTCTGTACAAAAACAAAAAGAAGGTTCTCTCACCAGACTAAGCATCTATTCCTGTAGTGAATCTATGAACTCTAACTTACCATGTTCATCTTTAACATATTTTAAGGTACACCTCGAGCTAGTTCCAGACACCCCATAATCGTGCATCCACCTGACAATGCAATAAGAGGTGGTCCACATTTTCTCTTGAACATCTGCACATAAAGCACTAGCTAACATATGTGATCCTCTTTTTCCTCAAGTTTCCAGTGGTCGGAACTGCTCCCTTGCTGCCAATTAAGCCAAGCATACTTTTTACGTGTGCTAGGAAGCCAAATAATACATACAGGAAGCCCATCTTTCCTCACTAAAAGCTTGTGGTAGTATGATTTTAATTGGAAAACCTCCATCTATCCTTGCTTCCCACCTCCACAAGTCCTATCTACTGAGTGTTGAGTTTTGTTTCTAGAGAATTTTGATCAACCTTTGGAAATTCATCAGTATATATACATGTATATTTACATACTTCGCATCTTCCTTATTTTTTTCTGGGACAACCTAAAGTTATAATATGCAAAGGCAAATTAATAACACTAGTGATCTACCTTGTGCCTTGACCTTTATCTAGGAAAGTAAGTACAATAAAGTATGAATTCTTTTTTTTTAACTTGTGCAAATAAATATTAGTACTATTTTGTTTTGGACGATTTCTCTTCAGTTTTGTTAGTGAATACTAGATCCATCAAGTCCTGTTTCAGGGATTCATAATGATTAGTATTTGATGTAGGAGCTGCAGCTGATGGAGATGCAGGACAATCAGACAGAAGTTGCATTGACAGAAACAATGCAGTCTCTAGTTCAAGTAATCGTGATGAAATTTCTCAGTTACCTCTGCCTCCATTAAATGCATGGAAAAAGGGACGAGATAAAGAATCTCAACTTTCTAAAATGTATAATCCTCGAAGTATGTTAAACCCAGTGAACATGGACAAGGACCAGGTTCTTGTGAAGCGTGTTCCTCCATTATGGGAAGATGCTCAATCACCGATGACACGACCAGATACAGTAAAAGATACTAGGTTTCTTGCTGGAGGAGGTCATGTTGTTTCTGCTATACCAAGTGAAGAACTTGATCTCGATGTAGAAGAGTTCAATATTCCATGGAATGATCTGGTTCTAATGGAGAAAATTGGGGCAGGTAATCTGTCTCCTGGATTTTAGCCATTTGAATAGTGAGCTGTGGTTGCTTGGTTAAATGTCAGTTATGTTCTGTTATTTTTTATCCCTTGAGGGGACACATTATATTGGGATTCTATAGTACCATAACATTCTTATTTGATAGCTAACACAGTTTGTCTATTTTCAGGGTCTTTTGGTACTGTTCACCGTGGTGATTGGCATGGCTCTGTAAGATACTTATCCATTTAGATCTCAGTTTTGGGAAATCTTCTGTCTGAAAAAAATATCTCAACGTATCTTCTACTTTAGAGATCCATTTTTGCAATGTGAATTTTTTCATCTCTATTGTACTTCTTTGGGGGGAAACCATATTTTTGTTGTAGTTTAATCGAGTTAGCTCTGAAGCTCCCCCTCAAATACTTTTTACTGGCTTTTTTTTTTTTTTTTTTCCTCTCTCTCAGATTTTCACTTTTTTATGTTGGGGGAGGAGGGGTAGTCTATTTTATGTCTAGTGGAGATACAACCATGTGAAGCCTGCTATATTACTTTGGTCTTATTCCTTCCTGATTGCATCTCATGGAAGTTCGTATCATTTAGGATGTTGCCGTGAAGATCCTCATGGAACAAGATTTTCATGCAGAGCGATTCAAGGAATTTTTGAGGGAGGTAAGTCTGTGCTTTCTCCCCCAACTTCCGACTAGCAATCAGGAAGAACTAGAAAGGGACCAGAATGCACGGAGATTGAGGATCTGCGGACGTCAGTTTTGTTATTTATATTCCTTCTACATCCTTCTAATACTTTTATTTCTTTGGGTGTCCTAGGTTGCAATTATGAAGCGGTTGCGACATCCAAATATTGTACTTTTTATGGGTGCTGTCATTCAGCGACCAAATTTGTCCATAGTCACAGAATATTTATCGAGGTCTTAGCCTATTTCTCTCTTCAGCTTATTAGAGAAAGCACTTTGTTTTTCCTGATTTAGCTGACTGGTTGCCATGTTATCATGTATTTCAGAGGTAGCTTATATAGACTTCTTCATAAACCTGGTGCGAGAGAGGTGTTGGATGAAAGGCGTCGGCTGTGTATGGCTTACGATGTGGTATTGATAAATGTGTCCTACTCCTCTCTTCTTTCTCATTTTACTTATTCACTGGGGCTGATCGCTTAATATGATACCTGCAGGCAAATGGGATGAATTATCTTCACAAACGCAATCCTCCCATTGTGCATCGAGATTTAAAATCTCCAAATCTTCTAGTAGACAAAAAATATACAGTGAAGGTGAGAGTAAGAACTTCTTTAGCAAGCATAAAGGTTCAATCCTCTTTGTCATGATTGATGTATTCTCTGACTTGGCTGTCAGAGTAGTCAAATCTGAAGGAAGCATCATCCTGAATAGGACATTTTTTTTTCCATTTGAGAGGCGTCTTCAATCCCAACTTCCTCAGACATTTTCCCAAGGGTCAAGAGAAACATATAAAAGTTGTAGTTTCAGAATCTTTTATAACCTAATCAAAATTGCTGAAGAACATAAAGCAAGTATTTATCAGCTTTCTCTGATGAAAGTTAACTTTTATTCCATGAAATGAGTAATTTCTGAAGAACATAAAGCAAGTATTTATCAGCTTTCTCTGATGAAAGTTAACTTTTATTCCATGAAATGAGTTATTTTCCGGTAAGAGGGGATATATCTTGAAAATTCTGTGAAAAGGGGAAAAATCATTATACATTATTTGACATGTTGGAGGAAGTCTGGTCCATAATCTTTCTTTGTGATCTTCTAGATATATGCCATCTATAAAGTGCTTATTTCAACTGCCATGAATCCAGCATGTTTCAAGAAATTTAGGAGTCAATATGAGAAGGAAGTTTCTATTTCCGGTTTAGATTGTCTTTCAAATTTTCTTCTTATGTTTTTCCATAGCATATCTTCTCCTCTTTTTTCAACCTCTTGGTGCATTAATTTCTTTTTCAACAGGAAATATTTAGGGTAGATGTGTCTCCTCTTACTCTGGAAATGCGTGTCTGGTCCTCTTTCTTTTAATCAACTTGGACCATCAAGGGAAAACTAATAAATTCTTGATCATTCAATTTGACTTTTCAAACCCAACCGAAAAAAGATTTTTTTTTAAAAAAAAGTTCTTGAGATCTGATTGAGAATTTGCTTGAGAAAGAGGAGGGGTTTTGGGATGTCCGTGATTTACGAAGGCTCTGTCCTTTACAGCTCAGCAGCATCTATAATGTAGTGTGACTATGTCTAATATTACCTCTACTTTTATTTGTGATTGATGTAATGATGAGAGAAATATTGCAAGTGAACAAAATAATTTACTCTCGAGTTTGTCTAGAATATTGAAAATAATATATGAAGCTATTCTTTCTCTTTGTTCAGTAAAAGGTACTAAATGTTTTCTCTTGTCTAATGTCTTCATCAGATCTGTGATTTTGGTCTTTCTCGTTTCAAAGCGAATACATTCCTTTCATCAAAGACTGCTGCCGGAACTGTAAATTCTTGATTTGACTCTGGTGCTTTTATGTTCTGTTGATCTTTGACTTGTTTCTTGATGATTGAATTGGGGAAAAAAATAATTTGGTGCTTATTGTGACAGCCGGAATGGATGGCGCCTGAAGTTATTCGTGATGAACCATCAAATGAGAAATCTGATGTATACAGCTTTGGTGTCATTTTGTGGGAGCTGGCAACACTTCAACAACCATGGAATAAATTGAACCCACCACAGGTTTGTATTTGTTTGTTTGAAGTATTTTAATGTTCAGAGTATTTTAGGTAAAAATAATGATTTAAACAACACAATCTAGAGGTGAATAGTTTATATATCAACAAAAACCCAAAAGCTATTGCTTAGGATGTGAAAATGAGTCGGTCTCATATGGTTCTGCCAGGGATTAGGGCACCACAAGTTGGGATGAGCCATTCCGGGAAGAGTCTTTTCAATTTGCTCTACGTCATCTACCTCTCTTCTCCATGTAGTTAACGTAGAAAGCTAGGCATTCATGAGCCATTGAATGGAAGAGTTCCAGGGATACTACTTTCTACTTGTGTGTAGGTTTTATTTTACTTCTTGTGTAGTCTTTTAATAGTTCATATTTTGTGCAACATATATGTTAACAGTTTGTCAAGATAATATTTAAGAAGAGAACTATGGAAGTGGCGGTGAGGTTGACGGCCAGCATAAAAGTAGTACGAGTATGATGAATCATCTTACTATATTTGTAATGCCTGCCTATCCAGACACGTGCTATATGAGCACTGGAGTATGTGTTAAATGAGCTAGGGGTTTCGTCACATCTCCCTCTTAGGTGAGAGCAAATATTTTTTATTAAAAAGAAAGTGAGAGAAAATATAAGCAAGGTTTCCCACACCATATACAGGTGTGACTAAAGAAATTAGTCCGACCACATTGACGCATGAATGTGGTGCTATATAGAACAAGCTTGCCGTGTGTAGAGGATGGGGAAGAAGAAGCTAATTCAAGAGAGTAAGATTCAAATAAGTAGTTGGAATAGACTTGTTTGACGGGAAAGCAAATAGATTCAGCTCTGCTAGCATGTAGTGGAGTATCTGGGAAGGAGAGGAATAGAAGATGTTAGGGGCAAAAGAGCTCAAGTTCAAAAGTTTAATCTGACTGTATTTTATGGTCTCTTCCTGGTGTACAATGGATGTAGTTGAGGATGCTGAAACCCTGTTACTGTTCATAGATATTTTGTATTGATGGCCAGGGTTCACTTTTTTTTTTTCTCTGAATGTAATCACAAAACTTTCTTAGTGCTAGTGACATCAGTAATAGTTGCCGGTTCAAAAAAAGAAGGTGGTGGATGCCGAAATCTAGAGATATTGGCAACATATGTTATAAATTGTGGTATTGTGGGATAAAACTGGGAAGAAAGTGGGACTCATTGCAGTATTAGGATTTAAAGTGAATTGTAGAAGTAAAGAAAATCAGCGATATGATTATCTCATTAAGTTTATTGTAGGAAAAGTATGCACTCAACATCATGAGTGTCTATGTACTACAAATAATAGACAAGAGAACTAAAACAAAAATTTGGGAAGATATGGATAGTAGGATGAGGCCATAGAAGAAAGGTAAATGGGAGTTGGAAGCTATGTAGATATTGTGGGAAGTAAATGATAAGTTGCTTTATGAAAGCAATAAGAGAAGTCTTTGGTACATTTTAGAGGCTTAGGACTTGGGAGCTCAATTAGAGAAGCGTGTAAAGAGCTGTTAAAATAAAAAGACAGAACAAATGGAGAAGGAAGGTAAATGGGAGTTGGAAGCTGATGTAGATATTGTGGGAAGTAAATGACAAGTTGCATTATGAAAGTAATAAGAGAAGTCTTTGGTGCATTTTAGAGGCTTAGGACTTTGGAGCTCGATTCGAGAAGTGTGTAAAGAGCTGTTAAAATATAAAGACAGAACAAATGGATTATGAATATCAAAAGCCTTTAAAGAGTATTATCAATATAAGAAGTCAGTTCCCTCATGTTCTTGTAGACCTCCATGTGCACCAGTCTGTAGGTGCAGCAATATGCAGGTTGACGGCGATAAGAGGGCACAAGCACAAGAAGAAAAGTAGTCTCAGAAGATCAATACAAGCTTATGTAAGAATAAACATAATAGAAGAAAAAAGATCCATATAGTGTACATTAGCTGGTTGGATTAACTGTTGAGCTTAGCTTTTACACTTCTGTTGTGTCCAATTTTGTGAGAAGTTCTCTTAATTGGGTTAGAGACTCCTATGTTCATGTAGAAATAAGTTTGATTTATGGAAGACCAAATGAGACGATACAATATCAATGCCTCATGATTATTAAAACTGTTTCTCGTTGATATATATAGTACATTCTAGCTTCTGCTACAAGTTTGATTTTGAAAGATCAGATAGAGGATCATCTGTCAATCCTCATGATTATTGAACTATTCCCTTTTCTTTTCTTTTCATTTTTATTATTGTGAATGGCAGGAAATGTGCTGTAATGAATTTGACTTTGTAGGTTATAGCAGCTGTCGGCTTTAACAGGAAGAGGCTTGATATTCCAAGTGACTTGAATCCTCAAGTGGCGGTTATTATTGAGGCTTGCTGGGCTAAGTGTGTTTCTTTTACTTGTTCCCAAGTTTGCGCCATATAATAGCGTGATTGTTTTAATGTGTTATCTTAAAGTTACTTTTGATGATGTTGCAGTGAGCCGTGGAAACGCCCCTCCTTTTCCACTATCATGGATATGCTTAGACCTCATATTAAATCTCCTCTACCTCCACCAGGTCACACAGACATGCAGTTGCTCTCATGAATACATGTGCTTTCTGCACATATTCTGCATTCATTGCAAGCCATGTTTCTGGGAGGAAGAACATTTGGATTATGTCAGGTTTGTCTATCTCCAAAACTGTTTCTTCGTTATACTGAATTTTAAAGTTATTACCCTTGGTATGTCACATCTTAGTTCAATTCTAGATAAGTTAACTCTAGGTGACTGGTGCCAGCAGTAGTTGAATAATTTGGTAGAATATTTGGAATATCATCTCTCAATGACACTTTCTTGGATTTTGGTGTATCCTTTGGGAATTGCTGGAGCCTGGAGCATCTGAACTGTTTGTGGATTGAGAAGGCATTACTTTAGACTGCCATGCAGCTAGTATTCTGTGAGATGCCCAGCCTAACAAACCTAGATATCGGAGTTTATTTTTGATAAAAATGGGTGCAGCTCTTTGCTTTCTTGCAGTTCAACGGCACATGTTTTATGACAATACTTCTAAGCAAGTTTCTTCCCGTATATGGCGGTGAAGTCTGATGGATACATTGTATGTTTTTCAGGCTTGCATGATGTACCTGTGCAACATATTAATTCAGATTGGCTTTCGAGAAAACCAAGTTTTCTTCGCAAGCTCAAGCAGTGGCCACTGCCTCACAGAAGATCCTTCGCACTGGGCGTGTCCATTCCTCTTTGAACCATTGTTTGAGCAACTGATTTTGTTCAATTTCAATTTTTTGTAATTTCTGCCCAGAATTCTTGTATAACTGTATGTAAAAGCATTATAATGGAAATTTGGGTCATAGAGTACGTTTGTTTCATATGATTTGTTGCTTTTCCCTTGAAAGAGAGAATACAGTTTGGGAAAGGGAGTTCCTTCTTGGTTGAGCAAAGAATGACGACTGATCGTTAAAAATGACGAAAATAACTTCTCTAGTGAAAGTAGGAAAATAATTTTAACATATGGACTTTCACATTGATTGTGTCATTGCCTGTCGATATACTTCATATTCACCCGCCCTTGCTCCACCTATATGTCTAAATGATACGCAAGTGCTTTAAAAATAACAGTATTTTTCATGAAAAACATTTTCCTTCAACACCCATTTTCTACAGTGGCGTTAAGTTGTGCTGTGATGTAGTAATTTGACAGGACAATTGGTGTTCCATAGTTCTTTTAAACTTGAAAATAAGAAACAGAAGTGCACGAGCATAGCTACTTGGGTATATCTAAATTTCAGACTACAGCTGGTTGAACTATAAAGCTACAGAGAGACCCTCTCAAGATAATCATGAACTAAAAATAACTAATTTAAGATTTTTTATAGTACTGATGTTTCCAAATAACTAGAAATACATTCCACAATATACCAAATGGAGGAAAATTCATATAATGAACTTCATTCAAACATAAGAAAAAACAAAACGACAATGATAATTGATAACTATGGCTCTGAGGTCAGAAAGCACCCAGATGATATCTTTTGACAACAATCACCGGGCATTACACTAGTTTGAACGTAGTAGATCCGAAACCTACTGTGACCATCCGTTTAGTGAGGGTTAGAGCCAAATACGTTGTGTGCCTATATCTTATACAAAGGCAGATAGAACAAAATTTGATTTGATCCAGCAGGAGACAACCCTCTAAGGCCTTACACTGCAGATGGGTCGAAAAATCACTCAGAATCCAGCTTCTGCTTCTTCTCCTCGGGCAGCTCCTCTGTTGTTCCATGTTTCAACTTAGCTTCTCGACGCTCCCTTTTAACTCCTTTGGCATTGTGAGGCAATGGCACACTTCCAACCTACATAAAAGAATAATTTGACACTGGTAAACAGATACATAATTATTATATACAATATTCAACCAGGTAATGTCTTCTTACCTTCTGATCAGGAATGTAAATCTTCCCGAGTTTTCCTTGAATAGCATCTTTGACAACATTTTTCTCCTGAAAATGAACTCAGGTAACATCAGTATCTCAGCACTCATTTAGTAGAAAAGAAAAAGATTTGAAAAAGTAACTAAGCCAATCAAACCTTCTTCTTTGCTTTTTCAAGAGAAGTTTTCATAGCTTCTTTCCTCAAACTGTCATCAGGGAGACGATGTCGCCGAGTTACCAAGTCCATGGATGGCCCAACCTCCACTAGTTCTATTCTTGGAACAACTGTGCCAGATTTTTTAAGACGTAATGCACAATGTGTGAAGAAAACCCTATTTGGTGACACAGCTACACATACATATACACGATCTAATCCAGCTAGGTTCAAGTTGGTCACCACCTGCAATATTGAACCCACAAACATTAATGGCACTCTTTCGGATTCAACGAAGCAAAGCAGAGAAGTTACAGAGAAAAGGAACAAACCTCGCCATGGAATAGATCGAGCAAAACTTCTTTCAAATGTTTCAACTCTTCAACACTCTCAAATCCTTCTCCCATAAAGGCAAAAAAGGGTTTGGACCCAATTTTAGGAGCCAAATTCTTATCATATTTGAAAGACTTCATGCTTTTGAACTTCTCCACTCCTACCTCTACAATATCATAAATGTGGTGATCATAGGTTCGTCCAAGAACAAGATTGTTAGGGCGCTTCTTGGAGTGAGAACCATACTGAAAAACAACCAGAGACTGTAAGTGGCTACAGAAAACAAAAGGTAGGAATGTCCTAAACATAAAATCAGAAGAAGATAATCATGATGACAAGAGGAGTTGCACAAAAGGTAAGCACCCTCCAACCCAAAGGTCTTGGGTTCGAGTTGCCAACGGAGCAAAAAGGTGGGAGCTATTGAGGAACTGTTTTAAAAAAAAAAACTGATAAAGGGATATGTTTTTCAACAGTTTATACAAAGATAATCTATTGCTGAAACCAAGGTATTCAACACAGTAACTAGAGTCCAAAAAGACTCATCTCACTCTGAGTATCTAAAGTAACAGTAGGTGTACTTATCTGCATAACTAGTTGAAATCTACTATTAATAATAGTACTAATAGATGCGGAACCGTGCTATGTAGAACCTGAGACTACACATCAAATAGAAACCATAAGCAAGTGATGGTTAAGTACTACGGCTTAACCTAATAAAGAATATAATGCACTTCCATGTCCAAGTGAGCACCCTTGAGATTTTCAGAAAGACGTAACAAATGCTCAATATTGCACCTAATTTCTTATTCCTGTATTTGATTTACACATGTACTATCTTTTGACAAAAGTTACTACTGTTTTGCTAGCTAGATAGTTGGAGAAGATCAGCTATGTCTAGCTTCAGAACAAACCAAACAAAGAACAACATACTAGTCGAGAGCCACAAAAAGAAAATCAGATTAATTTGAAACAAGTCATTGTAGTCAGGGAGTCGCAAAATAAATAAGTTATAAAACAGCACCTTTGTAATCATGAACCGAAAAAAAAAAGCTTAAAAAGAAAAAAGCCTCTAACCACTTACCACAAAAAGACTGCAATCTGTCTTAAGGGAGAAAAACTCTAAAGAAGTTTCGCCTCCGCTCTCAAATGGTCTAATGTTGTCATTCTTCCGGGTATATTTAACAGAATTATCCCTCTTCAAGTGATAAATTTCAGTCATCACATCATTCAATACTTGGCTTGTTTTCGTACCGTGTAGTATCAAAGTCTTCTTCCCAGTTTCAACCTGCCAAAAACAGTTCTCATCACAGTCAAAATCCCATCTTTCAAACCCCGCGAGCTCCCACGCAGACAAAACTATTGATAAAGTCAAAATACACTACTCAAAGATAGAGTCTTTACAATTATATGCAATATAATTAACCCAACTATGAGCCGAGGACGAATCCTACAAATTATAACCATCTTTTTCTTCTTTTTTTTTGGGAATCCAACTATAGTAATACCAATAAAAATCAAAAATTAGCTCAATAATGTTAAAAAAAACTCAAGAAACCCAATATTCAGCAGAACAAACTCACCAATTTCGGAGCACGCTTTTCAAGCTCCCTCCTGATTCTTCCTTTTTGTGGGGTTTTGAATTTCATCATGATTACCTGAGAATAACGAAAAACAATTACACGATCAGCAATATGAATTCCTCATATTCAATCTATGAAGAAAAGAACTATGCATTACCTCACCAATACAAGGGAAAAAAATTGGCGAAGGAAGGAAGAAGAAACAAACTCTGCAAATATTAGGGTTTAAGAATTGAGGTTTTTTGTGCGGGTCTTGGACCTAATAGTGATGAAAAACATGCATAGGCCCAAATATATTGAGGTAATTTCACGGGCCTAAAGAGGAAAAAAGAAGAATTTTCACAAATAGCCACTGTAATAAATTTAAGGGCAACTTTCACATATAGCAAATATAAAATTCATATTTATATGCTATAGTAAAGTTTGCATAATTATACTCCATAGAAAACTTATAAATGTATAATTTGCTATACATATACAGTTGAAGCGAATTGTATAAAATAAAGTGTATAAAACGAGAAAGAGAAAGAGACTTGGGCAAAGAATTGTATAATTACAAGTGTATAGAATGATTATATACAAATTGCATTTGTATAAAATGAGAAAGAGAGAAAGGCAAAAGAGACCTGGACAGGGAATATACAATTGAATCGAATTGTATAAAACGAGAAAGAGAGAAATTATATACAATTTGAATTTGTATAAAACGAGAAAGAGAGAAAGACAAAAGAACCTGGACAGTGGAGTATTTTTATTGTATAATTATAAGTGTATATGACGAAAATATATGTATTTGCATGTGTATACACAATTTTCTCTCGCTTTATACAAACAGAAACGCAATTTATACATTTCGCTTCTGTTTGTATAAGCGAGAGAGGCGAGGCTGGCGAGCGAGATTAGGGAGAGTGGCGAGCGAGATCTGGGAGAGGGGAACAAAAATATATGTATTTATATAATTTCCTCTGCTTTATACAAATAAAAACAGATTTTATACACTTGTGTTTGTATAAAAGTGAGAGGAAGCGAGCGAGAGATGGAGCGAGAGAGGAGAATGGCGAGCGAGAGTTTGAGGGAGAGAGGTGACTGACAAACAATTTGCTACGGGACACAATTAAACCAAAGGGTGGTTATAACAATTAATTTAATTTATTAGTTTGCCATTATATACAATTCCCTAAACTTAATTATATTTCACAACCATAGTTCGCATATTTACGGGTTGTAGTTATAGTTTAAGTTGTTTCGTTTGTATGATTCGCGGATTTGTATAATTTGTGCGTATATTTCTATAGTTCCATAATTTTGATATGAGTTTGAATTAACAAACGTATACAAACGCAAACATCAAAAGTGTAAATAGATATACAAATTATGAATTATAAAAAAGTCATACAAATTCCAAAGTATACAAATGTGTGAATTATACAAAACCAAAAAGTTGGGCCGCGTAATTATAGCTAACAGTAGGTCGCAAATTGTAATAAAAACAAACTATAGATATGTTAAGTAATTAACTAATATATGTTCGTTTATACGCGTAATTTTCCTAAAAATAATTCAAGATAGCTAAATAAGATCTTATGTTACTAAAAATATAGAGAATTTTATTTATTTATCAAACATAACAAAATTTTACAAAATATAGCATATTTGTATCTCCTCTATTTGAATCTAAAGAACTTTAAAAGGCCATATGTATGTGTGAATAGATTGGTACTTAAATTACACATCTATATTAGGGGCAATATAGAGGGAAAAAAATGAATTGAGACTCTTTTTATCTCTTTATTTAGGTATGATAGGGAATGAATAAATAGGTAAAAAAGAGAATTTCATTTCCTAGTCATTTTGTACCTATTTTGATTTTTTGTTTTCTCACTGTTTATACTCTTTTTATACCTTTGAAATGAACAAAATCAAGTCCTAATATTGTTCTTATATATTTTATATGGTTTGAGTTATCGAATATTTAATAACAGTGTTGGATTCTAATCATACTTGAAGCCAAGAAATGTTAATTAACCTTATTTGTCATCTTTTTTATTTATTTACTTTGAAAAAACATAACATGAATTTTATACAATTTGTATACATGTTTCATATCAATCTTATACAATTTTCGAGCAAGAAAATTCAAAAATTGTGAGTGAAATTTTATATACGTTTTGAAAAAAAATCATGTTATATTTGGCAAGAAAATCCCCCTTCATTTCATAAATATGAGTTTAATTTATATACAGTGTGTCTTTCAATCTTCCTTTGACATATAGACATTGATTTTGAGGTTAATACCAAATAAAGAATATTTTAATTAGATGGATTCAAAATAAATCAATGGAATATGACACGTAATTAATGAATTAATTAATATTATTTTCTAAAATGAGCGGTTAGAAATAGAGTTACAGGTTATTCAAAAGTTGACGTCAAAGTATTTTTAATTCGATAGAGAACAATATTATATCAAATTTTACAATTTAAGATCTTTTTAGACTTTCTTTAAAAAAAATCTAAATGCTATGAAAATCTTTATATCTTATATAAGATTCAATGAGATTATTTCAAGAAAAAAAATAACTTGGATGGATACCTTTTAAATAAAAAGAAAATACATAGAAATCTTTCTAAACTTGGCAACACAATTTACGCATTTAAACTATACAGGCGTTTAAATACTTCTTAACATCTTTAAAGTGAATTAAATACAAAAAATTAAGGTATAAAGAGTGCTTCAATGAGTGAGAAGACAACAAGATTGGATATTTTTTTGGGATAATGCACACACCCCTCAAACTATGTCTGAAATCTTAAAGACACACTTATAATATACTACAGTCCTATTAACTCCTGAACTTATTTTAATAATTTTTTACCCCTTTTTGGTCTACGTGGCACTATCTTATGGGCCCAACATGTGTTGACATTTTTTTTTTCAAACTAGTGCCACGTAGGCCGAAAAGGGGTAAAATATTATTTATAAAATAAATTCAGGGGGGTCATAGGACCTTAGTATAGTATAAGTGTGTCTCTGAGATTTCAGGCATATGTTGAGGGGGTACTTATACATTTTCACTTTTTTTAAAAAAAAAATTTGAACCCACAAATTTCATTTACTTCTAAACAAGAAATTTCACATCTTTTAAAACTTTAACTTATAAAAATAAAATAAAATTATTAGTTATATATTGACCAATAAAAAATGTGATTTGTACGATTTTACCTTTTATTTTTTATTTTTATTATTTCACGCGCTTTGAGGAGAGTGAATATACTCACTTTGCCACATCAGCTCTCAGGGTGGTATTTAATTAGTTCAAAATAATTTAAACGTCCGTATAGTTAAAGTACTAAAATAAGTCTTGTTGCCAAGTTTAGGGGTTTTTCTGTATGTATTTTCTATTTGATAAATAATAACTGATTTTAGTAATACTTTTTATTTATTACCATTTATAGCAATACATAACAATATCATGTTAAATCTGTAATATGTATTAAAAGTGAATTATATATGTAACATATATGTATTATAATTATTATTTTGTAAATGTATTATGCTTGTTTGGTAAGAAATTGACATACTGTATCATAAGTGTATTAAAATGTGTGACAAAAGTATTATATATATTGTTGACATCCTTTGGACGGAGCAACGTCGCGACGACTCAAAAAAAAAGAATTTTTTTCAAAGAATTTTAAACATTTTAAAACGGGTAAAAGGGGGCTTAAGGGAAAGGGAGTCGCCACCTAATTTTTTTTTTTGGAAAACTAGGAAACCGATTAATAAATTAATTTAAAAGATAGTCTACGAAACCGAATTGATTCTAGGTAAGGGGTTCAAATTATTCCGAAGGGAAGGAATTAGGCATCCTTCGGAATCCACAAATGTGGTTCCCGACTGAATTTATTTTTCAAATTGAGGAGGAAAAATAAAATAATATACAAATATAATAGCATGCAATATACACAATAAAAATAACATAATGATATCGGCCTAAGGTTTGCCTAACATCGATATATACAAAATAATAAATTGAAAATATAATTTGAACTCCTTTCGAATAGCTTCAAGGAAGCAAGTCTTGGGTACCATCATACTTTGCCCAAAGAAGGAGCTCACTAGTTTGTTCAATTATTGATGTTGTTGTTCGCTGGTGACTTGGAGCTTTGCTCCAGTTGTGCTCGCTTCGCCGGAATTAATGGTGAACAACACCTACAAATCCAAACAAAAAATTGAAAAGGGTAAACGGAAAGGGGCTGGTCCGAGAAGAGGAGAGATGGATCTGCTTGGTTGAGGTTCGGATCTGGTGGAGGAGGTAGTTGTTTACTAGTTATTTTCAGGCGAGTTTGGGGTCGGTGGTTGCTTTGTTGAACGGATGTTCCACCTGGTAGTGAGGGGAGAATAGAGGGGTTTTGTGGTGGTGTTGGTGAGAAAATGGTTGGAGATAGGGGAGGAGAGAAAGGAGAAGAGAGAGAGGGTGGTGGAGGCGGTTTTGGTTGGCTGGAGGAGAAGGAAAATGGAGAGTGATTTGAGGTTGTTTGGGTGGCTTCCAAGGAGAGGGAAGGGAGAAGAGAAGAGGGAGTGAGGGGGCTGCAAGGAGAGGGTTTTACCGGAAAATGGAAAAAAACAAAAGGGGTCTTTTGGGTTGCCGAAACTTCGCCGGATTCCGGGGTGGTGGTGACCGGAAAATATTGATAAGTGAAATTTTTGTCTATAAAAAATCTGAAAATCCTCAACCCTAATTTAAAAATATTTCACCCCCTAAACCTAATGGACAAAATTACTTTAAATAGGAATTGTAATACAATGAGCCCAAGTTATGGGCTTGAAATGATGGCCCAAAAAATCGCTTATTGATAAAATATTTGTGTATGAATTTTTGGACTGTGCAAGATATCAAAATAAATATTAACAAATGTAACCGAGAAAATTAATATGAAAAATATAACAAACGTAACCAATGCCATGTATCAAAAGTAATTTAACGGAAATAATAATTTTATAAAAAATAAACAAATATTGAAACGTCTGGCTGTGACAAAATAATATAAACATAACAATCGACAAAAATCCTAATACTTTGACAAAGAGGATGATTATCAACAAATTTCATTAAAATGACAAAAACATGTATTTTGAATTATTTAAATAAAATAATCAAAAATGTATTAATTTTTAAAACTATCAGACCGAAATTTGGTGTCAACAACTTGCCCCTTTGTTTGATTAGGATCGATGAAAGAGATCTTTGTCAAACAAAGTTGACGAACCCAAATTTAGTTTGATAAACTTTGAACAAAACAATTGAGACGCTATTAGAGCTTTTGAGCAAGACTACGTCCGTCGATTGGGCTGAAAATAATAAATAAAAGACAGAAATTGATTGTAAACTGAGAATGTTCACATACCTTCGATGTTACTTGCAAAATTTCACAATGAAGGTGATGTACCTTTTTGAAATAAGAATGATGCGAATAACATGTCACTTTGAACGAGGTGACAACCCAACTTGTCTCTTTAAAAGATAGACGACCTAACTTGAACTTAACATGTCATTTGAAGGGAGATGACAACCTAGTCTTGAATATAACATGTCATTTGAAGAGAGATGACAACCCAACGTGTCTCTTTGAAAGGTGGACGACCCAACTTGAATTTAACATGTCACTTTGAACGAGGTGACAACCCAACATGTCTCTTTGAAAGGCGGACGACCCAATTTGAAAATTATTTGTCACTTTGAACGAGGTGACAAACCAACGTGTCTCTTTGAAAGGCGGACGACCCAACTTGAATTTAACATGTCACTTTGAACGAGGTGACAACCCAACGTGTCTCTTTGAAAGGCGGACGACCCAACTTGAATTTAACATGTCACTTGAAGGGAGATGACAACCCAATCTTGAATATAACTTGTCATTTGAAGGGAGATGACAACCCAATCTTGAACTTAACGTGTCATTTGAAGGGACATGACAACCCAACGTGTCTCTTTGAAAGGCGAACGACCCAACTTGAACATAACATGTCATTTGAAGGGATATGACAACCCAACGTGTCTCTTTGAAAGGCGGACGACCCAACCTTGAATCTAACGTGTCATTTGAAAGGGGGTGACGACCCAATGTTGAACATAACGTGTCATTTGAAGGGAGATGACAACCCAATCTTGAACTTAACGTGTCATTTGAAGGGAGATGACAACCCAATCTGAAAAGAATTAGTTATTTGAGATAATAAAATAATTTCTAAAAGATATCATTTTGAAAGGTATGACGATCCAAAAATGAAAAGATGTCATTTTGAAAGGTATGACGACCTATATTTAAAAAGATGTCATTTTGAAGGATATGACGATCCAAAAATAAAAAGATGTCATTTTGAAGGGTATGACTACCAAAAATAAAGTATGACTACCAAAAATGCAATTTGAACTTTGAAACGGTCCACAAAGTTATTTGGACAAATATGATGATAAAAATTTTAAAATGATGTCAGTTTGAAGGATATGACGACCCAAAAATGAAAAGATGTCATTTTGAAAGGTATGACGACCTAAATTTTAAAAAAATGTCATTTTGAAGGATATGACGACCCAGAAAATAAAAAGATGTCATTTTGAAGGGTATGACTACCCAAATTTAAAAAGATGTCATTTTGAAGGATATGACGATCCAAAATAAAAAGATGTCATTTTGAAGGGTATGACTACCCAAAAAATATGATTTGAACTTTGAAATGGTCCACAAAGTTATTTGGACAAATATCAACAATGAAACGGTCCACAAAGTTGTTTGGACAAATATCAACAATGAAACGGTCCACAAAGTTGTTTGGACAAAAATTGAAAAGTGAATTTTAACCCATTTTTGTTTTATGAACAATGAAACATATTTTTACTTGGTTAGCACCAACAAAAGTATTGTACAAACAATTCTCACAATTCTTTATCTTCCAACTGAGATTGATTTCGAGGTAATTTCTATGGATTCAAGTGGTACCTCAAATGTACTTAAGTAACGACAAGATCTGTCCATCTTGCTATAAACAAAGACTTTGAACTAGACCTAAAATCATGTTTCAAGTGCCCTCACTATAAAGAAAATTCCAATTTCCACACATTTAAAATATTTTGATTTGGGAACATTTGGAAAAGCACACTCACACTCAGAAAAATATTCAACGCATGCAACTGTGATACCATAGGCTTGGCCTTCTTGTAAATCTCCACTAATATGAGAACAAATGAATTGAAATCATGTAGGGCTTGTTAATAGCTTGTAATGTAGGCTTAGGGACGGGTAGGATAGTCATTTGGGATAAAAGTGACTTATTCTTTTCTTGAGCATTGCACTAAATTGGTGCTTTCAACATTTGTTACGCTTTTAGCGTTTGATTCTCTTTGTTGTCCCTTCCTTTTACACTTTGGACTTCTTTGAAACTTTGTTGGTCTGAGTTTTTCCCCTTTTGGATTTTCTCCTTTTTGTTTGGAATGTTTTTCTTCTTTGCTTTCTTAAACTTTTGGAGAATTTTGAACCTTTTTTCTTTTGAAGTCATTTTTGTCTTCTTGACTTTCAAGGACTTTGACAACTTTTGTCTTTGACAAATTTGAACTTTGAATCTTTTTTAGTAACTTGCACGACTTCAATACGCTAAAGAAAGTCTGGTCAAAAGAGGGTTAGTGCATACAAGCACTTAAAAGGGTATAGGCTAAAATGTGGTTGTCCAAGGAAAAGGCTTAAGGCTCAAAGTGGGACATACTAAGGGTTGATGTCATTTGGTAGGCTTTGAAAGGCTCAAACGGGTCAAAGGAGGCCTACAATCATTTTTCAAATCAAACATTACTCAAAATTTCGCTTCAATAACATTTAGGCCAAGTTCTAGATCAACAATGCAAAACAATTGAATTTAATTCAAAACTCACCACACAATGCACATGAAACAATGAATCTGGTTTTGTTCTAATCTTGAATGTATACAAGATAAATTTACAATTGTAACAAAAGTATGAATGAGAGGTACCAAAATAATCTATGGTTTAACAAGAAATCAATCTTCTTTATTGTACAAATTATTTTTCACATGCCCACTTGAACTGTGTTGGCACCAACCAAGTCAAAAATAATTTCAAAAATATAACATTAAAAGAATAAAAAATCTTTTGAATAAAGAATACCGAACCCAATAAGGGCTGCCTACGTATCTCATTGATGAGAATCAGGTTTGCGTAGTTCTTCAGATATGACATAACGCCAATAATTTGAACAACAAATGAATTGTTCAAGGGAAAAATAATGAAAAAAAAACACACACCAATGAGCCACATTGAAAGGCGGGCAACCTAATTTAACAAAAAATATCTTTTATTATTCAAAAAAAACTTAACAAGAACGAAGAAATCAGTGAATTACATTGAAGGGTGGACCACCCGAATTTAATAAAAATAACAAAAAGAAAATAAAAAAAATTAATGAGTCACATTGAAGGGCGGACTACCCAAACTTAACAAAAATATTAATTACTAATTAAAAAATAACAGAAGTAAAAAAAATGAATGAGTCACATTGAAGGGCGGACAACCCGAATTTAATAAAAATAACAAAAAAA
Organism: Solanum lycopersicoides; assembly: GCA_022817965.1. Taxonomy (NCBI): domain Eukaryota; kingdom Viridiplantae; phylum Streptophyta; class Magnoliopsida; order Solanales; family Solanaceae; genus Solanum; species Solanum lycopersicoides. The sequence goes on from CM040627.1 coordinate 89,535,913, forward strand.
ATAAAAAAAAATTAATGAGTCACATTGAAGGGCGGACTACCCAAACTTAACAAAAATATTAATTACTAATTAAAAAATAACAGAAGTAAAAAAAAATGAATGAGTCACATTGAAGATCGGACTACCCAAATTTAACAAAAAAAAATCAATTAAAATAATATTTTTAATAAAATGTAAGATAAATAAAATCAAAGATATATAATGAATGTGACATTATGTACAAAAAATTATTGTAAAATATACAAACCAACTCGGAGTGAAGCCTCATAAATTCAAAAGTCTGTGTAACACCTTGTTGAAAATTTTTTAGGGCATTCCTAAAAAAATTTGCCCCTGTCAGCTTCAACAACCTCCGGTATTTAATTTTGTAACAACTATCTCCTTTGTAAAATTTTGGAGACCTCCTCAAAAACAATTTGCCCAGTTTCCATTTTAAAAATTTGGAAAGCTTACGAGGAACATGACCGAGCTCTTATGGCGCCTACGTATCCCGTTGAAACAGGAATCAGGTCAGACGTAGTTTCAACAGACTGTAACTCGAATAGAATGGACTCAGATTATGAATGTTCTAAAACTAGCTGATCAAGAGTGGCTTTGAGTGACTGGGAACCCAAGTGGACAACTTAGGCTGGAAATCATGACAATCATTGGACGCATGACGAACCAATAAATTGTCGATCATTCCGAAAAAGGGTTGAGTATAAAAAGTCCGATCTGCGGTTCCGCAAAACCGTTCTTTAATATACTATACATACATGTTGAAAAAAGTCATAAATGCAATGACAATATACAATAAATAATGAATGAATACTGAGTACAATATGCAAATAATCAACAAAATATACAAGATATAATGAATAACACAATAAAAGAATAATATCCTCAATTTGAAAAAATAAACCCATAATGGTTAGAACCTCTATATCCCCAGCGGAGTCGCCATTCTGTTGACATCCTTTGGACGGGAGCAACGTCGCGACGACTCAAAAAAAAAAGAATTTTTTTCAAAGAATTTTAAACATTTTAAAACGGGTAAAAGGGGGCTAAAGGGAAAGGGAGTCGCCACCTATTTTTTTTTTTGGAAAACTAGGAAACCGATTTATAAATTAATTTAAAAGATAGTCTACGAAACCGAATTGATTCTAGGTAAGGGGTTCAAATTATTCCGAAGGAAAGGAATTAGGCATCCTTCGGAATTCACAAATGTGGTTCCCGACTGAATTTATTTTTTCAAATTGAGGAGGAAAAATAAAATAATATACAAATATAATAACATGCAATATACACAATAAAAATAACATAATGATATCGGCCTAAGGTTTGCCTAACATCGATATATACAAAATAATAAATTAAAAATATAATTTGAACTCCTTTCGAATAGCTTCAAGGAAGCAAGTCTTGGGTACCATCATACTTTGCCCAAAGAAGGAGCTCACTAGTTTGTTCAATTATTGATGTTGTTGTTCGCTGGTGACTTGGAGCTTTGCTCCAGTTGTGCTCGCTTCGCCGGAATTAATGGTGAACTACACCTACAAATCCAAACAAAAAATTGAAAAGGGTAAACGGAAAGGGGCTGGTCCGAGAAGAGGAGAGATGGATCTGCTTGGTTGAGGTTCGGATCTGGTGGAGGAGGTAGTTGTTTACTAGTTATTTTCAGGCGAGTTTGGGGTCGGTGGTTGCTTTGTTGAACGGATGTTCCACCTGGTAGTGAGGGGAGAATAGAGGGGTTTTGTGGTGGTGTTGGTGAGAAAATGGTTGGAGATAGGGGAGGAGAGAAAGGAGAAGAGAGAGAGGGTGGTGGAGGCGGTTTTGGTTGGCTGGAGGAGAAGGAAAATGGAGAGTGATTTGAGGTTGTTTGGGTGGCTTCCAAGGAGAGGGAAGGGAGAAGAGAAGAGGGAGTGAGGGGGCTGCAAGGAGAGGGTTTTTACCGGAAAATGGAAAAAAACAAAAGGGGTCTTTTGGGTTGCCGAAACTTCGCCGGATTCCGGGGTGGTGGTGACCGGAAAATATTGATAAGTGAAATTTTTGTCTATAAAAAATCTGAAAATCCTCAACCCTAATTTAAAAATATTTCACCCCCTAAACCTAATGGACAAAATTACTTTAAATAGGAATTGTAATACAATGAGCCCAAGTTATGGGCTTGAAATGATGGCCCAAAAAATCGCTTATTGATAAAATATTTGTGTATGAATTTTTGGACTGTGCAAGATATCAAAATAAATATTAACAAATGTAACCGAGAAAATTAATATGAAAAATATAACAAACGTAACCAATGCCATGTATCAAAAGTAATTTAACGGAAATAATAATTTTATAAAAAATAAACAAATATTGAAACGTCTGGCTGTGACAAAATAATATAAACATAACAATCGACAAAAATCCTAATACTTTGACAAAGAGGATGATTATCAACAAATTTCATTAAAATGACAAAAACATGTATTTTGAATTATTTAAATAAAATACTCAAAAATGTATTAATTTTTAAAACTATCAGACCGAAATTTGGTGTCAACATATATATAAAAAAATAACTTTCACATATAACAAACACAAAATCATGTTTGTATGCTATAACTAGTTTGCATAATTGCACTCCATGTGAACTTTGCTATGCTATTTTTGCTATACATATATACAAAAGGCAATGGTTATTTCGCTATACATATAACAAAAGGCAATGGTTATTTCGATATACATATATACAAAAAAAAGACAATCGTATAATTTATTAGCTCTTCTTCATATTTGTATAGTTTCGCTTGCAGACCATTTGTATAAATTGTTGTCAGTCTCTCGTTTGTATAAATCCTTGACATCCTCTCAATTTAATTTTATGTGCTTGTATATATGTATAAAATTTGAATTTGTATATAATTAAATCGAAATAACATGTTTGTATATTAAATATCGTTCTCTCTTGCTTTATACAAACATAAATTATACATTGTATTTTGCATAATTTGTGTTTGTATAAAGCGACGAAGAGAGAAAGGCAAAAGAAATTTGGGCAGAGAAATATTTGTATTTTATAATTACAAGTGTATAGGACGAAGATATATGTATTTACATGCGTATATACAATTTTTTCTCGCTTTATACAAACGAAAACACAATTTATAAATTTATGTTTGTATAAAGCGAGAGATACGAGGGGGAGAGTGGCGAGAAAGAGTTTAAAGGAGAGAGGCGACTGCAACATGTTTGCTACGGGACACAATTAAATCAAACTGTAGTTATAACATTTTTTTTAATTAACAGTTTGTCATTATATACAATTTTCCCTTAAAAATTATGTTATGTGTGAATAAATTATTTTTTGTAATATGTAGAAAACCGTATTATAAATATATTAAAAGTGATCAAAGTAAAAAAAATGTTATTGCTATAAATGATAAATATTTTTTAATATAGTATATTTATACATACGTAAGTTTTCCTTATTTCAAATTGTTCTAATGGGCTGGAAATAATTTACGCTAGATCCAATATGAAATAAGTAGATTTACCCAGTTCAATTTTTTTTTCTTTATTGATTTAAATAAAACGATTCCTTCAATATAACTTAACTCTGTCAAGTCTGTACATATAGCGAAGAAATAGAAAACACTTTCGATGCTAATTTTTTTTTATCTTTTTTATTTTCTTAACGACAAAGAAATTTACGAGTAGGGCATTTTCGATAATTTTTATACTTAAATATAATTTGTCAAAAATTTATTTTTTAAAAAATTACATCAAATTTAAGTTTTGGGTTATTTTTGCCATTTACCAATCCAAATGGTCAAAAAATGTCAATTTCTCAATTTAGAAACCAGGACTCTTTCTCAGGCATATATAAGAGCTAATACTCTTTTTCTCTTGGCTAAAATCAATTGAAACCATATGAGCACCCCCCTCTGCCCCCCCCCCCCACCAAAAAAAAAAAAAATCCCCAAATTCCCTCCGGTTGCTCCGTTTCTGAATCGCCGATCAAGCTCCGACCTCTCAATTTTTTGGATTCAATGTTTGTTGTAATTCTGATATCATAGATGTTGAGAAGTAGTATATGCTTGTTTGATTTCTGTTTTTTATTTGCCAATTTGTGATGTAATCGGTGTAAAATAGTTTGCATTTTAGGGTTAGGGTTAGGGTTTGGTTTTGGTTCATAGAGATGAAGAGTTCTCGTAGATCATGTCTGGAATCAGATACAAAAAAAACCAGATTAAACGAAGATTCTGTTGGAATCAATCGCATTTCAAATGAAGGGAGTTTTATCCCACAACGGGCTGTGAATTCAGGCTCTGTTGCCTCGAGATTTCGGGCAATTGACAGTTGGGAAGATCCTGAGAACAGTGATCCACTCTGTGAACCTTACCAGCCGCAACATCAGCAGCAACACCAGCAGCAACAACAGCTTATCAGCGAATATAAGAGAGCCTTAGCAGAGCTCACTATTAATTCCAAGCCGATAATCACGAATTTGACTATTATTGCTGGTGAAAATATGCGCGATGCGAAGGCCATTGCTGCTATTATCTGCGCGAACATTCTTGAGGTGATATTCCAGTCTAAGTGCTGTTCTGTGTATGTTTATTGACTTCAATTAGTTTTCATTAGACGGTATGGTGCTAAATTATTTATATTAGTGTAGCTGGCTCGTTGTAAATGTGATTGCATAGTGAAAAGTAGAGTATACAATTTGTAACAAATGTGGGATTTCAGTGAAAGAAATTTGGTTGTGGAAGCAATTCCGTCGTTTACTATAATATATGGTTGATTCTGTATGGTGATTGTGATGGTATGCTTATGAGATCAGTAATCAGTCACAATGATTTCTTTGCTGTGTTTACAAACGTTGAATGATGAGCACAAACAAAATTTCAACTGTGATTATTTTCAGTAATCAATTGTGTAAGCTCTTGTGGATCCAATTTAAAGTTGTTCGTCCAAACTTGCAAAAGCTATCTGATCTGCTGAATTTCAAGTACTATTTGTCACCGCTTGGTTTTAGACAACTCAAGGTCCCTTCAACTCTATTAATCTTGTTAGATACTGGAAGGACAGTTTCCAACAAGAAACACTAGGTGATTTCCTTTCATATGTCCAAGCACCTGGTACTCTGTGCTGGTGGGAGGTAGCAGGTACCCCGTGGAATTAGTTGGGGTATGGTCAAGCTGGTCTGGAGAACTACGGTTATCAAAAAGAAAAAAGGCAGCTTTCAGTCTTGCTTTACTTCAAACAGTGAAAGGGATGCTCCAGCCGCGTAATCGTGAAGCAGTTCTTATTACTTATCTAGTAATTGAACTTGTTGGAAGCGTGTCTATAAATAATCATCTATGTAGAGCATCATTGGAGCCGGTTTTACACACTTAACCTGTATGAAGGATATGCAGGAATTAACCTGTATGAATGATGCATGCAGGATAAATTCCTTTTCTTTTATTATTTGTTCGAAAAAGTATTGAAGTGCTCTCCATGTTAAAGGGGCATATTGTCTCAAATAATTTTTCTTTTCTCAGTTGTGCAATTTTCTCAGCCCATTTATTTTTTAAAGAAGTTAATATTTCTATGTTTATCTTGGTTCTTTGGGTTTTAAAGGGTAACTAGGGGATCTTATTTCAAGCTATCTTATGGTACATGTTAGTAAATCTTTCTCATCAAATTGACTTATCTTGGAGTTGTACTAAATAGACCCTATGATGCACCTTCAAGTAATTCTAGTGACACCTCTGATTCTGAGAAATTCTTGTGATACAGAGATGGAATCTTGTTGGGACAATAACATATGATAATTATAAGATCTTTCAAATCAGTGTCTCGCTGCAGAAAATCTTCTTTGTGTACATGGTTTATTGAGATCTCAGAGCCATAGTTTCACTAGGAAATAAGTTTTGCATGTCTTTTACCGAAGACAGAAAACCTCATAGTTGCTAAACATTTCAACAAAAAGGGTCGTTCTTTCGTTACATTCTCGAATCACTCGATCTCACTTTTTTTTCTGATACGGCTCATGACCTACAAAAATACCTCCAACTCATCACTGATCAATGGTTGCTGGACTATTGCTAAGTTTTTGATTGATTAAACGCACAGTCCCTCTAGATTAGAAGAGTAAGAATAAACACACACTGAGCCCCTATCAACTCTGATATTGTTTTCCGCATAACCCTTTAAGCAAGAGCTGATGTTGTCTTGAAGAATCTACTTCCAATCTCTGGATGGTGTCTGAAGTCCTCTAACTTAGCATAAAAGTAGGTGTCTCTTGTCTTTATTTCCAATTTCTTATTTATGGTCGAAGGTATGTCTGAAAGAAGTTACAGCTGCTTCATGACAATTTTCAAATAGGCAGGTTTCTCACTCTACCGCTCATCAAAAACCTTGGATTCTTTGAATGGTTGTTCTCCTTGCGACATTAAATTGCATTGGTAAAATAAAGACTCTGCAGGTAAAACTAGTTTACGATGCAGTTTTAGTTAGTTCGGGATTGAAGTGTAGTGTTTCTTCTGGTTGTAGGTAGTGGATTCAGTTGTTTCCTATGTTAGTAAGTCTCCGTTCATACAGGGTCAATCTTTCTGAATATTAGATGGTTGTATATGGTGATTCTTCAGCCTTGTTACTGCTCAGTTTCTGTACGCTGATTATATAGACATGTATGAGTGTCCAGTAGCTCCTTCATGCATATTAGACTATCCTGTGGGACTTCACATTTGAAAGGGCATAACAGTTTTCTCTTACTTCATTCACTGATTATGCTATCTTTCTTGCTGTTTGCCTTTCGTCATCATTTTGAGAATTTGCTTTCATGCTCTTTCTTTGCTTTTACTCTGTATCACCTGACTTTTGAAGGCTATGGCGAGCTCATGTTAATCTACTTTGAACATCATTTACAGATTCCTAGTGAGCAAAAGCTGCCATCTCTCTATCTTTTGGACAGTATTGTGAAGAATATCGGGAGGGATTATATCAAGTATTTTGCTGCCAGGCTGCCTGAGGTCAGAATTTTATCTATATGCAGTTCATTGAGATTCTGTTTTTTCTCTCTAAATTTTGTAATTTCTTATGTCTTGCCTCTTTTCCTGAGAAAGGCTTAGTTGCATATTCTTGTCCGCTTTCTATTTTTTCAAATTTCCCCCCTGTGATGTAACAAACATCCGAATGGATGAAGATGTAGAAATGAAACCCATTCTGTCATCTACTCATCTCTTATATAAGTAAATACCTGTAGTTTGGTAAGTGTGCTAATTGGTGCATAATAGGATGTTAAGTTTTTTCGTCATTATTGGTTTTCCTTTTTATGTTTTAGGTTTTCTGCAAGGCTTATAGACAGGTAGAACCTTCGGTACACTCTGGGATGCAGCGTCTTTTTGTAACCTGGAGAAAAGTATTCCCTCCACAGCAGCTTCAACTTATTGAGAAGGAGCTTGGATTTACAACTGGTGTCAATGGCTCCTCATCAGGAGCACGTAGAGATGATTCGAAGGCTCAACAGACTGCACATAGCATTCATGTAAATCCCAAGTATTTAGAGGCAAGGCAGTGCCTACAACAACCAACCAGAGTTAGTATTTTCTATGCTTGGTTTGAAAACGTTTGTAAATTCTGTTTAATTTAACGATCAAATTTTATTTTTGAAACACTTATCCGGAGAAAATATTTTCTTTCCTGTGTGCTTATGTTTGCAGAGCACTTATGATAGTGCCTGTAGTTCTAATTTTGTTTTGGAGTTGGGATGAATCGTTAGGTAAGTGAACTATTGACCACTTGTGTAGTGGAGTCTAGATGGTAAAATATTAGTGGTCTTGCCGAGTGCAAAACCGGTGTTTAAATTGAGCTTGTGCTTGTCAAAGATAGTATAGATAATGTTGATCCCACGAGGATTGAGTTTCTAATATGCTAATTAGTATTGCTTGATTACTATTTGGGAAATTTGATTATTTTAGAAATATAATTTAAAACTTGATAATGATTGGAAAAGAAATAATAAACCCTTATGACATAGGGAGATAAATGAGTTGAACCAAGAATCCACATATGGAATAACTGATGATTTTCACTTCCTTTCATCAAACCTCGTTAAAATATGAATGTTTCTCACGAATACATTCATTCCCTCTAATCCTTTATAATTAGTGTACTCCTTTAGGTTATACAATTAATAGAAAGAAAAGATTTATAAAGATGCGAAAGTAGTATTGAATGATTCTCTAAAGAAAGAAATATATAGACTTCTCTCGAATATCTATCACTGCTATCGAAGGCAAAAAACGCAAAAAACTCTAAGGTCCGTTGGGCTTTTAGCACAAATAAAGTGTGGGCTTAATGAAAAAAGGCGCAAAGTGAGAAGATATAAATGTTTAGTCTAAGACTAATAATTATAAACATGAATGACAAATATATGACCAAAGGAATTGAAAATATATTTTTTTGAGAATTAAAAGATTACAGACTGAGCAAGTTTGCTCTCGTTAAGAGTCGAACTCAAGACCTCCCGCTCACTAAACGGGTTCTCTAACCAACTGAGCTACGGGAGCTTGAAAATAAATTATGATAAAGTGAAGTGTTTAGTGTCACCTCTTCCGAACGGGCTCATTGGCAAGGAAAAACACGCTTTAGAACCTAGATAACGTCACTGAAGCGCTCATAAAGTAAGGCGAAGCACTCAACACGTTTTGAACCTCACTTCAGGGCTTAAGTGTTGCGCGTCAACACTGATATCTATGTGACACAACTAAGTTGAAATACTAATCCCTTCTCGTGAATAGAATCAATTAATAAAACAACAAAAGAGTATCATACACACTATCAAATCAATGGAGAAATTGATATCTTGGGAGTAATAAATCAATGAACTCCTCAAGAAGTCAAATAAGCACATGCAATGGAAGATAAAATATAACACTAATCAAACCATAGGTTTTAGCCAACCTCAACTACGAGAAAGACACTCTATAAATGGAGTAAAAACAACCATAGAAAAGTTAAGATTCATCGGGTTCATAGCAAAAAATTAAGAGATGAAGGCTTAGAAGAAACTCTAATGTCTAAATCTCTTGAATACTCCTTAAAATTCTTGAGTTTTCTCTTCTTTTCTCTCCTCTTTCTTCTAGAAGTTCCGTTGTCTAAAGTGTGCGGGCTCCTAACCTTTTTGTACTCCAAGTCACAGCGGAAGAAACTTTGACTGCTGTGATGGTCAGGCTGCCTAACAAATTCTGAAGGGGCATCACAGTGATCAAAACTTTGACTGCTGCGATGGTCGGGGCTGTTTTGTGCCCAATTATTCTTCAACTGTTTTTTCTTCATTTCTTGCATCTCTTTTGCTTGAATCTTGTGTATTTCCTCCTCATCTCCTTCATTGCATATCTATCATCAAAACTATACAAATATGTGAGGAATACATCATGTAATACTTAAAATCCACTAATTCAAACATGAGAAAAGGCATAAATACAGATATAAATGCGCCTTATCAGGTCTCAATACTCATATCTTCATTGATTGGTGTACTCACTGTAATTCTTGAAGAATGTCAAAAGTCCCACATTAGTGGTTAATGAGGTGGGTGGACTTTAAAGCTTGAGCAATCCTCCTCCCTTTGAGCTAGCTTTTGGGGTTGAGTTAGGCCCAAGGATCTTTACATGATGTTTTGCCAACCTGTCTTGTAAACTAGTTCACGCAAGTAGTATCAATGCTTTTGTTATAAATGATGCTCTGAGGAATTTCCTTACGCATATCTCTCCTGGTCAATTATCCTTATTATTGTGGTTTATTATGATTAAGGTAAAAGGATCAGCTGATGACATCACTCCAGGGGACATACAGAAACCAGAGAGAGCAACCAGTGTAGGTTCTGAAAGATCTTGGTTCGATCTGTCTGCTAAGGTGTGTGGTATATATGTGTTTCTAACATATACATGCATGATTCTTCTATGAGTCTAAGCTAGTTGATATTGCAATATATGTAGTTTGTTCAGAAAGAGCAGTTGAATGAGCGAATCCGTGAGAAAACTACAAGTGCAGCATATGGAGATCCTGAATATGTTTCTGATTTGTCAAGGGGTTCTGGCTTTGGATTAAGAATAACAGGTGAAAAGCTAAAGGAAGAGGGACGTGATAAATCTTGGTACAATCCTGCAAATGGTAAGATAATTCAAAGAAATGGCTTGGACCTTAAGCATGGAGTCCAAAGTCTATCTCAGAATACAGCAAACTCTGATGCATATCCACAACCGACACACTCCTTTGCCAATCAAAGTGGTACATTGATGGATCGAAGTTGGCAGAGTTCTGATGAAGAGGAGTATATGTGGGATGATGTCAATTGTGCAGATAAAGATCAACGGGCATCCGAAGAACCATATAAATCTGTAAGTGTAAATATTTACCTGATTCTGCCCCTCACCTCCTTCCCAAAAGAAAAAGAAAGCAACCTGTTTGTACTTCATGTGCAGTGCATCTCCCTTGTAGATTATGTTCTGGGTAGAGTATCCCTTCTAAATTGAAAATATTGCTGATTATATCTATAAAGATTTTCAGCAATATCTGACCTACTGATGTGGTTTTTACATCAAATTCAAAATGTTCACTTGTATAATTTTCACATTATACCAGCCAACTACTTCTCATTCTCAAAAAACTTTTCAGTTTTGAGTAAGACTACTAGTTGTCAAACATGAAAAGGAACTTCAATCCCCATCTTTCTGATCCTTGTTGGCCTCTCTCTCTCTCTCACTCTCTCTCTCCTCCATCCCTCCATCCCTCTCTCTCTCTATTGAGATCGCAAAGCACCTATTGTATTTCCTCTCTACCCTACCATTCTTCTTATTATATGATATATATCAGCTTTCTTCTCACCTAGGGTAAACTGAGGATGGATACTTAAGTAGTTCCCAGAATAAAAATTTGCTACCTTTGTTATAATGATATAATCATGCTTTAATTTGATTGTGGAGAGGTATTGATTCATTTCAAATTGGATGTTTTGTCTGACTTTTTATATGAACCTCCTCCGTGGTTTCTTGTCTTGTTCTTTGGTTGTTTAGTCTGGTGTTTCTGCAATGTGAATAGAGAACCTCATGCTAGTTTGGACAATTCATCTTGTTATTTGCATGAATGTGCAGGGCTTAGATAATCAACATCTGAGACCCCAAAACATATTTGGGTTAAAGGCTGAAAGTGAAGCCTCGGCTGACTCTCTTTCCAGAGAAGACAATGGCCAAGCATCTTCCGAGAATCAAATATCATCGATGTGGTTAGATGAAGCTAGGCATTTGGCTTCTGTTCGAAGTACTCCAGATCATCCAAGAAGTTATCTAACCTCTTTCAGTGGGTCTACAGCTACAAACTCCATAGTTGGGAAATCTTTCCAGTCACAGAAAGATTCAAGTCATGAGGGGACACCAAGTTATGGAATATCAAAGACTGCAAATGGATCCAGGGGAACCATAATGCAACCGCGAGAAACTCAGGGAGCTGCCCCTCCATCTTTAGAGTCAGCAAGGCGTCAGCTTCCTCCGTCTCCATCAATCTCAACCGGCAATTTTAATCAAGTAGTTAACAGTCTCACTAGCAAGTATCATACACAGACTGAATCTCATGCAGATCCAAGAATGTCTCAGTTTTCAAGGAGGTCAAATTTAGATCCCCGTAAGCAAGTCCCCCAGGACTCTCTGCCAATGACATCTCAGAGTGCTCATTTAATTAGTTCACAGATATCACAGACTTCAAGATATAATCCATCTTCCGTGAGGTCATCTTTTCAAGAAGAACATCATGTCTCTTTTCCTGAAAAAATCCAGCAAGAAAGTCCTGAATCTGAATTTTCCATTCCCAGCCAAAAGTCAATAGTCACTCAGCTTTCTGGTTTTGCTGATCATTCTGGCACTGTGCCTTCCATTCTTCATGGCTCTGAATCCTCAGGTCAAACGAGTATGAGTAGTCTGTTGGCTGCTGTTATGAAGAGTGGAGTACTTAATACTAGCTCTAGTGTCGGCACACCACTAAATTCTCGTGATAAGGGGCCTCTGTCATCCCAAGCCGGTGCACAGCCTCCTATACCAAGTGGTCCTCCTATCCAACTTTTGTCATCTGGACCAAAGGCTCCACGTTCTGTTGTGAGCATACAATCGGAAAGAAATGCTTCAAATCCCCCAAGTTATTCCCAGAGAAATGGAGAACGACCACGACTGCCACCGGACACTGCTCCAACTCCGGTAGGTAGTGAATCATTGCAGGCTCCAAATGTGGTAAATGCTGCTTCTAATCCTGTTGCAAAACTTTTGACTTCATTGATGGCAAAGGGATTGATATCTGCGTCAAAGGAGGAGTCTCCAACTTCAACTCCTCCACCGACACCTCCACAAACTCAGTTCCAGTGTCCTCCTGCAAGCATCAGTTCAATTCCTGGTATATCTGCTCCGATTACCTCACCCACCTGCTCGTCTCAAAAGGATGAGCTGTCTCTTTCTAAACCTGCTGCTAAAATCCCTGATGCACTACCTCAGTCCAACAAAGAAGAGAGAGAAGATGCATTTAAACCAGGTGTAATTCGGGAGTCCAATCCTGGTGTCATCAGTGAACTTCTTGATGACGTTCCACATCAATGTGGCATATGTGGTCTTCGACTTAAGCTCCAACTGCAGCTCGATAGACACTTGGAATGGCATGCATTAAGGAATCCAGATGGGAAACTGTTGCATAGTGAAAGGAGGTGGTATTTAAATTTTGGGGAATGGATTGCTGGAACCGGTAGCGTCCCACACTCTGGTATATTGGCAGGACCAACTGGAGGTTCTAGCAAACTATCAGAATGCACTGAGGTTATGGTTCCTGCTGATGAAAGTCAGTGTGTATGTGTCTTGTGTGGTCAGGTTTTTGAAGATTTTTATGATGAAAAGAGTGACAAGTGGATGTTCAAAGGAGCTGTTTACATGGATGATTCATTGAACGAAAGCGGTATTCAGAATTCTATAGTCCATGAGAACTGTACATCAGAGGGTTCTCAAAATTGGATGCTTAAGGATGATATAAAACAGGTACGTCAATTCTATCCATAAGTTTTTCCTTTGACATGTCTGATCAATAAAATAAATGAGAATGGTTATGTAGATTCAACTCCAAGTTACCGGTCTGATTTAGTGTGTGTTGTATTAACAACATTAAGTATAACATTTTTGTGCTTTATTGAACTGCGTATAAACAAAATGGGGATAATCGTTGTGCTGAATCAACTCGGAGAAAGGGTGTCATATAGTTTATGTTGGATTTTTTGTGACTTTTTGGTGTTTGATGTACTTTGTGTTTGTCATTAATAAGCTGTTGAGTTATTTCACTATATGCTATTGAATAAAGACAGATTTGTCATATCAGCATGCATCAGGTACAGTTAAATGTACGGAATATCATTTTCTATCAGGATATATGTGAATATTGATGGATGATGTTGATATTCTGGTTTTAACTCTGCTTATATGTGAATACAATTCTCTAAGTGTCTGAATTGAGGTTTAAATGGTTAGCTGACTTACTTTAAGTCTTTGTTTTTATCTTCTCATTCAGTTGTCGGTGCTTATTGGTTAAGATATTGATTGAGTTCTCTAAATAGATGACTTCTGTGGCCAAAGTTGAAAACTGGAACTCACTGACACAAAGAAGAGGAATCTTAATGCAGAGAATTTCTGGGGATCGGTCATTCCTTTAACTATGCATAGGAATTGCCAACTTGCTTTATTATGCTTGTTATAGTTGATATATCGTTCTTTGGTATTTATTTTTTCTTTGCATAAGTTACTGCAAGCTGTGATTACTTCTGTGCTTGATTGGATTAGTTGTCATTACTTGACTTACATTTGATACCACTGTTTCAATTTCGCAGGAGTCGGAAGACTGGTTTTCTGATTTCATGGATTAAAAGGAATCGCGCAGGGGTATGTTAATTGAAGGTATCCAGGTTCAGTACAATTTACTTGTACTGCTTGTGCATCTTCCTTGTTAAGCCTCTTCTAGGCTTTGCTTTTAAGTTATAATGTGATGACAATCTTACATTTTTGGCATCATGTTATCCAATTTCGATTGAATCCTTTGTTATCTTACATTATCCTGAGGAACATGGTGGCGTTAGAAGCTCATGTGCGGTTCGGCTGAACCCTTTAGGCTTTGCTCAAACAGTGTATGTGTTAGAAAGTTCATAAAATATGTACAACATTAAATTTAGAAACCAAGTGCTAGTTATTAGCACTTGAAGTTGTCGTTCTAAAACTTAGAACCTATAAAGCTGAAATCACAGCTTTGCCTCTGCTGAGCAACTGTTGCCCCTGAACCAAAATCAACGAGCTGCATTTCCATTCGAACTGAAACATCAGAGTTATGCCGTAAGCAAGCTACTGTATCACCTTCTCTATGTGCTATGGATTTTAACTTTTAAGTAAAGCATTACATCTTGCTACTGATTTGACGCTGCAAAATAGTTGGAGTTACTTTCTTTATTTCGCTGTTCGTGCTATTATCCCTTTTTATGGATGGTGTGTTATGTGTATTTTGGATGTAAGATAAAAGCATAGCTAAATTTGGGATGCACTCTTGTTGTAAGTTCTTGCTTGATGCTGTTTCAAGCTGATGGTCCTACACTATGGACCCAAATAGAGCAAAATCAAAACAGATGAATTTTCATATAGCCGACTCCAATTAGTTGCAACTGAGTTGTAGTTGATTGATTATCGATATTATCTGTTGTTATCTGTTGTTTCTTATGACATAAATGAAAATCCAGCACATTATAGGGAGCGCTTTACCTCCTAATGCGGGCCTTCTTGGCACGAATTTGAATTAGTCGGGCTCCAAGGGACAGAAGTGCAAATGACCCTTAAGAAGTCCTCTTTTCCAAAGCTCTTAACATCCAATACACGTGCTTCCAACTTTAATATCAATTACTGTCCAAAAAAACTGTATATTGCAATTTGTAACTAATTGGTTATAAAAGTTAGAAGCACGAGTATTAGATGTTAAAGTGGTTTAGAAAAGAGGACTTCGTAACGGTCATTTGCACATTTGTCCCTATTTTGTGCTGGTTTTAATTTATGTCAAACACAAACAACCTTTTCTTGCGGGAAGTAAGTTTATAATTTTCGTATTATGATATTTCTGAGAGTTATGTTCGGGATGACTTCAGTTCCTAGAGAATTTATGTCTCACTAGCCATAAGTTTGTTGTACAATTTTATGACTTCTTAGTGGTTTTAGTAGCGAAACTGAGATGATTTAGGCATGTGAAGAAGAAGTGTATAGACGCTCCAATGATGAGGTGTGAGAGGTTGATTTTAAGGGATAGACAAAGGGGTAGATGTAGGCCGAAAATGTACTGAGAGAGGTGACAACATAATGTGCAATTTTATATTATCGAGGGTATGATACTAGATAAAAAAAGAGTGGGAGGTCGCGTATTAATAAAATGATGTGCATACTTTAAAAAATGCATAATACATATATTGGACCTTAAACTTGGCTTCAAATTTTAACTTTGACCTCAAACTTTCATAGTGCACAAATAAGCACTTTAACTATCGTATCTTTCAATAAATAAACACGCAATTTTTGGAGCCAAAGTGAGTGAAATGCAAACGTTGCCACGTGTATTAGTGAGCCAATCAGTGGCTGCCAACTAATTAAACAAACAGTTTACACGTCTTTTTTTTAAAAAATATCTTACACATCATTTTGAAACTAAAAAAAAATTAAATTAATTTTAATTAATATAAAAGAGATTCATTAAGGGTAGAATTGCCATTTCAGCATTTTTTTACTGTTGTGGGCCTCAAAAGTTACCCCTCACTCGCGCAGAATGCATGCATTTCACGCATTTCGTCAGGTAGGAATTGCGTGTTTATTTATTAAAAGATACGATAGTTAAAGTGCCTATTTGTGCACTATGAAAGTTTGAGGTCAAAGTTAAAATTTGAAGTCAAGTTTAGGTCCAATATATGTATTAAAATATGTCTCCAAGTGAAACATCTCAAATGACCACATACTTGTGAAGACATGAAAGAGTACTTAAAAGTTTCCACTACTCATTAATATCTCATAAAACATATAGTCTATTATTAATAGACACATACTATAACTTATGATAAAGTAATTAAAAATAACTTTGTTGGTATAAATATCTTCTTTTATATGTAGATAGATATTTAATCCATCTTTAGGGCTTAGGTTTGTTTTGAGTATATATGTAATCCAAGTGAGCCTCAGCTACCATCCTTCTATTTAAACATACTTCATCACTGTCTTCACATTTTTCCATCCCCATCAGCTGTTCAAGAACCATAAAGGACAATATATATTAAAAATAATAATAATAATAACTAAAAAATAATAAATAATAAGTGTCGATTTTAGTTTTTTTTTTCATGTCCATGTAGAAAAATAATAAATACAAGGTAATCATTTATTAATTTGTTGACCTTATTTATTGGATCTTTTTTAGAATTGAATATAAGAGGAAGTAATTTATTAATATGAAAATATAGTTGAAAATAATTATTAATAATTGTATTGAATTTTGTAAGCGATAATTCTTTTAGAAGGATGGTGTAAAAGTTACTTTCTATTTATTAATTATGTTTTTTAACACGCCTCTCGTGTTAATATGATTTTTTTTTATAGTGAACTCAAATTTAAAATACATGTTTATTCTGATATCATGTTACGTTGCGTTGGAGTGTAAGAAAAAAGACTTAAACCTTAGATGAGTATTTTTTATTTAATTAATTATGTCTTTCAACGAAATTAATGGGAATTGAATCTTTTAATTTACACACATCGAAATCATTTAAAGCAAAATCAAAGTTGAAAAAAAGAACTTACATTGGTGAGGTCTTCTTCTTGTGTGGGAACTGAATGAATAATCCCATTAGCTTTAATCTTGTTGTTATCTATATGAAAATCATATTAATCATTAATGATAATTTATCTCTACGAGATCCATAATTTATAAGCGTTACAAAATATATAAAGGGACTATACACAAACAAAACAAAAAGATAGAGAGAAAAGAAATTAGCAATGAAATTCATTATTAATCTATCGCTTAAAAACATGTAATTAATAATTTCCAGTAATTCATAGCTAAATAGAATTATCGAGAAAGGGACTCTACACAAACAACACAAAAGATAGAAAGAAAAGGAATTAGCAATGAAATTCATTGTAAATCTATAGCTCAAAAACATGTAATTAACAATTTTCAATTAATTTATCGCTAAATAGAATTAGCGAGAAAGGGACTACAGACAAACAAAACAAAAGATAGAAAGAAAATGAATTAGCAACGAAATTCATTATTAATCTATCGCTCAAAACACACGTAATTAATATTTTTTAGTAATTCATCGCTAAATAGAATGAGCTAGAATTTTTTACTGTTTAGCTATAGAAATTGTCCGTACCTCGATTATTTGTAGGAGGAAAACGAGCCGATATTGTTTGGGAAATGAGTAGTAGTATAATGAAAGATGAAATGAGAGATGAATTAATCATAGACTTCATTGAGATCAATCTTCTTCTATAAATTTCTTGTGTGAGAGAAAGAAATTAGTGAATATTTGAAGATAAAAATTATAATATATAGTATTAATGGTGAAGGGAGTATGTATAAATAGCAAACAATAATTTAGATAGAATGGCACTAAAGAGTTTGGCAAAAGTCACATGATGGAAAATAGTATTTTGTTTCTTTTCCATTTTTCTAAAATTCAGAAAATGTATAAATACTCTGAACTTATGTTCGATATTTACAAACACATTTATATATATTAATGTCTTATTACTTTAAATTTATTTTATGAATATTTTTCATTCTACGTGACAATATCTTTTGGGCTCAACTTATGTTGATAAATTTTTCAATTTATCTGATTAATAGTATCGCGTAGACCGGAAAAAGGTAGAAAATTATTTTAAAAAATAAGTAAATAATGGTTTATTTTTGAGATAAAAGAAAATGCATCTTTGCAGCAAAAGTAAAAAAGGTCGAGTTTTTGCTAATTCTAGAAAGGGAGTCAACTAGTCATAAATGAAGTCTGCCATATGGTTTAATTTGATTATTTTTCTTTTAAAAAGTTTAAATTTGTGTGACTATAAATATTTTACTAAGAATAAAAAAAAAAAACTAAAATTAACTATTTTTAATTATGAAAGATTTACATTTTTATACGAACTAAAAAAATATGTCACATAAATTAAGATAAAATAAAATATTTTGTATTGTTTGGTGAATCGAGATAATTAGATTTGTTGATTGAATAAAATATTTTTCTAAGGTACCTTAATTAGTTTGGTAAAATCCATTTTAACGTTGAATAATCCATGACGTTTGGAATTTATTGAGAATATACACTTTCAATTAAATTAATAACTCCTCCTTTTTTAAAATATTTGTTAAAAGTCAAAATTCAAACAGGGCCTAGAATTATTTATAAAGACCGTATTGTCAAGTGTTAATCACGAAGTTTGAATTATAGTTAATTATAGCTTATTGACACGATTCAAGATCATGATACGTATTGTATACTTTGAGCTTCTAGATCTAGATATAATTGTGTTTTTGTTAATATTAAATCACACCAAACTCTGATTAAAAGTGTGTGTATCATGTAAACTTGAGTTATGTCTTATAAAATTCTTCAATTATTTTTTACCAATATTTCAATGTAAGATTCGTTTAAAATACCATGTCAACCTCATCTTCAAAAGTCTATCAATCATATTTGATCCGTCCTTATCAATCTATAAGAAACGTCACATGTATGTGTTTGTAAAGATATGAATTATGAAAGAATTTTCCTACTTATATACATACGTGTTAAAATAAGAAATTGCTTGCAAATTAAAGAGATTAAATGTACCACATAAATTTGATACATACATTGCATATTTGATTTTTCATAATTAAATTTTAGAATAGGTGTGTCCTAATTAGGTGTGTCAAAAATAAATTCAAACATAGGTAATCTGTTCAATATATTTAAAATTTTAAGGGTTTGGTTCAAGATAATTTGAATTGAGTTCAATCTCAACTCATTCAAGCTCAAGCCTAATCCATTTTAGGATAACTCTTAATTGAGCGCAATTTAATTTTCAATTTCAACCCGTATTAAAATTCTTTACTAAGTTAATTAAATGTATGAATTATCATCTATTTAATATTTTTAGGATAAATTTATCAATTATTTATTTATTTAAAAAAATATTTGAGCTGAAATTCGCATTGTGATTAGAAAAGTTAAATATCATTTTGTTAAAATTATTGAGACTAATCGGGTCAAATTGGGCTGGTCAAGACCCAACCTGTTTTTTAGCACATTTGAACTCAACCCATTTGAGACCAAAATAAACTTGGGCAGGTCAAGACCCAACCTATTTTTTAGCACATTTGAACTCAACCCATTTGAGTCCAAAGTAAACTTGGGCAGGTCAAAACCCAATCCGATTTCTATTTCAACACTTTTTAATATCTTCGATTTTAACTCAACCCACTCATTTGACACTCGTAATCCTAATGGATGAGTCAATTTAAACTGCTAATACATGATCGTTAAATGAAGCTAATTAATCTGTATTGTTCTTTTGTTGTTGGTAATTAATAATTAGTTGTAAGCTTTTTTTAATCTAAAATCAAATTAAAGATTTGTTTTGGTCTAAGTTTGACAAACTTTCAAAAGCTGAAATTACTTTTTAGCATATGATCTAATTTTCGTTTATTAAGGTCTTTCTAAAGTAACTTTTTTATCTTTACAAGATAGAAATAATGTTGTATGCATATTATGTTTTCGCACTTTATTTTATAAAGTTATATGAAATATTATGTTATCATTGATTTTTTCAATTTAGAACTCGTACTGTCACTAGCTAGTTATTATGTAATAACATCGTTATTTTTCAATATTTCAGTGTGCTTGATACGAAGGAGAATTTCTAATTTGAAAAGATGTGGTTATATAATCTATGTAACTTATGAAATATACCAAGAAATTTATTTAGTTTTTTTACTATGAGTAAAAAAAATGATTTAAAAGAAATAGATTCTTTTAACTAAAAGTCGAAATATTAATAACATGTTGAGATGGCCGAGTTGGTCTAAGGCGCCAGATTAAGGTTCTGGTCCGAAAGGGCGTGGGTTCAAATCCCACTCTCAACATCATTTTGTTTTTTATGTCATCCATATTTTCATTGTTTTTTATGTCATCCATATTTTATTATTTCGGAGGAAATTATTCGGAAAAGTAAATAACTATTATAAAAAATCATTATTATTTTTTATGTCATCCATATTTTATTATTTCGGAGGAAATTAATTCGGAAAAGGACATAACTATTATAAAAAATCATGCTTACTTACTAAATTCACTAATTTTCTAATAAACAACCTTGCATACAACGAAAACATAATTATAAACCTTTATGTCGTTTCTTGATCATTTAAATTACCATCGTATTTTAGCTTTAATATATCTTTGAGTTATTTATTTTAACTATGAATATAGAGTGATTTGTTGGCTCTTAGTCAATTAATCATCACTTAATGCGAGTTGTTGCTTCTGGAAAAAAATAATAATATTAGTACTACTATATATATATATTATTAAATTAAAATCTTCACTTAATTCTTCTAGTGCACAAAATCTGACTATGACTTCGAAATCTAACACATGGTCAATAAAAACTAAAACTACAAAAGAAAAAGATGCTTCATATTGTACTGCCTCTCGAATGTTTGACGAGTATATTACTTCAAATTGAATTACTTGTTCTGAAATTTTGATTTATCACGAAGATTAAGAACGTAAAGAATTTTTGTAAATCTTATTGTTTAAAATTAAGTATTGAAATATTTTTTAATTTTATGTTTTTAAATATGTGTGGAAAATTTAAATTAAAAAAAAATACTAACAAAGGTATTATTCTTTCTAAAATAAACTAAAGAACATTTGAATTAAAGATCGTTAAATGTATCGAAACTATATGCTATTAGCCTTAAGTGTATGAATATAGCTTGAATTTCCATAATTAATGTTTATTTGTATGTAAAAGAGGTTTGATATTCAACAGTAACATCACATCCAATAAAATTTCACAAAATACACTCTAAAGATATATTATATACTACCTTAATATTTGTTAAAAAATTACATTCTATTAAAATAATGCCCCGATTTCATATTAGTTGATCATTTTTTATACGCATTTTAAGAATTCATCATAAATAAAAAATAAATTTATAATTTATACATTAAAAAACTTTTTGACAATTATACAGACAAATGTGAACACTTCCAAAATTAATTAATTACAATACAAACAAATATGAACATTTTAAAAAATAATTAATTACAGAGATAAATATAAATTTTTTTTTATTAATAATTCCTTAATTTATATTAACGAGAGTATACTTCTATAACAACCATCAAAACAAAAGTGTAATGCATGAATCTGGCTGTGTTTTAAAGAAAAGAATATTTGAAAGAGGCAAACAACACGAGTTTTAAAGAGAAAAAAAAGAATTGTATTGGCATGGTAGACTTTTTGTTTTTAATCAAAGATCTTAAGTTCAAGTCTTTATAGCTATTAAATCATATATGAATTCAAATTTATACTCTCGAACATGAATTTCATCAAACGTAATTTGAATATTAAATATTAAGTAAAACAAAAGGGTCAAAAGAGAAATATACTTCTGAATTACCGTAAATGGTACACAGATATCCTCCGTTGTACTTTTGAGAAGTTAGTGTCCTTGCCCTCCAAAAACGGATAAAGATCCCGGTCAAGTAATATTATGTCAAATAATGTTCAATGACTTTACAGATTCATGATATGTGTACTATAAAAATTTATGGTTGAGATTCATTTAAATTATAAACTCATTATAATAATAAAAACAATGAAGCTGTCAACTTTTTTTATTTTTTAAAACTA
This sequence comes from Solanum lycopersicoides, assembly GCA_022817965.1. NCBI lineage: Eukaryota > Viridiplantae > Streptophyta > Magnoliopsida > Solanales > Solanaceae > Solanum > Solanum lycopersicoides. The sequence goes on from CM040627.1 coordinate 89,557,872, forward strand.
TCAAATAAAACAATTAAGTGTACCCAAACTAATATTTTCAAGGAAAAAATTTAAGATTGACGGGAATAAGCGAACTTCCTGACTTTTTACCCGCCAAACTTCATTGGGAGTAATTTCACACCCGCTTTCTCAAAATTCTGAAGCAATCTCCAAAAATAGACCAGACTTAAAAATACAATTGAGTTATAAATAAAAATTCAACTAAAGAACATGATAATACATTTTTTTCTAAAAAAAACTTATTTGGAGGTTCTCAAATAATTATAAAAGTGTATTTAATCAGATTCTTTAAAAGTGTCGGGTTCTTTAAAATCAGTATTAATTTGAAAAATCCAACACAAATACGAGGTTTCGCAGGTCAAAAAGCCGGAAAGTCCGCATATTGCCGCTAGTCTTATTTTTTTCTTGAAAATGTTAGGTTGGATACACTTAATTGTTTTATTTGATAGTTTTAAAAAATAAAAATAATTGATGATGATTTTATTGTTTTTATTATTATAATAAATATATAATTTAAATAGATCTCAACCATAAGTTATTATATAGTACACGTGACATGAATCTATAAGACTATTGAACATTAATTGATATAATTATACTTGATCGGATCTTTATTCTTCAAAAACTAGATCATATATACCTTTTACTAACGAAATATTAAATAGAAACACATGATGCAATCTTATCAGTCAAATTAGTGGATAAGATAATAATACGTATTTGTCCATTAGTAAAAATGATATTTTATGCTTTTGTTTCTGGATAACAAAAGCACCGATATTATTTACGATAGTTCAGTCATTTTTTTTATTTAAAAAAAACAACAAAAAATACGAGTTTATAGAGGGCAAAAGGGTAAAAAAGGATCCGCTATTTTCGTGCAGAAGGGGTCGAAAATTGGCGATAACACCGATGCGCACGCTGTATTAAAACCTAAATTTTCCCAATCTTCCATTTGTCTTTGATCTCTCTCTCTGCAAAACTTCTCTTCTACACTCTTCTTCATCGTCGAAGCAATAACAATGTCGTGCTACAAGGGAAAATACGCCGGTAAAACTTTACACTCAATCTTCATTCCTTCATAAATAATGAACTGATTTTTAATTTTGTTTATTTTGATCCTAAATGTGTGTCTGCTGCTCATAGATCCAGATCTGGTTGGTTTCCATTGTATTTTTTAGATCGTTGTGGTTGAAGAATTTTTGCTATTTCTATTTGTGTTCATTTTGTTTTGTTTGATTTAGTTGTTTATTCCTTCATTACCGATGGTTCCTTCCTGGATCTTGCGTTAGTGTGTTTATACTTTTTACACTACTCTATTGTTTCAATTAGAATGAATTATTCAGTGCGAGGGCGAATTTACTTGGTTTTCTGCATGTATTTGGGCGTTTTTTCTAGTTGTGCTGTTTCTGTTTTGTTTTATTGAAGTTTGATCATTAGCAGCGAGGTCCCTTCCTGGATCTCTTGCGTTAGAGTGTTTATACTCTTTACAACTACTCTATTGTTTCAATTAGAATGAATTCTTCAGTGCGAAGGCGAATTTACTTGGTTTTCTGCATGTATTTGGGCGTTTTTCTAGTTGTGCTGTTTTTGTTTTGTTTTGTTGAAGTTTGATCTAGTCGTTTAGCCCTTCCCTTCCTGGATCTCTTGTGTGAGAGTGTTTTATACTCTTTCCAATACTCTCTTGTTTCAATTATAACGAATTATTCAGTGCGAGGGCGAGTTTACTTAGTTTTCTGCATGTATTTGGATAATTTTCTAGTTGTGCTCTTTTTGTTTTGTTTTGTTGAAGTTTGATCTAGTTGTGTAGCCCTCGTTAGAGAGGTCCCTTGCTGGATCTCTTGTGTGAGAGTGTTGTTTATACTCTTTTTATACTACTCCATCATTATAATTGGAATGAGTAATCCAGTGCGAGGACTAACTAAATTTTCTGTATGCTTTAGGACATTTATTTTTTTTAAAAATAAAAATTTCACTTTGTCTGTATTTATATAGAAAAATGTCATTTTTATGATTAAATACGCATATCCTCACAGAAGTGTCAATATTTCTGCTTTTTTCCCTTTTTGTAATGTTGGGATTCGTTGTCTATTGAGTAGTATCTGTATTAAGAAGTAAAATTAGTTGCATTTTGATGTAAAAAGTGAAGGCCTTTTAGCTCTTTTGACTAGTAAAAATAAGGGAAGTCAACAGTAGAACTTTTGAGGAGCTTGATGTTTGATATGCTCAGAAAGATTTTTGAAAAAATTTGGTGAGAGTATTATGCTTGTTTTTGCACCATTCGCTCCAATTATAGATCCTTGCTATTCAATTTATCTGCAACTCACCCTGCTTTTGTGTGTTTGTGCTTCTCAGGTGGTTAAATTTTTTTGCTCTATGATGTTATTAATCTGCCGTCTTTGAAATTTTTTTAAATTGTGAATGTTGTTTCCTGCTATTTGGTGTTTATTGATTAACTGATCCATTAGTGTTGATGTACCTACCTTTGTAGTTGATGCTTTAAGTTTCAATTTGGAATGAAATTAACTGATCTGTTAGTGTCAAGTACCTTTTTTGTTGCTGACCTACAATGGATATTGGAATTGATGCAGATGAACTGATCAAGAATGCTGCATACATAGCTACCCCTGGTAAGGGTATCCTTGCTGCTGATGAGTCTACTGGTACAATTGGCAAGCGTCTATCTAGCATTAATGTTGAGAATGTCGAGTCAAACAGGAGGGCTCTTCGAGAGCTGCTCTTCTGCGCACCTGGTGCTCTTCAGTACCTTAGTGGAATTATCTTGTTTGAGGAAACCCTTTATCAGAAGACAGCAGCTGGTACGTTTATATGAATTCTAATGTCTATTTTCAAATGTGGAAAATGGATCAATGATCTTGGGCTTATCTGGTAATTGCACTTTGATATTTTACATAATTATATTCTGACAGTTTTTACTTGCATCTTCAGGCAAGCCTTTTGTTGATGTTATGAAGGAGGGTGGAGTACTCCCTGGAATTAAAGTCGACAAGGGTACCGTAGAGCTTCCCGGAACCAATGGTGAGACAACTACCCAGGGTCTTGATGGCCTTGCGGAGCGCTGCCAAAAGTACTATGAAGCTGGTGCTAGGTTTGCCAAATGGCGTGCAGTGCTCAAGATTGGTGCCAACGAGCCATCTCAGCTCGCTATCAATGACAATGCCAATGGCCTTGCCAGATATGCCATCATCTGCCAGCAGAACGGTCTTGTCCCCATTGTTGAGCCTGAGATCCTTGTTGATGGATCCCATGACATTAACAAGTGTGCTGACGTCACAGAGCGTGTTCTTGCTGCTTGCTACAAGGCCCTCAATGATCACCATGTCCTCCTAGAAGGTACATTGTTGAAACCCAACATGGTCACTCCCGGATCTGATGCCCCTAAAGTTGCACCAGAGGTGATTGCAGAGTACACTGTCCGTGCCTTGCAGCGAACAATGCCAGCTGCTGTTCCTGCTGTGGTTTTCCTGTCTGGTGGTCAGAGTGAGGAAGAGGCCACCCGCAACCTCAACGCCATGAACAAACTTCAAACCAAGAAGCCCTGGACCCTCTCCTTCTCCTTCGGGCGTGCTCTCCAACAGAGCACCCTCAAAGCCTGGTCAGGGAAGGAGGAGAATATTGGGAAGGCCCAAGCTGCACTCCTCACAAGGTGCAAGGCCAACTCTGAGGCTACCCTCGGAAAGTATGCCGGTAGTTCCAACTTGGGCGACGGTGCTTCCGAGAGCCTTCACGTCAAGGACTACAAGTATTAGGACATGATTTGGTCCCCTCGCCCTCTTTTTGGTTTCTGTTTTGATGATGAGGTTTTGCAGGATGGTTTACTAGAAGTATCTTTTACCGGTCATAGTGTGCTAGTCTTTTCTTTTTGTCACAAGATTTGTTCAATAAAAGCTTGAGAAACGTCGGCATTGTGACATTGTAGGGGTCTTTATTAGTGTGTTAATCTAGATTATGTTATCGGATTTATTCCCTGTTGGGGTTTTACATATTAATCTTTGGTTTTTGCATATCATGATCTTTATGTTACTTCGTTTTCAAATAATTCTAGTTTTAGTTTATTGAGCTACAATGAACATACCCTTTATCTCAAGTCCCTACTCATAAGGCCAATTTTACAGAAGATCAAGCTCGCTTAGAAATGCATAATGGACTCGTCTCACCTAAAACGGAAATTGGCTATCCATCGAAAAAATTAACTCCAGGCTTCGATGTGTTCGAGGTTCACTCAGGTACAGTTCAAAGAAAACTGAGACATAATTTGTAATTAAGCAAACTATCGTCCCTCTTAAGTAATTGAACTCTATAATAGCGTTTTCTAAAGAAATTCCTCAATAGAGTTTCGACAAAAAATAACCCCTAGCTAAAACACAGATCTCATGAAATCGTATTGAATATGTTATTATTACATGCATGATTAGATGAATAGTGTGAGAAACTATTGTTTGCAGAGATCTGTTTCTGAGTAGTGTAAGATGTTGGCAGATCAACAATACTACATATTAAAGGGTTTTTTTTTTCGTCCGATCTGTCTTGTAGTATTAATGAATAGTACTGAATTTACTGATAGCGTTTCTGATCACCCTTCTTGTGGACAGTTTTCAATTCTCCGTTTTAATTTATTTGTGTTAATTCTTTTAAGTCCGTTAAAAAAGTATTTGTTCTTTTTTTGATAACTCTTTTAATACACCAACATGGGTTGTAGGCAACTGGTGGGAGTGCTTCACCCTTAATCAGAGGTCTCGGATTCGAGTCCTGGGTATGGAGAAAATCCTGTTGGAGCGCCACCCCCGAATGGGCCCTGCAATGCGCGATTCGGATTTAGTCGGAGCTCCAATATGGGCTCCAAACACCGAGTGGGAAACCAAAAAAAAAAAGATAACTAAAGAATATTTTTTCAAGTTCAACACCACAAAATTTAGAAGTTTCTTTGTTTTTTCTTAAAACTTTGTGTGTAGCCAAAATCAGACAAACAAACTGGAACAGCGGATATAGTTAAAAAGTAGTTTCTCTGTCCAATTTATGTGATACTTTTTATTTTTTTGAGAGAAAAAATTTAAGCTCGATTGAAGAGAAAATTTCCGTATGAAATCTTCAATTTTTTTGAAATAAATTTATATTTGTAAATGGTAAAATATACTATAAATCACAACGATTGACAATTCAAAATATTGAGAAGTTATACGAAAAATTAACGATCAAGATAAACTTATTTAAATTTCAAATTTTGAAATGTGTCACGAATCGTGACAGAGGAAAGAAGCATCCCCTCTAGATTCACAAGATGACTAGAAATGGCAAAAACTGATCAATCAGTTCCCTAGCTTTATTCTCTGTTTAATTCTTTTCTCATGAAATAAATTGTCTTCTTCCAATGTTTTCTAAAATCACCAAAACAATTTATATTCACTCCAAACAAGTTATTAAACAAATATTCATAAAAAATTGATGAATTTTTGTGTCATAAAAAAAGAAAGAAATATTATATATGCATGGATGATGACATTGATTTGACAAGTAACTGTGATATACTATAACAAAGGTATTTGTATAGTTTTCACCTCATTATCCAAATTTGAAAATCTAACCATATCTATGTAATTAAGCCCTGCAAACCATAGTATAAAAGGGAAAATATTTTATTCCCATTAAATTATATTAATTTATCATATGATTAAACAATTCATTGAGGTGAGAATATATATAGTAATATTTGTGTTGTATGTATCAAATTTTCTTAGTAATTATAAACTTAAGACAGTTGTGGTGAAATGAAATTTGGGTTTGAGTTGTGGGCAGAGGCGAATCTATCCTTATTCAAATCCTTTCGTAAAAAAATATTATTCGGTATATAAACATTAAATATATATATACACAAGTATTGACGTCATTTGACACCATTTTAATCTAATGGTTAAGGTTTGTTGTGAAAATTCCTCTAGGTCGTGTGTTCTAACCCTATTTTTATTACGACTATTGACACCCGTTAATGAAAATAATGGATACACTATTGGTTGTTGATACCGACAATCACTAACGCCTCTTAATGAAAATTCTAAGTCCACTACCACAGGTTGTAGATACTGAGTATGAAAAATCTTGGTAGAAGATATTTTTTCTTAATTGGAAAAGAAGATGAAGTATGTAGAATAATTTGAATTCACGTATGATTTTAGTGATTCTAAAATCAAATAAACAAACTGCATAAATAATATTTAGCATTGAATCAATTTCATATAATTTTTTATGCATAAATTTATGTTTTATATCAAAAATACTAAATTTAAATGAATTCGATATCGATACATTAAATTTAAATCTCATTTTTAAGATTTCAAATTCCAAATTTTAAAGAAACTTCCCTAAAAATATTTTATGGACAATCTAATAGCTAGAATGACTTTTCTTTTTATACAAATAATGTGTAGAAAAGTTGAAGAAATTAAAGCTTACTGTAAATATTGTGTGATGTGTTTCACCACTTTACAAAGTCCTTAAAAATTAGGGATATTAATTAAGGAAAAATACTAAATTATTCCAGCATGTTCAAGTTAGAAAATGAATATTACAAGGCATTTAATGATTAATTATATGATTAGCAAATCCAAGCAGAAGGCGGCTGCGGATTATCCTGGAGTTCCAAAAAAAAAAAATCCAAAGCCAGGAGGAAATTAAATCAACAAATTAAAGAGAGAATTTTTTTAAAAAGAAATATTAAGCACATCAGACCAACATATATGAAGAAAAAAAATCTCAAAGGAATATCTAGAAATAATTAAAAATTTAGATATAAATAGATCCAAATCTAATCTCCTAGAATTAGTCAACTTCAAATCCCTCTAAATTCCTCAAAAATATATAATAATAATAATTAATCAACTAGCATTCTCAATAAAACAAAAAATACCATAGTCAAATTTAAACCACTTACCTCCAATCACCAATTCTTCTCTTTCTCGTTCAGACTCTTCAAAAATATTGTTATATCTGTATCAGATCATGAAACATTCGATACTACTACACTTTTAAAGAATCCGAGCAATGTAGCCATCATCGATTGTATCATGAATATTTGGCACATGTCTTGATGTTTCACAATATGAACTCAATGAATTCATTTCCTTTTGCTTCTTGTTACAATAAGACATTGAGCCATATTCATCATTATAATTTATAGTACTATTCTTCATGATTTTTTCTCCATTTAATCTACGTAATGTATCGACTAAAACTGCATCGCGCTCTTCGATCCATGCCCTCTCATCAGCCCAAACTTTTTTTTGTTTTTCTAACCTAATTTCCTCTTTTTTCCTCCATTCTTCATCCCTTAAAATCCTCTCTTTTTCCTTATCTTCAATTGTTTTCATCATTTTCTCTAACCAAATATCTTGTTTTTCCATTAATTTCCTCATTTGTATGTCCATAAAATCTCTTATCATACCTTTCCAACTCCTTTTCCCTTTTTCTTAATATTCTTCCTCTTTGAAGCATCATTTTCATCATTAGACGAATTATCTGAGTCATCAGAATCAGAGGAATCATAGAGATTGTCGTCAGAGACCTTAGTACAATGATGAGGTTCTTGATTGTAGTGTACTTGATATTGATGAAATGTGTTTGTATTAATTGTGTTACTTGTTTTACCATAAAGAGCTTCAAGTTGTCTAAAGTATCTATAATGTTTACCATCTTGTCTACCAGCTTTCCCATCTTTAGTCTTCTTGTAGTATTTGTACAAATTCTCAAATTTCTCCCTACACTTTTTTCCACTTCTTTGATATCCATATTCCTCAGACATAATCCTAAAGAAAAAAAGAAAAAAAACTAAATAAGTAGCATAATTATTGAATATTGTAATATACTTAATATCTTGTCAATTTTATTCTATATAACGTTATTTGACTAGATACGAAGTTTCAATCAAGAAAGAAAAGACTTGTTACACATGAGCAAAACCTATAGAACTTATAAACCAGTTAGGGGTGTTCATGGAAAATCAAAAAATTGAACCAAATCATAAAGATAACCTTTTTTTATTTATCTAAAAAAATGGTTTTGTTTAGATAAAAGAAAAAGAATCGAATCAAACCGACCATGGTTATAAAAGAATGTTATTAATTAAGGGTACACTCCATGAATATTTTGGTTTGATTTTAGTTATAAGAGTAAAACGAGATGTCTAAAGTTACTCATTTAGAAAATATAGTGTCATATAAATTAGAACAGAGACGAAGATGAAGAAATTAAGAAAGGAGCCCTAAATATAAATGATGCAACAAGTTCAAGTGATATTGACATAAGCATGATAAAATAGTGTACTTGGCCTTCCAAAAGATATTCTGCCATTTTTTCTTTTAACTAAAATGAAGTAAAAAAGTGTCCTTTAAATTAATAAGACTACTCATTCTCAAATTATGTGCTGATAAATTATCAGAAAAAAAGATGAAATAAGTACTCCTCATTCTTCAACTTCAGTGTCATTTTCTTACACAAAAATAGTAACCAATTTAATTAATTAATTAATTCACTCAAGAGGTTGCTTGCCTATCCAAAAAAAAAAGGAGGAATAAGAGGTAAATTATAAACTAGTATAGTTAAGTTTTGGTGCTCAAACTATCAAAAATCTGCTATTTTCCATCGGAAATAGTGAAGAGTAATTAGTTGAATATCTTTATTGAAAAAAATTATACAATAAATGTAAAGGATTATTTACTTTGGTACATGTATATAATCTATAGTACTGTATATTGTAAGTATCTTTGGTAAAATTTCCGACTCTGGTTCTATCAGTTTCAACTAGCTATTTCTCATAGATTTCACCCATAAAAAATACTACAAAGTGTTCTATAGTAGTTGTAATAATCATTAGACATAATATAATTAAGTAATTCAAAGTACACTATCAAATATGAGGATTTTCCAAGAATGTTTAAAATACCGTTGAAAATAGTGAAGAGTAATTAGTTGAAAATCGAAAGATTATATCGTAAATATAGAAGATTATGCTACATATATGGTACAAAATTTACTTTTTGTACATGTATATTACTAATAGAGGTATATTTTAATTCACATCCTTAGTAAAATTCGTGACTTCACCTCTGTTTAATTTCTACGCGCAATTTCTAACCGATTTCATCGAAAATTTCATTAAGAAAATGAATATGTTTTAGTAGTAGCAATCAAGAGAAATAATATAATTAAGTAATTAAAAGTACTCTGTCACACAATTTGTTTCATACAAATTAGAATTAGGTTAAATTTTTTTGTGAGAGATGTACCTAGAGACTTCATCCCAAAGAGGACCTTTTTGAATAGCTTCTTTGAACTTCGAATCAAGTTGTGATCTAACTTCAAGTAGTTTAAGTGTCTCTTGCCTTGGCCACCTCCCATTTCCACCCTCCATCTCCAACGCGCACCCACCACTAACAGTACTAGCTCTAGTGGCACCTGCCACCGTGCTAGATTCGGGATGAAACCCGAGATGATAATGATAATGATGATGACGAGGAAAATAGTTTTCGTGTTGAGGCACATGAGTAGTAGTGGTTGTTGAAGTAGTAGCCATTAACATATCGAAATGTTGGTTACCACATAATAAATCTGGTGTCAGATTTGGTGAAACTGAAGAAAATAAAGGCCTTCCATTTAGGTACTGCGTTAGATCCATCATACCATACTGATTATCATCATCCATTTTCTCTCCCGAAAAAGCTGCAGCGCAGTTGTTTGGGGGTAAGAAGATCGATGATGAAGAATTTAAAATTAGTGGCTTAAAACCAAATATTAATGAAAAAAAAAGTAAGAGAAATGAGATGATAATAGAAGCGGCTGACCCGGATCGTGTCGAATTAAAAAAGTTTTTTTTTTTTTGAGAATAAATAAAAAGGGGAGCTATAAAGGAATGAATATATATGGACCCATTTTTCACTGTTCAATGTAAAAGCTTGTTCACTTTTTTTTCTCTCTCTGTTGCTTCTGGATGTACATGCAGACGTGGAGCTGTAAGGTCTCGGGGTTCTTCTTTGACGAAAAATTATTGAAAATAATATCGAAATTAAAGTAAATTATTAGTTTCGATCCTTGACAGTCTAACTAAAAAAGTACATTTATTAGTATCGAAGTTAGAATTTTCAATAAGAGGGTTCAAAATTCGTAGAAATAGACTCAATGAGTAGCCGAAGGAGGTTCGACATCTACTATGTATACATAAAATATGATCTTAACCATATATAAATAGTATAATTTTTCGTTGAAGGGGGTTCATCCCAAGGTGGCTCAACCGTGACGTATGTACTTGGCTAACTAAACTTAAATATTTTTCTGATATGTCACATGACATATATAGCAAGTGGTTTCAAACTCTTATAGGAGCATAGAACTCTTAATAAAAAATCGAGAGAAGTTTGAAAGCACCTCTAAATTTGTCGAGAACTTAGATATATATTTCACTCAAATAGCAAGATCCGAAGTCTGTTTAAGTTCAGTTAGTTAAGCAAAAATTGTTTTGATTATCAATAGTTCAGAAACAAAACTAATAATTCGCACCAAATTTAGAAATATTTTCAATACTTCACTCTAATTTATATTTTGTTGAAATTGTTTTTTATGTATAGATATCTTGGACCTATTTAATGAAAATCTTAACTCTACCATTAATATATATTAATGCACAACTCATATATAAATTCAGCATTAATGTGTTCAATTCCAATTTTTTGTTTTTTCTGTTGTTAATTTAAAAAAAATCCAGGAAAACTTAGGGTTTTTGGAGCTTGGTATAAATAAAAGTGATGGTAGAAGCAGAGTACTTCATATTTTATATAGTTACGTTACACCTCATTGTAGTAGTGTCCTTGTATATAATTAATCACAAAAAATATAAAGTACAATTTGTTGGGGAAAAAAATTACTTTCTGCCACAATTTATGTGATATTTTTTATTGGGAAAAGGGTCAAAAATACCCCTCAATTTTAATTTATTGTTTAAATTTACCCTTGCCATTAAAATAAAGTTAATTTTATCCCTCGTCGTTAAAATAAAATTAATTTTACCCCTCCTGTTACTAATTTCACCAAATTTACCTCTTATTAGACAGATTGACCCAAATTAATCCGAATTTACCTCTTTGACATATTTAATGGAGATTTGGGAGAATGGGTAAATGGGTATAGGAGATTTGGGAGAATGGGTAAATGGGTATAGGAGATTTGGGAGAATGGGGTTGGGTTATTTTAAATGATCGGGTTAATGGATTAAAATAAGAATAGGTTTTATTTTTAAAATTCGGGTCAATCCATCTAATGAGGGGTAAATTTGGTGAAATTAGTAACAGGAGGGGTAAAATTAACTTTATTTTAACGGTGAGGGATAAAATTAACTTTATTTTAACGGCGAAGGGTAAAATTAACTTTATTTTAACGACGAGGATAAATTTAAACAATAAATTAAAATTGAAGGGTATTTTTGACCCTTTTCCCTTTTTTGTTTTTGGAGGATCAAACGGTTTAAGGTTGATTAGAAATTTACGCGTGGAATTTTCATTTTTTAAAAATGAAATTTATATATTTTTAAACTATGTAAAAAGTACTATAAGTCACAATAATTGATAATTCAAAATGTTTAAAAGAGTAATGAAAAATTTATTTTCAAAGATAGATCTGTTTAAATCTCGAAATTCGAAAAAGTGTCACATTTGAACATATAATATTATCTAACTACTTATTGAGCTTTCAACTGAATTTTCTCAATATTAAAATTTAAATTCGAGACCTCTAATTAAGGGTGAAACAATCTAACTATCGCAACACAACTCAAATTGTTGTGAATTAGGCACGATCTTTTTGTTTTCTTCTTTAACAACAAATTTAATTTTCAAATTGGGTTTCAAAAAAGTTTTGCCTTTTTAAATTTCCTTAAAAATATATATTGAGTAATATACCTCTACCATTATTTTTGCTTAATTTGTATTAGCAACATATATACATGTTGTGCAGATGTAAGACACAATAAGATCTAAAATAACCTATACAAAATATTCTTATTGTTAACTTTATACGTAGCTCAAAAATAATACTCTTATCTATCGTTAGTAATTCAAAAATGCATTCCAAACTAATGTTTACTTCGATTAAAAAAATGATAAATTTTGCCCCTAAACTATTTGAAATAAGAAATTTTTGTTCGCGATCATTTAGTTAATATCTTCATCAAAACATTTGAAACCAGTGTAATTGTGTCTCTAGTCATTTTTAACATATCATAAATTATCCCTAAAAAAATTTTTATATTTGTTTTGTGATCATTCTAAAGTCATCCAGCTCGATGATGTCAAGAAAAGGCTCTTGAAATTTGAAGTGACGTTTAAATACGTATTTTATTTTTACAAAAAATTAAAGTTCTGTGAATGAAAATGATTTAGGTCAAATTTTGATAATTTTTTTTTTAAAAAGCTAGTAAAATTTTACAAACAAATAATATTCTCAATTGATTTTCGAAAATCAACCTCAAAATCTATAAGCTATGAATAAAAGAAGAGTGACCACACAAAGAGGACCCATGCAGCATATTTAGTAGAGAATTCATCTGAATCTAATATTTTCAATATTTGAATATAAAATTATATATAAAATTTTATAAAAATTAAAGACACTAAATATAATAAATTTAATATTAACTTTTTAAAATATTAAATTTATAAAATTTAAATTCTAAATATGCTTCCGAGCCGAGCTGCTTCCCTTGTTGAAAGTAAATCTCCCCAAAAGAAGAATCCAAACCGCCCAAAATCAAAAGTACCCACCCACCCACCTAAGTTTAGTACTCAAAGCTACCTTTGTCTCCCTTTCATCAGACACATGAATGAAAACAAAAACAAAATTAAATTTCTCAATATAAATACAATGTATGTTAATAGAAACTTTAATAGATTGATTTATTAGTGCTATCTTGATATAGAGAAAAAAAACGATAGATTATTTCAAGCTACAAGGTCTGATAAATTTCGAGACAAGATGCTTCATAAAAGTGTAAGAATGCTTCACATTAAACGAATTAAATAAGACTTTAAAAATAGATATGACTAATACTACAAATAAACAAATAACATCTTTTGTAGATACTTATTTTCTCATCAAAAACATGAATACATAATCGTAATTTCAATCCCCGCTAAAACAATTATGTCTGATCTTCATTCATAAATAACATAAACAAACATCATCTAAGCTAGTAGCTATTTCTTAAAATATTAATTTTTGAATAAGTTATTTATATCAAATACAAATTTTTGGCCTAAACTACTTCCCCCTTGGTCCCATTTTTTTTTTTTAAAGGAAAAAAAAAGAAGACTTCTTGAAACTTAAGATCTAAAATAATTCTGAAATATTTGTCTGATAGTAAATCATTTCATTAACAGTAATAGGGATATTTTCAAATTAAATTATTTTTAATTATAGCAAGATGACATTCTTTTTGAGACAGACTAAAAAAAAAAGAATATCATATAAAATAGAAAAAAATAAAATAAAATATATCAAATTTATAATTAAAACTCTAACTCCGTTCCGAATGAAAAGCTTCACATCTATGATGACTTCTTGTTGAAGAGAAAGTTGTTACATATATTACATCCATGCATTGACATTGTGATAAACATGTGGACAATGTACTTGGCTTTAACTTGCAGAAGACAGAGCTAGCTAGCACAAGTAATCAGTAGTTACTTTTGAGTACTGGTCCATATTTACTTATTACGTACGACAATAACATACTTCGTGAAATTTTAAAAATAAAATATGAAAAAATAAAATAATATACATAAATTTAAATACGTAGAAAGACTATTCTCAATAAATGAAATTTCACATCACCTTTTCTCCATAGTTATAATTGTTAAAGTTTGAATATGAAATTTAAAATATTATAGTACAAAGATGGTGTTATTGAAAATAATAATAAAGTTGCATAAATCAGGGCCTACTATGTGACATAAAATGTTATTATTATGATTATATTATATACATAAGATCAGAAACGGGTAAGAATTTTGAAAGCTTTGGGAGGGGACTTTGTGCTTGTTTTTGCATAATAGGAAAGTATACCCTACTCAATTAGCTAGCTTTATCTCCGTATCTTTCGTTTTAATTTATGTGATGATATTTGACAGGATAAATTTTTTAAGAAAAACAAGAATATTTTAAAATTTTAGCATTTAAAACAATCCAATCTTACATTGTAAATGTTTGGCTTCGGAAAAGTAGGAATTAAGAGTAAACTTAAGTGACTTTATTGACATAAAATAAATATAAGTGATTTTAATGGATAATATGTTATATTTGAATGACCATATAAGTTATTATTAACTTCAAAGAATCGAGTTGATGGGTTTGTAGTACATATGTATTATTGAAGTTGTTGGAATTCCTTTGCTTTAAATAAGATATCTCGAATTCAAGCATGCATTGTAAATGAAAAAGATCGATAGAAATTGAATTACTATCTTTTGTTGACTCACTCAGCTTGAGGTAAAATTATTCGAATTATTAAGTTTTGAATATCAGATAATTGAAAAAAAAATTGGTTATGTCTATGACAAATGGCTTGTCTCAAAAAGGATTCATTCAATACCCTAACACCAAATTAACTATTACCTTATGCATTTTGGAAATTGATTAATCTAATTTTCTTATATGAAACATTCATATTAGGAAATTTAGAACAAAAAATATATATTTCATGGGAGTTTGTTTGGTCATAATTTTCAGAAGAAATTGGAGGAATTTGTCTGTTATTTAGAGCTTAATCAAGAGGCTTGTCCTTCATAATATAATGAAAAATTGACAATATTGATAAGGATCATTGACCAAAAATTAAAAAAAAAAATATGCAACTTCATAATATAACCTTTTATCAACAAATACACAAACATTATGTTAAATATGTGATTTAAATTTATGTGACATACTTTCATATTCAGTATACTTACAAAAATAAATAACATATTTTTATTTTAAAATAATTAATTTTTCAGTTTTTTTTTTTGGTTAATGAACTTTTTGTAATCATAACCATAACCATAACCATAACCATAACATGTCAAGTTTAAAACTACAAAATTACATATACAACTATATAACTATAAGACATCTTTAAAACCATTAATTTTATAAATTTATATTTTTAAAGCTCCATACTAATTCAACAGAATTATATCACATAAATTGAACTAAAATGAATATTAAGAAAAATTAACATTTTGTTTAATTTTCTATTCATCGTTCATTATTCATTTAGAGCCTCGATAAATTCAAATTCTATTAAAAAATATTTCAATACTACAAATAAAATATTTCTTAATAAATATGATTATATATGAAAAAATCAGCGGTTATTTCAAGACGTACTATATAGGCATATATATTTTGACAGGTGTATATCAACACATGTTTTGTGGGTCCAAATTAAACTGAGATTAAGAATTTCTAAATATTCAGGACCCACAAAATCAAGACTCCACCAAATTAAAGATGCTACTAATTAATCAAACAATAAGTATGTTTATTGAAAAAGTTTAAAGCTAATAAACAAACCTTAGTTCTTATGGATTGATGGGATTATTCAGATTCATCCAGAAATATTTGCTAGGACCCACTTGTACAAATTCTATGATGGATTATGATTTAATCAAAGACCCTATCAATTCATAATAAAAAAGTTAATTTTCTAATAATTACCAATATTAAAAGTGAGTGACTCACAACTCACAACTATTAATTACTAGTGAAATGCGAATGTCACATGAAACTTCAATAAATAATAATAAACTTTCATTCATATATACATGTAGGAAAAAAATCATAATGCTAAATGATCAGAAAATTTGGTAAGAAATTTAAAAAAATTATAATAATTTTTATATAAAATTAAATTGATCTTTTTTTTATTTTAGTTAAAATGTATTATAGTTAAAAGGATAAAAATATTTAAAAAGATAAAATAACATAGGTAAAATATCATTCGGGTTAAATTCTGACCAAAAGAATTTGTCTTATAATTTATATGATCAAAATATTACGAAGGATATTGTGAAATTAGAGCATGAACTAGAATTTTGAGTTTGTAATTTCTGAATATTGCATTTAAAATATTGAATTTCATCAAACTTGTAATTCAAAAGTTAGGTCCTTTTTCAATGTGACATATCCAATATAATAAAAATAATTTTAAGCAGTAATAATTGTACACTTTAACTAATAAAAAATGTTAAAATCTTTATCAATATTAGTTACTTGTTGTTAGACCAATGTCAATAAAAATTATAAAATTACAGCTAAAAATATATATATATATTTAACACAATTAAATTATTATCATTAAAAATCTTTTTTTTTGTTGATAATCATACTTGAATTAAAATTACAAGATTTTAAAAATTCTATAATTTTTTTTATTTTTGAATGTTGAAATAAAAAAATGGGGAAAAGAAGATTTGATTGGTGGCCAAAAATAAAGCAGCCGCAACAAAAAGTAGTTGGGTACCTACTTTTTAATTTGGTGAAGTGAAATAATTCATTGTATTTTAAAATTGTCTTATCATTTGATATGGAAATCATAAATTGTCAACCCAAAGAGGAGAAAAAAAGAGATACTTAATCATGATACTTAAGAACTAATATTACAAGATTATTCTTTGTTTATCGTCCCAATTTGTTTTTACTATAATTAAAAACAATTTATCTGTTTTCATTCTTAATGAAATAATTTCAATCACACAAATATTTAATTATTGTTTCGTGCCACAAATTTTTCTTAAATATCGTGTCAAGTCAAATAATATCACAAAATGAGACGGGAAAGAGTACTATCTTCCACTGAAAAAACTCCCTCTGTTTCAAAAAGAATGTCCTTATTTCCTTTTTAGTTTCTTTAAAAAAAAATGATCTCTTTCCTTTTTTGGCAACACTTTAACTTTAACTTTCCACGTGGCATGTTTAAGACCACAAGATTAAAGGGCATTTTGGTACATTTGACATAACTTTCATTTAGAACCACAAGATTAAAAAGTCTTCTTTCTTTTTTTAAATTCTGTTCCAAGTCAAACTAGGTTATCCTTTTTGAAACGGAGGGAGTATTAATGACACATCATATACAAAAATGTGCAAAATAAACTTTTGAAGGGCTGATATATTTGGCCCAACTAAAGTTAGTGTATGGAACTCTTCTCAGGCCCATTTAGGCGGGCCTTAATAGTCCGTACTATTGGACACAAACATTGTAACTTGAGGCCCATCAACATTTTGAATTGGGCTGAATTGACGACGAAATTGCGCTCCCAATGGTTTCTAGTTTTAAAAAAAAGGAAACTTTTCACATATAGCTACTTAAAAATAATTAATTACTCTCCATAGCTATGTTTGATAATTACAATTTGTAGCTACACATTATATGGTGGAGAGAGGCGAGCGAGACCGGGAGAGAGAGGGAGAGAGGCGAGAGAGAGGGGGAAGAGTGGGAGAAAGGTGAATTTTATATGTATATTGGTTAGATAATTGTATATTATACATATGTATTTGTATATATGGCAAGAGAGATTGGGAGAGGGAGGAGAGAGGCGAGTGATACTGGGAGATAGAGGAGAGAGGTGAGCGAGATCGAGAAAGGACATATACATTTGTATAAATGACAAGTGAGTAATTAAATAGTATAAGTTTACTTAGCTACGTAATTTTTTCTTTAAAAAATAGCAATTTTATGGAATATCTCACTTGTTAACGACTATTTTTCAATTGTAGAGACTGATAATGACTACTTATAAAATTTACCCAATTTTAACCTGTCTTTGTAAATACATTTACCTATTAGTTACAATAAGTTGTTTACTTTATAAATCAAATCAAATTAATTTGAAAAGGAGAGTTTGATTTATAAGTCAAATCAGATTAGTACTAACAAAAAAAGCATGTTGATTTAAAAGCTACTACGTACTCTAATTGGTTTCTAAACCACATGTTTTCTAAAAATGAAAAGTAATGAAAATAAAAATGTATATAAATAAGTTTCTTCGAACTTTATTTATGAAATTATAGATAAAACAAACCTAATTAATTTTTCAAACTTCTCTACACATATCTAGCAAATATGAAATATATATAAAAAAGTATAATAATATTAGGTATATATATAAAATATATACCACTAACATATATTTTAGTAGTTGAAGTAAAGGTGTAAAGTAAGATTAAGATGTTAACGTCATGTGAATTATAGTAACCAAATTGGTGAAAAATAGTGCGGTAAGCTCTCATTGGTTGTTCATTCTGTCCACATAATATTTGTTTAGGTTTAATTTATTTGATCCACTCTTTTTTGCAATTCATTTATTAAAGAATATATATTTTTAATAACTCATTAATTTGAACTTTCTACGTAACACTTTTAACATCAAATATAAATTTGATCGATTTAATCTTTAGATTTTATCAGATGAACTCGTTAAACATTTAAGATTATAGGTCCAAATCAATTCTTATATATGTGAATGTGTTATTCAATTTTTGAACGATTAAGACAAGATATGTATATATAAGATTTAAATTTCAATCCTCACTTAGAGACGTCGCATTATATAATAATCAGTGTAGTCACACATTATATTTAAATAATTTATAAGATCTGTCCCTGATTATTCTCCACTTTTTCTTTTTTAGTAGTCCTTAATTACTTGTTCACTTTAACAAATTAAAAAAAAACAATTTTATTTTACGTATTGTACCCTTAATTAATTATTTTGAAAAAGGTAGAACTTTTCAAAAATCTTAGATTTTTAATTCATTAACTCTATATTAATTAATAAGGGTAAAAAGATAAACTCGATCAATGGTCATTATTTTCATAATATGTGTGTCAAATAAAAAATGAATAAATAATTAAGAAAAAAGGAAGTACTATTCTATGTGATCTCGGGAGAAAAGTCTGGATTCACATAAATTTCGTGACCCCCTCCTATATACGTCCTTGCTGAATCAAATAGGCTAAATAAATTAAAACGAATTGTGTATATCAATTGATGTGAAGTTTTTACATTACAACTAACCGGGAAACGCCGCAGACGGCAGGCGGCAACGCGCTGAATTTATATATATTTTACACGGCATTCAAAATTCAACCCTCCTATCTTTTTCTTATGAATTAAAATTTCTACAATTTATTTTTTAGTACTATGATTTTATTTATTTCTTTTATTTAATCAAGCCCTTTTTTGAATCTTATTATACTGTTTCTTACTTTTTTTTGGCGTATGTTCTAGAGGAAGGAAATTTCATGAATAAGTGGATTTCTCATTTACTTTTCTATGTTAGTTGTATATAAGAAAACATATTTTTTTTGGAATATTTTTATATAATTTAGATAAATCGAACATATTGAGAGATGGGGTGGGAGGGTGGTGGAATGGGAGCTAAGGAAGTGAAAGATGATAGGGGAATTTTCACAAATAGTTATTATAATAAATTTAATCATGTTTCATAGCTATAGTTTGCATATTTATGAGTTGTACCTACAGTTTAAGTTGCCTCGTTCATATAATTCACAGATTTGTATAATTTGCAGGTTTGTATAATTAGCGGGATTTTTTGTATAATTCTAGATATGTTTGTATAATTGAGTTATTTTTGTATAAACTCGAAACGACAAATTTATGCAAACATCTGAACTTTAAATAGTTATACAAATTATATTATAAAAAATTACATTACACAAAAATTATACAAATTATATTTTTTACAAATTCAGAATTATACAAACTCGAAATTCCAGCCTATGTTTTTATCATTGAATTTCGGTCGCAAATAGTAATTAGCTAAAATTATCACTATGATAACTAAGAACATAATATGGAGGATATAAATGAGAGCGCTTATTTTCTGATGATCTATAATTTATACTCTTTATTAAAATAAACTTTTTTATTAGACATAAATTTATATTTTCACATTATATTTAAATTATGTTTCAATATAACTTCAATTTCTACAAAAATTATACCTAATTAGACATAAGTTTTATTACCAAGAGTGAAAATTAAAGATTAGCTAATTTTGAAGAAAGACGCGCAATTTTATGGATATTTTAGGGGTACTCAAAAAAATTAAAATATTTTCCCTGAAAACATAACATTTTTATAGACAAAGCATACATTGATTAGATGCAATTTGATTCTTTATCAAATAACCAATTACATTGTCAATAGGTTTATCTATACTTATTAGAAAATTTAAAACTCATAACTTCAATAATTATTGCATATATAACAACTAATTAAATACTTTTTGTAAAAATATGGTGGAATTAGCAAATAGTATTATTTACATTATTTGGATATAAGAGTTATATTATATGTTAATAAAAATACAAATTAATAGTGGAATTGGTAAAGATAACTTACGAGTTAATACCTCAGATGGTCACTCAACTATGCACTCTTCTCTCAGAAAATCACTCAACTTTCAATTTTAACTCAAAAGTCACTCAAATATCTCTTTTTCTCTCAGAAAGTCACTCAACTTTGAATTTTAACTCAAAAGTCACTCAATATCTTCTCTTTCCTCAGAAAGTCAATCAATCTATTTAATTACTTTATAAATTAAATTTTGTTGAAATTATTATTTATATAACAAATCAAAATTTTAAAAGATAAAAAATACCATTTAGTGACCCATTCACCTAACCCGACCCATTAAAAAATATAAAGTGGATCATATATTTTTTTTTAGTGGATCGGATTTGGTGGATGGATTACTTAATGATTTAAATGGTATTTTTTATTTTTTAAATTTTGGTTTGTTATATAAATAATTAATATCAACAATTTTAATTAAAAAAATAATTTAATAGATTGAGTGACTTTCTGATGGAAGAGGGAATAGTTGAGTGACTTTCTAAGAGAGAAATGAATAGTTGAGTGACTTTTGAATTAAAATTGAAAGTTGAGTGACTTTCTGAGAAAAGAGTGCATAGTTGAGTGACCATCTGAGATATTAACTCGACTTACTGGTGAATTTTTTTGAAAATATTATTGATAGTTCCAGCTGTAGACTTTAAAAAGATCCTTCATAATATAAAATATTACTCCAAAGGATATTTTTAGTAGTTTTACTATTGGAGTAAACAGTTCATTCTTAATTACATCATTACATCTAAAAGTACGAAAAACAATTTTATAATTAACTTACTCTTATTCATGAGGGATTTGTCCTTCGATTTTTGTTTTATATTTTATAATTGTGGTATTCGAATTAAGTTGTGTGTACGTAGTTAGAATATACGGAAAAAATCATCTAGTGTATTATATTTATTGGAATTTGATCATAAAAGTGGTCAATCAAATTTATGAACACTTTCTTTTAAGAGTTTGTTCGTCTTAAAATATAAATATATTTTTAGTTTATACGTTTTTTAATAAGTGGGCTTTGTTTGTCAATTCACCATTATTTATGTTTTAATATAGAGTTTTCCTTCATTGAATAATATTGGAGTCTTGAAGTATTAGTAACGTTATCTCAATGACCTATATGTCAGAGGTTTGAATTGTGAAAGCAAATAGTGATGCTTACATAACTCTAGACTCAGGTTTCATTCTCTTCACACGGAATCAAAGTTAGACCCACCTAATTTTTGTTCCATATGATGTTAGGCTCTCATAATATTTTGCTCACACTTCAGTTACTTAGCTTGGATGTGTGGAGATAGGGTTGTGTATTAGTGTTTCCGTATCCGTGATGGAATCATAATTTCTTCTAATATGATTTTAACAATTTTAACTTTTTGAGATAACTTTTATGATTAAATTAAGCTCAGGTTTCACTTTCTTCACAAAAGTAGAAGAGACTTTTAAAACTTTGTACGTAGTATTGAACGAGATGTTTGTTATTCTGTACAAACGATGAAGTCTTTTAAATCGTATAAAAATTTAAATATTTAAAGTTCCACATAAAAAATTTAAATATGGATTTGGTCATTGAGTTTTAATTTTATTTTGAATTAAAATTTAAATATTTAAAGTTCCACATAAAAAAAATATGATAAGTCATAATAATTAACAAAAATATCTTCAAAAAATTATGATTTAAAAAAAATCCTTTTCACTTCAAAATATTAACTATTTAGGACAAATATTTTTAGGATGAAGGGAGTAACATTTAATTTATTTTAAAAAAACATATTAAAAAGACAAAGGAAACTTAAAGGGTCATTTGATATGAAAGATGAGACAGATAAAGTTATCTCATGAATTAAAACGTCCCAATATAAGACTAGCTATATAAAAGTTAAACTTATAATCTCAAAGCACTTAAAATAAAGGCAGAACTCATAAACAAATCTCTAAATTTCTTGAGTTTTTTCTTTCAGGTATTTTAACTACGTAATTTTCCTATTGAATTATTGAACCATCTATGATTTGTTCCTTTTAAACATTGTTGGCTGATTTTTATCGACTTTTCTATTGTAAATGTCTTTAATAGTGTTTGTATTGTAATGATTTTGATTAAAGGAATGAAGACAAACTGTGTGTTAGTCTCATTTGTTTTCTAATGTGTTCAAATGACTTGAAGTAAAACACAATTATTCTCGAACAGTTTCACTATCAATTGGACTAATTAGTTCTGAATAACATATGCATCCTCTCTCAATACCCCTCAAAATTTGGTTCCACCTCAGCGAACAGTGTTTAAAAGCAACAAATTAAGGCTGATTTAATGATTTAATAGGAAAATAGTATAGTTAAGATACCTGAGGGAAAAAACAATAATTTAGGGATCTGCTTATATATTTGACCTAAAATAAAATATTTAAATATTTTATTCTAAAATTATTATTCATTATCTATCGTACCAAACAGATAGAGTAATA
This sequence comes from Solanum lycopersicoides, assembly GCA_022817965.1. Classification (NCBI taxonomy): domain Eukaryota; kingdom Viridiplantae; phylum Streptophyta; class Magnoliopsida; order Solanales; family Solanaceae; genus Solanum; species Solanum lycopersicoides. The sequence goes on from CM040627.1 coordinate 89,580,796, forward strand.
ACAAATAAAATAAAGTATGTGCAAACACTTATAAAATAATCAAGTAAGACACCTAATTTGCCTACATTTGAATACATGAATGCAATGATTCTAACATCATATTGCCAACGTAACGTCGTATCAACGTCTCACATTATATTCTATGACATTCTTCCACCTTTGCACTAAAAATATAAAGTAAAATAAAATAAATTAAAACATTACTGTTACATCTAAAATCTTGTAAATATTTCACTATTCTAATTAACACTTTGTATATATGCGTGGTATTTATATTTCCTTCCAACCCATTTTATCTATCCAGCAAAAATATTTCTGGCTTTCACCCAAAATTTTCTTAGCAGTTCATTCCCAACTGGTTACCACTTCTATCCAATTTCATTAATTTTGGCTGCTCAAGGCCTTATTCTTCCTCTTCCATAAATGGCTTCCGTAATCCAATCGAATCTTACACTCATTTCGAAATATTATAATTATTTATTCATCATACAATATATTATAATTCTAAATGTCTGGAGAAAATAACGAATCAGGATCAGGATCAGGACGACACTCGGTATATAAAGGAATAAGAAGAAGGAAAAGTAGCGGAAAATGGGTGTCAGAAATTCGGGAGCCGCGTTCCCCTAACCGGATTTGGCTCGGTACATTCCCGACCCCAGAAATGGCTGCGGTCGCTTATGACGTGGCAGCACTTGCACTTAAGGGTCGGGATGCCGAGTTGAATTTTCCAAACTCCGCCGCCTCTTTACCTGTCCCCGCTACCAACTCTCCACGTGATATCCAGACTGCTGCGGCCTGTGCGGCCGCAGCAATTGGAGCAGCTGGGGACGCGTTAGTAGGAGGGCGGAGTAGTAATAGTAATAATAATAGTAATAGTAGAACGGTTTCAAGAGAGGTGGAGAATAATTATTTGATGCCTAATAATAATAATAATGAGTATAATTTTATGGATGAAGATTTGATATTTGATATGCCAAATATTATTATGAATATGGCTGAAGGGATGTTACTTAGTCCACCACGTCTCAATCACCTTCCTCCAGATGATGATTATATTGGTGGTGCTGATCAAAATCTATGGAACTATCCATAGTTTCATCTTACAACAAATAAAGCTAAATAAAATCTTACTTTCAAGTTTTTTAATTAATATATAAATATACTATATATTAATATATGTCTATCCTATGCTCGTTATTCTGACCTATAGGTCACAAGTTTCGAGATTATTAAAGAAGATAATGTTACACTAATGCTTGCATCATGTTAGGCTGTCTACATTACGTTTCTGGGAGTTCAGCCCTCTCCTGGATCCTGCTAATACGGGATGGGATGCTATGTGTGCTGAACTCTTTTTATATTTATTTTTATAGTGACTAAATATTAACATCAGCTTGGAAGGCTACTACAGATGAAAGGATATGGGGATGGATTTTTGTTTAGCACGTTCTTGAATTCTAGTTTCTGTTAGTAAATAATGGGTTTTTACTGTTGTAATTTTAGCTTTGTCACACTTGTTATATATATATATATGCGTACTTTTATTTTCGATCGGTCTAAAAAGATGTTACATTTCTTTATTCAGAGATAATATCTATAAACTTCTTACTTTATCTTTGATGAAATGTTGAGTTATAGCCATATATTGTTTATGGTTTGTTTTTTCATATCATGGGTTTCAAAATAGAAATTTTGGTGTTCAGTCAAATTGATATATAAATTAAAACACAGGAAATAATCAGTTTCAAAGAAAGTGTATATAGTCTTATTTTGATTTCATAAGTTACTTTTAAGTTTAAGTTTAAACTTTCAGTGAAATATAAACTTATTATTACTAAAACACTTTAAAATAAAAGACGATTATCAAAGTCTTATTGAATAGTACATTATATATATATTTTTCTTTTTAAAAATGGTTTGAAATATGAACTAATAAGGTATCAAATGAAAAGAATTAATTAGCAGCAAAGCAAAGATTCTTGATGTTAGGTAGATCAAGATATGATAAAAATTGGAAAAAAATTTAGTCAATTAGAATCATTTAAACGTTGACCTAAGAAGTGTTTTAGTCAAACCAACCATCTTATCTATTCCACTATGTTTTTTTTTATTATTTAATTTAATTATACTCTTAAGAATATTCTAAAAGGTGTTGTATTCGAAAAAAAGTGATATAAGGGGCTTCACTTGACCTAATACAACACGACCTACAAAAGAGTTGAAAGATGCCTTTTTTAGCATTCCATGAAGTTGGTTGAATAAAACAAGTTCTCTTTAATTATACCGTCAAATGATATGATATAGCAAATATTATTATTTTTAATGAGAGATTTTAGACTTTTTAATCCGAGCTTTGAATATAATTTTTTTGATGGGAATACTTTCCCTAAATGAGATTTAACTTTTTGAGAATTTGATTAATTAGTTAGGTTTTTATGTAGATACTGAATAAAAAAGAAACAAATTTTATTAATAGAGTTCAACTCCTATACTTTAGCCGTTATGAGGAACTTATATATTTGTATATGTTTTCAACAAATTAAAAAAAAAAAATATGTAAATTTCATTGAATTAAGAGCTAGTTACATTATTTTTCTAATTTTTTTTCAGATTACAAAAATTTCTTAAATTTTATAGATTTCTGATACATTATTGGAGTTTTTGATACAATAGCAGACATACAATACATAGATAAGGAATATATTAGAGAGGTGAGGAATGTGTTAGAGAGGGATAAGACATTCGAATACAAAAATTTCTTAAAATTTGTTGCCTTACTCTTTGTTGACTCATCATGCATATAAAGAAGGGATAATTGTATATAATAGCAAACTAATAACCTAAAATAAATGGAGTAGCTAGGGTTTGATTTAGTTGTGCTCCATAGCAAACGTTTGCCAAAATTTGCCAGCGAATTATTCAATTGCAGTGAATTATACAATTTCAGCGAATTATACAATTGCAACGAATTATACAATTTAGGCCAGTGAATTATACAATTGTATATGTATGGTGATGCCAGCGAATTATACAATTTAGGCCAGAGAATCATACAATTATATATGTACAGCGAATTATACAGTTATATGTTTGCTATGGAGCGCAATTATACAAACTTTGCTATAACATACAAATATGAATTTTTTATTTGCTATATGTGAAAGTTGCCCTATAAAAAATACGGTAAATATTAATCTTTTGCAATTATATTTAATAATTATCTAGCTAATTCTTTGCCTTATGGTAATTTGGTTCCTTGCTTTTATAAATTATAATTATATGTTCTAGTGAAATTTATGGTCTTTATTTTTATAGGTACAAGAATATTGATATATTTAATGTTAAATTAATATATATAGTTGGTCTTTAATTCATGAGTCATTAATTGTTTGTAATTATTTTATCAACTATCATACAAAAATCTTGATAAATGACAATTTTTCTTAAAGATGTACACATGATATTGTTACGCTGAAATCTCTATAAATTATATTAATTGTATCAAGTATATGATTAAGAACCCAATATTGGCAAAAATATGTATAACATCATTAACTTAATTAGTAAAAATAATTTGAAAAATATATGAGATTGGCATTTGACGTGTCCAAAATTATGTTGTTTCCCACCTGGGTGTGTGTGCCTTTTATTGCTGACGTGAATAAATTTATTACTCACATGACATTTTTCTTTTTTTAAGGTCAAACAATTTAAAATATTCTTTTGAGACGAAAATCTATCGAAAGCAATTTATTTCATACAATAAACACACTTTTACTAGTTGTTTTTACAGTAGTATCCAAATTATTTCAACAGTGATACCCAATGGCACTCAAATTATTTCAATATAATAGTGTACTTAAAATATTTCAATAGTGATACCCAATGGCACTCAAATTATTTCAATATAATAGTGTACTTAAAATATTTCAATAGTAATACCCAATGATACCTAGTCCTTAAATAATTGCTTCAATATTACAAATTACTATGTAATAACTCCCCTGGAGAGACCAACAAAGTTTGTGGTGGAGTGCTCCTTCATCCTTAACCAAGAGATCTTGGTTCAAGTCTCTTTAGATACGAATTTGCCTTTATTAGGAAACGTTTTATTTATTCCATGTGAGACTTTTCGATGAGAATCTGAATTTAGTCGGTAAAAATAACACTCTTAAGGAGAGGCATTGTTTTACCTTTTTGTGAAAAAAATATATTCATTATTATGGCCCTGCTAAAGTTTATGATAATGCCTTCTTTGGTAAAAATTATAATTATGACCTAAGTGTATTGTTAACTCAATAGTAGAGTTGTTAATTTACCATAAAAATTCTATAATAATTTGGAGTTGTTAAACAATATGCTTTTAACTCCTCAAATTGGAAAGGGCTTAAATATATACCTCAACAAAAATAATTTTTAGCGCTAATAAATATTGACATTAATAAAGAGTATTAAAGTTTTTATCGGCATTAGTTAAGTGTCATTAGAACTAATGTCGCTAAAGGCTTTAAGGACATATGCAAAGAGTATTAATTGCCGCAAAAAATACATATTTAATAGTAGTAAAAAGGAAGAGGGATATATTCATTAAATTAATTAATATTAAAGGCAGTCAAGATATGTGATAATTAGATATTAAGCAAGAGTATTAAGCTCCACAATAAGTATAATAATCACCTTCATTGACTATCTCTTATCAAAATTAAAATGGGTGTTATACGTAGATGGATCTACTGTTCATCCACAATTATGAAAACAAGAATTACCACAAATAAAACAACTGTCCCCACGAAGGGTAAATGGAAAAGACTCCAACAATATTAGAAACTTTTAGATAGCGAAAGAAATAACCGTCGTTTGTTCATTCTTAATCAGAGATTTCGGGTCTGAGTTTTGAATATGAAAAAATTATACTGGGAGTGTGACACTCAAAATAAGTTTCATAGTGCGTAATTTAAATTTAATTAAAGCTCTAATATAAATACTGATCCCAAATAGAAAACTCCATAAAAAAAGAAGAAATAACTGTCACTAAGAGTTGTGAGACGATAGATATAGCTTTTTATCCCTCATTAAAATTTTTGAAGCGTGTTATAAAAATAATTAAAAGTAACTAGTAAGAGAAACATTTTTCTTATAATTTACCTTTCATGTCGTAAATAAAAAATTAATCAAAGTTTTATAATGAATGACGAACATCGAATGATAACAATAGCTAGGTCTTAGGAATGTTAATGAGTGAGTTAAGCTGAATTTGAAAACGTTAAACGGTAATAAATTAATAATAAATGGACTAGTTATTGATATGGTGAAATGGTATTTGAACTAAAGCGGATTGGGCTGTAATGATATCGAGTCACAACCCAACCTATCTAGTTCTTATAATTTCTTTGAGTAGCTAATAAAACATTTTTCCTTATATTATTATGACTATAAAAACATATCAAATAAGAAAATACCTTTTAAAAAAAATTCGATAAAATTTCTCAGAAGCCAATATGAACTACATATTAATTCAAATTCGAAATGAACTGAACTTAACAAGTTAAAAATCTCATTTAATAAAATAAGTAGATTATTAACCACTTCAAACATAAACTAGTTGAACGAGTTAACAATTTTATGGATTGATTTTAACACCCGCCCCAACAACCAGCAATATATATATGGGAGACAATTAATTAAGGGAAAAAGGTCAAATATGCCCCTAAACTATTTGAAAAGGTCTAGATATACCCTCCGTTTAAAGTTTGGTTCACTCATGCCCTCGCCGTCCAACTTTTGGTCCAAATATGCCCTTATGGGCGTTAGTTGTCATGTTGGACATATCCAACTCATTTTTCATTTCTTTAAATGCCACATGGAATTGCCATGTCATTTTGACCTTATCACATGATATTTATATGAAATTTGAAAGATATTCGGACTCATAAACACTTAATCCGACCCATAAATCAACTCCTTTTAAATACACTATCCGACCCATTTTTAACAATTTTGTTTTATTTTTATTTATTCGTAAATCCCAAAAATGAATAATTGATTAATAAAAAATAGGAAAAATATGAAAAAAATATAAAATTAACGTCCAAAATTTCACAAATAAATATAGTAACTATAAATCTAACATTTCAATAATTTTTTTAAATTTTTTATTTTTTCGATAAATCTCAAAAATAAGTAATTGATTAATAAAAAATATTATTAATGCCAAAAGTTCACAAATAAATATAGTAATCAATTGACATGGCATTAATATTATATTTTTGGCGTTAATATTATAGTTTTTTCATACTTTTATACTTTTTATTAATCAATTACTTATTTTTGAGATTTATCGAAAAAATAAAAATTAAAAAAATAATATTGAAATGTTAGATTTATAGTTACTATATTTATTTGTGAATTTTTGGCGTTAATTTTATATTTTTTATATTTTTCCTATTTTTTATTAATCAATTATTCATTTTCGAGATTTACCGAAAAAATAAAAAATAAATAAAATTGTTAAAAATGGGTCGGATAATGTATTTAAAAGGAGTTGATTTATGGGTCGGATTAAGTGTTTATGAGTCCGAATATCTTTCAAATTTCATATAAATATCATGTGATAAGGTTAAAATGACATGACAATTCCATGTGGCATTTAAAGAAATGAAAAATGAGTTGGATATGTCCAACATGGCAACTAACGCCCATAAGGGCATATTTGGACCAAAAGTTGGACGGCGAGGGCATGAGTGAACCAAACTTTAAACGGAGGGTATATCTAGACCTTTTCAAATAGTTTAGGGGCATATTTGACCCTTTTCCCAATAATACTATTATTTACCAATAAAATAAAAATAAATAATACTATTATCTTATTCACAATTTTTCAAAGTTTTAGATGATACAATTCAGCTTATTTGATTTTTTAATTGGTTGACCTCCTAATACCTAATAAAATCAACAAAACTAATTATGATTAGACTACATATATATAAATACCAGGATATATAATTATGATGTGTTGGCTGATAAATATTTTGATTAGTGACATAATTATTATTCCTAAGAAAACTGCCCTCGTAATTACAGTAAAATTGAAAAAAATGCATTTAGCCTCCAAAGCTACAGCTACTTTTGCACTTCTTTTCATCCATTGATTTTCCAATCATTTTCATTAATTTTTGCCGGCTGTTGAGTTACTCTTGCTCCGTCCTGGTTCATTTTATTTGTCATATTTAAATCTTATATATTATTTAAAAAATTATTAATAGTTAAATGTTGGTAGTTGAAAATTATTATTTTCACTACATTAGTATAAAATTATTATTTTCACTACATTAGTATCTCTATATATTTTTATTAGAATAAAGTTAGATGTAAAAAGTATTTTATTTCTTTCTTGATTATCTAAAATAACAAAGTATTTTGGATTAAATATTCTCTAATTATTATTTTTATCTCAAATTATTATTACGGTTGCTTTCGCTATATTAATCCCTTTTCACATTAAAATAAGAATATTCGGAAAAAATATATATTAATGAGTTCTTTCTTAATTATCTATTCCTTCGTTTCATATTATCTAACCTTTGCTCATTTGACATACCCTTTAAAATATTAATTAGATATATATATATTATTAAATTAACTTTATAAATAATACTTTGAATCCTAAAATTAACTGTTATTATTTCATATAATTATTTAATAATAAGGATAGTATAGAAAAAATGATAGAACTCATTTGATTTTCTAAAATGAACAAATAGAATGTATTTATTTTTATATACTAAAATAAAACTAAAAATAGTAAGATAACAAGCATTTAACTCAATTACCCGTAGTAATTATGATAATTAAAAAGAATCGGAGAAGATACTATTCATTTTTTTTCTTCTAAAATTACTAACATGTCATATGATGAAGCAAAATATAAAAAAGAGACTCTTTGTACTAGCTAGCTTCGTTTTTTCTGAACTCACTGACTATAAATTTGATTCGAGTACATATCATTTAACCTAAAATTTGAAAATAATGTCCTTGAGTGGATCCTTATAGATGTTCTGGTCATAAAAATTGTAGTCCCTCTCAGGCTCACAATAGTTCTTCACCTCCATCTGCAACAACAACAACAAAATCATCCTTAGGAAAGTACGTCGCGGTACACTAAGTTCCCGCTAGCTATGCAAGGGGTTCGGTAAAAGACTACACCACAAGAGTCTGTAATATGCAGCCTTACCCTGTATTTCTGTAACAGACTGTTTTTACATAGACTCTTTTGTACTTAGTACTCACAATAGACAATTAACTCTAAATATGACATGATATTGAAATAAAATATTGTATACTGACGGTGCATATAAGTTAAACGTACCTTTCGAATCGCTTTTATGACTGTCAAAAGGTTTTCACTCATCACTTCTGAAAACAATGTATCTTCTTCTAAAGCAATTAAAGATTCAGAAATAGAATCTGGTACGCTTCGAAGATTCTCTCCAGATACATCTGAATCCCCTTCTGTTTCACGAGAAAAAATCGTTTGAATATCAAATAACAGTGAAGGAATCGTACAACTCGTCAATTGAATTACTTTCAAATACTCAACAAGCTTAACTCCCCTCTGTTTCAACTTGTTTGTCGTTTTTTCTTTTTTAGTCTGTTTTGCAAAAAGAATGCACTCTTTAAAGGACATTGTAGTACATTGTACGTACCTTTAGTTTAAGACTTACTTTGTTAAACTCCGAATCAAGTCAAAATCGGACAAACAAATTGAAACAGAACGAGTAAAGTACCTGGCTGAACTTACCTACTGGTTTCGGAAGGCTTAGATCTTTCCTCAATCCATCGACTCCAGAAATAATTATCGAAGCAAGACCAATGTATGGATTCGTGCAAGCATCAAAAGCTTTAATTTCAAAATGGTTTACTAAATCATCAGCAATTCCAGGAGGGCTAGCAGTTCTCAATGGTGCCTCTGTATTTTCTTTACCCCAGCAGAGGTAAGCTGCATTTCGCGTCTTAGGTACCAAATGCTCATAACTACACGTAATACATCGTTAGAAAATCTAATCGATTGTTAAATTTGAATCCATAACAGAGTAGTCGAGCTGAAAATATTGTACATGTTTACAATATTTACAATCGAAAATCAAGTAAATTTGACACCGGATAGTAATGACAGTATCAAAAATGAGTTACCTAAGAGGATGTGTTGCAGTAAATGCTAAAATGGCTGGAAGATGATTTAACACTCCAGCCATGAACGATTCTCCGATCTTTGACATTCCATATTTTGAATCACCAGATGCCATAAAAACGTTTTCTCCATTCCTCGACAAACTGATATGGACGTGTGATCCCGAGCCATCTTCATCCTCTGCATACCTAAAATAGGCCAACATTGTCACATACTATAAGAACACCAGTATCAGAAACAATCTCTCTACCTCCTCGAGATTATTTGAATCCATTGTTCTCAATTGTGCATCACGAATAATATTTTAATAGTTATCTTTTAAGTGATCTGATGGTGTAAAAACACGTTATATATTTAATCATCAGTACTATAGAATTTGAGTTCAAAAAAGGGGAAATCTTCTACCTACTTTGGAACAAAAGTTGCCATCTGCCCGTGTTGTCTTGCAACTGATTTGATGACTTCACGCGCATAAATTAAGCTAGCAATTGCTGTGCTAGCCTCCGCGTATCCAAGGACAACTTCAAACTGACCTTTTCCAGTTTCCGCGTGTACCTGCATAATTGAAAGACATAACAAGAGGAACTATTTATACTGGACTGAAAAATTGTGAGTTAATTTTCTGTCTTAAAAGGTAAAAACTTACCTGTTCAACTGTAATATTCATCGTTTGAAGATAAGTAACGATATCTTCTAATATCGATGAAGAAACATCAAATCCTGAAGTAGAACAGTACGAGGTCTTGTCGATTGGTAACCATTCTTCTTTGCCATTCCTTTATGTAATTTTATTCATACAAATTTAGTGTTAACAGTTTAAAAGATGAGAAGAATGAACATAAAGTTGAGTAACATACTTTATTACACTCTTCAATAGGTAAAATTCGATTTCAAACCCTACAGTCACAACCTGAAACATGCACATATGTATCAGATCAATAAGACTTTTCGACTGTTGCAACGAAAGATACTAGCTAGCTAGACATACCAAGTCGAATTCATCTTTTAAAATTTTAGTGACTCTTCGAAATACTTCTCTTGGACAATATTCCCATGGTTTATCTGGTTCGATACACATGTCTGCTAATGTCATTTCCTGTTGTTTTTCCCTGGATCACAAGATACATATCCACATCAAACACGATTACAAATCAATATAGTTGTGTCGAAATCAATGAAGAAGAGTAATAATAACAACACCGATAAGTAAACTAGACAAAGCTCGACTATCTACTAACCATTTATCCTAATCTCGTCCTCTATATCTGCCTATATAGGATCATGTCCTCAGTAAGCTGCAGACGTGTCATGTCCTGTTTAATCACCTCTCTTCATTTTTTCTTCGGCTTACCTCTACGTTTATGGTAACAACATTCCATATTATATACTCTACCCTATCATTTGGAACAGAACCTATTGAGTTCTGCTCCTTAGAATACATGACATTTTTGTGTTATTTCTATCAACGAAATCGATAAAAACAACCTAATGTACTTGCATAAACCAGAATCAAAACATAAATTAGTACCAGGGGATTTTGCATCTGGTTGATAAATCAGGAATAATTCTGATCATGCCTGTAAATCCGAGATTAGAACCCTCCGCGGGGGAATTAGATACTGAACTGAGTGCAGCAAGACATGCAGGACTTAATCCTAAACCATGTTTTTTCACGAAGCTGAGACGTTCTCTTGGAATTACCTGTAATAGATTCACATAAGTGAATAATATTTGATCAGCATTTGGACATAACTCAACTCGCTCATGAGATGAGAATTGCCTAAGATGAACAAAAAATCCATCACATTGTGAGTTGGAAACTCAACACGTACCCCTGCACGTCTAGGATTGGACATATGAAACGTCAACAATAGAAGTGTAGACTCAACATCGACTAGATCATGAAATAGGATGAATCTGACTCTAATACGAATTAATACGAATCAAAAGTAAGTTTATCAGGTAAGAATTTTCAAAAGACCAAATAGCCCATCATTTACCAATGTGAGAACTCAAGATTATACTTTTATTTAATTGGGTAGGTGTCGATAGCAACAGAACCTTCGCGTGGGTCCATACCACGAAACAAACAAAGATCTTAGACTTTCTTTACTCTTGACTCTGACCACGAGAACTAGGTCCAATGTCATCTCTTACATAGGATGTGTATATATAGACTATTTAAACCATAATTAACCAAAGAATTCTGAAATATCATTTTCTCTCTTCTAGTCCTACCCGATGTTTACATCAAATCAATATGACATGTGCATTTAGTCATTATTAATTTACGCACCCTATTAAATCACGTAACTATAGTAAATAAATATCTGAAAATCACTTACACGACATCTATGAATGCCAGAATTATCAATCCAAAGAATACGAACAAAAGGAACAGGTTTGAATGGTTCATCTGAGCTATTGTAATTGCCTTCTTCACACGACGAACCAACGCTACTCGACTCACATCTCTCCATAATAATTATTTTTGTGTGTGTATTTTTCGAAATTCTAGTTCAGTATCAGCTCCAATTTCAGTTTGTTTAAGTTAAATCACATGTTCTACAAATTATTTTTTTGTTTATGAATTTTGTCTGGATGAGCTTGAAAATAGTTACATTAATAATACACTTTGTTTTAATTTGTTTGTAAATGAGTGAGTATATGAACAGATTTGTGGTTGAGTAGAATCGTATGAATAGCTCCATTCTTAATATGAGCAAAATGAGGACTTTGTTGCTTCATATTATAATTGTGCCACATTATAAATAGAATGTTTGTTATAGAAAAAGTAAAAAATAACATGAAAATTAAGGTAAAACTTACATGTCATGTATTTAAATATATAGTTCATTTTACTTCATATAATCACATAATAATACAGTCTCGATCTTTATATCTATATAAGACTATAAATTATCTTTGATATCTAATGTTAATGTTAAATAGTTAATGTTATTAGTAGGAAAAAAGCAAATATTATTATATTAAAAAAATTTAGAAGTACAACAAAATACAAATAAACATTATTATTTTAAATTAGTAAAATAATGGTGATTGTGCCGGGCTCCTCTTTTCTAGTAAGGCAAGATGCGAAGAAAAGTGGGATAATCTAAATATTTAGGTCATTTGAAGAAAAAAAAAGAATTAGTTTAATGATTTATTTATTTTTTACTAGAGATATTAAAAGTCATTTTGTTCTATTCTTTTTGAAAGATACCAATTATTTGATAACATTAATTGCATAAACTTTAACATCAAGACATATTACATGACTACGTTATATTATATAAAACATAGTTTAAAAAAAGATCTAGGGTAGAGAAAAAGCAATGTAGTTCAATATTTGAAATGCAAAAAAAACCTTTAAAATCTTATATCTCTCATATAAAAATTATTCCAACAACAAAAGTTCTTAAAGATTAAGATATATTTACATGATATGATTACGCATAATCTTAAGTATAACTTAAACAAATTATAACTATTATTCTAATCCGGTTTATAGAGTCATAAGTTATACTCATGGACTAATACATTGTATTTTATAAAGAAACATAGAAAAATTATAGGGAGATATTTGATACGGTACGAGAAAATTAGCGTTGAGATATATGATATATAAAAAAATTAGTACGAGAAAATTAGCGGATTATTTGAGATATATGATACACCAGTATTGTTTAGTTTTTGTCAATTAAAGGTTAGAAAAATTTAATAAAATTATACAAAAATCAAAATGAATCTCTAGTTTTGTCAATTAAAGGTTAGAAAAATTTAATAAAATTATACAAAAATCAAAATGAATCTCTAGTTTTGGTTTTGTCAATTAAAGGTTAGAAAAATTTAATAAAATTATACAAAAACCAAAATGAATCTCTAGTTTTTCGAAGTTCTTTGAGTTGATGTTAGACTTTATAACTCAAACATAAAAAAAACTCTAGTTATTTTGAAGGATCAAAATGACATGTATATATTAATTAAATGTTAGAAATATTTAATAAAATTATAGAAAAATCCCTCCAAATTATATGGTACTTTAGATCGTCTCTTTCTTTCTTTTTTTTTTTTTTATTTATTTAATTTTCTTTCTTTATTTTTGTTAACTATATTTTTTCCTTCTCTAATTTCCCGAAAATTTCACTCATAGTAGAAAATTTCAAAATTTATTTATGACATTTGAAAATTCACCATCTAATCCATCTAATCAAATAAACATAAATGAGTTTACGGTAAACCAAACTGTTTACAATATAATTATGAATCTAAGGCAGGAAATCAAATGGTATTCTTAAATATACAAATACATGTATCTTTCAATATCTGCTATAAAAGTACTAATATTTTTTAATCTTTTAAGAATATCACTACAAAAAATATATATATTGACAATACAAAATTCTTCTTAAACTATTAATAAAATTTAATATGTGCTAGAAGATTAGTATTATTATTATAGTCAAATCATCAATTAATATTATTAAAAAGTTATTTGTAATTATTTAATAAATAACGTTGCTATTCATTTAAAATTTAATTAATGTTCATTTTACTTTGTAAATAATGTACAAAATTTGTTAAAAATAGATTAAATTTTTTTCTTTATTTTTCGCATGCATATGTCGAATAATATAATTAGTTTGAGGGAAAACAGAATTGTTCAGCATACCAAATAATGCAATAGGGTTGTTTATTAATATAGTTAAAAATATATGAAAAAATTATTGTGAAGTCTATTAAAGACTTGTTAATGAATTGAAAAAAAATAGGAATATAAAAAAAATAATTATAAGAGATATTTGATACTGTTTTTGAGAAAATTAAGCCTATATTATAGGATTAAGGTCAGTTACTCTTATATATATATATATATAAATAATAATATTTTTTTTGGCTGCTCTTCATCTTCCACCTCAACAACCATGGACGTTCTCCGATTCACCGGAGCAACATTCACCGCCGGCACAGCATTCACCGCCGTACGTTCCGACGCCATTAAACCTGGGGCAAAATTAAAAACAAAACGAAGCAGGTTTATTAGTGCTACCGTTACTAAACCAGCGGCGGTTGTTACGGCAACAGAGCCGTTGCCGGTGCAAATTTCAAAGAGTGATGATACATTGATACCAGTAGTACATCCGAGTTCGTTACAATGCGAGGAAGGTTACTTGATACCGAATTATCCACGAGGTGAAATCGGCTATAATTACGTTACAGAAATATTGACATCTAAAGTATATGAATTAGCTGAAGAGACGCCATTGCAGCGTGCACATAAGTTATCAGAGAGGTTAGGGGTAAATGTATGGCTCAAACGTGAAGATCTTCATCCGGTATAATTTTTACTACTCAATTTTGTAGTGTTATTGAATACTTGAAATTTGAACAATTTTGGTGTTGATTTGCAGTTTTCATGATGTTTTTATGTTTAAGTTTTGGGTTGTGTGGGTATGTTAAGAGTGACAATGAGTTACTTTCAGCGTGGAATTAGTCAAGCTGGCATGGATACCATGATCATAGAACAGATAATATTTATATTGTTGAAAGATTGTGTTCCTTTATAGTAATAATTTTATAATTTTTTTTTTGTTTGATCGATTTGTCTATATGAATCGAGAATATGAATGACCTGGATTGAAGCCCCAAAGTTGATCAAACTGATCAAATATTTACCCTATTTGGAGCTTGTAAATAAGAATGTGAATGTTGCACCTGTAAACTGAATTCACATGTGTTTTTGTTCTAGTAACTTCCATGTATCTGAATTCACACGCGTTATCTTTTGGGATAGATGTACTATTGTTTACAATTATGTTAGATGATATTAACTATGGTGTGTTGTGATAACTCTGATTGATTTTGGATTCAAGAACGTGAATTTATCCCCTGATTATTTACTCGAGTTTATGATTACGATAGCTGCCTAGTTTCTTATTCAGCTCAACCAAGCATAGCAAGTTTTTAAGTTTGTATGTGTTGTGGATTTATCTACTTTTGAGCCTTTTGACTCACAATCGTTATCGTATACTCATATTGGCAGGTGTTCTCATTCAAGGTCAGAGGATCTTACCATATGATGGCAAAACTCTCGAAGGAGCAGTTAGAAAAGGGCGTTATATGCTCATCAGCGGGTAATCATGCACAAGGTGTTGCCTTAGCTGCCAAAAAACTCGGCTGCAATGCTGTGATTGTGATGCCCGTTACTACGCCAGAAATTAAAGTTAGTATTGTTGAATTACTTATAGCTTCCTATTTGATTTCATCCTGTTCTTTTAATAATAAGTTTATCCGTCTTTTTGTAGTGGAAATCAGTTGAGAGATTGGGTGCTACTGTTGTTCGTGTGGGGGATACATACGAAGAAGCACAAGCATATGCTGTAGCTCAGGGCAAAGAAGAAGGACGTGCATTCGTTTCTCCCTTTGATCACCCTGATATCATAATAGGGCAAGGTACGGTTGGAATGGAGATTAATCGCCAATTCAAAGATAAGATACACGCGATATTTGTGCCTATTGGTGGAGGAGGTCTTATAGCTGGCATTGCTGCTTATATGAAAAAAGTCTCCCCTGATACGAAGATTATTGGTGTTGAGCCAGTCGATTCCAATTCAATGGCGTTGGCATTACATCACGGTCAAAGAGTAATGCTGGAAAAAGTTGGATCCTTTGCAGATGCGGTAGCTATTAGAATGGTTGGTGAAGAAAGTTTCCGTCTCTGCAGGGAACTAATAGATGGCATCGTCCTAGTTAATCATGATTCTATAAGTGCATCGATAAAGGTTAGTCAGCACTAACATATTGTATGTTACGTTACTTGTTAGTATGTGAATTTTGTATCTTCTGATGTGACTGTTGAGTCGTGTTTTGAACAGGACATGTTCGAAGAGAAAAGAAGCATACTGGAGCCGGCTGGTGCACTTGCCCTAGCTGGAGCTGAAGCATACTGTAAGTACTATGGCGTGAAGGGAGAAAACATCGTAGCTATAACTAGTGGAGCCAACATGAACTTTGACAGACTTAGATTGGTAACTGAACTCGCGGATGTTGGTAGACAGAGGGAAGCTGTTCTCGCTACTTATATGCCTGAAGAACGAGGCAGCTTCAAAAAGTTCTACGAGATGGTGGGACAGACTAATATTACTGAATTGAAGTACAGATATGATTCTGAGAAAGAAAATGCTAGAGTATTTTACAGGTATCGTTAACTGATTATATCGTTGAAGGAACATCTATGAATTCGTAGATATATTCATTATTTATGTCATTCTTTTCATATGACAGAGTTGGTCTTCACACAAAAGTGGAACTTGAAGAAATGGTGGACAGGATGGAATTAGAACAACTGCATACGATTAATTATACAGATAATGAATTGGTTAAAGATCATCTAAGACATCTGGTACTATTTTTACTGCTATGCTAGTATCGTTATTGACTATACTAATAGATTAAGGATTGATATGCTTCCTTTCGTTCTAATTTGTTTAACGGATTATTGTGGTGATCATTGGATATTGATGGCTTGTACACTCTCTATGTCTGCTATAATTTGTTGCAGATAGGTGGGAGATCAGATGTTCACAATGAGCATCTCTGTCGATTCATTTTCCCAGACAAGCCTGGTGTTTTAATGAAGTTTTTAGACGCTTTCAGCCCACGTTGGAATATAAGTCTGTTACATTACCATGCACAGGTACCTTTTACAAGAAATCTCATTGTCACATTGTTCGTTTTTTGGTACTATCTTGTAGTGTTTCTGCTTTGCTAGTGTATTTATTTGAGTAATTTGTTTTCGTCTTATATTTGAAAGGGAGAAACTGGCGGGAATGTGCTAATCGGACTCCAAGTTCCACAGAATGAGGTTGATGAATTCCGGGGTCGAGCTGAGAGTCTTGGTTATGTGTGTGTTGTGGAGACTCTCAATGAAGCTTTCCAGCAACTAATGCATTGAAATGGTTTGTATGCTTTATGAAGTTTTGGTCCTGAAGAAAGTGGTTTTTGTCAATGTTTTGAACCAACACAAGATTATGCTTCAGCTTTATTTAAATAATAGTAGTCATAGTCTTTAGGGGTAGAGTGCTTTCATGCCCTGCTTTTGCCATCTTTCAAGGATATGTTGTGTATTGCGTTTCGATTGTCACGTGGTATTATTTCTGTCTTGTAGGCTCTACGCTACTTTTCATATTAACTGGTATGCTTTCTTTCATTGTTTTCTTCTTTTTTTACTTGGGTTTGATGCACTAGAGTTCAAAGTCTTTAGTAAACAACTTCTCCGTCTCCACAAGGTAGTAATAAGGTTTGTCTTCCGCAGACCCCCACTTAATGGGATTTTGGGGTGAGTACCCACACGGGATTGTGTGGCATAATTTTAATTTTTTTTTTGAACTCCAGGATAACCCGCAATCACTACAACCTCTGCCACAGTCTCTATCCTTTCCACTGTGTAATAACCTGCAAACCACAAAGGGGATGTAAAGTTGTAAACTGCACTAGGCAAGCCCTATGCGACAGGCTCGATTCAGAAGGCATTGAGGGGGGTCCGATCCCGAGTCATCCTTGTGGATAATCACCATCCAAAGCAACTGAGTCACTATATCAATAACATATTCAGTATAATTTTATAAGTAAAGTTTAAAAAGATAATACGTACGCAGATCTTATTTCTATCTTGAAAAAGTAAATACAATAACGAAGAAATCATGTAATCATTACTATGACTTCATCTAGGACCACTCACGAGAAGCTTTTATTGGGACACAAAGAGTAATTACTTTATGTGGTGGTTAAGGTGATGAAGATTACCCTCCTTGTTTTAAGGGATTTTGATGATGTTATGGAAATATTTTAATCAAAAGATGAAAATAACACTTCAATAAATTTATCTTCTCATCTTTCCTCCAAACATTTAAAATAATTTTTTCATAATCTAATCAAAAGCTATCACAAATTAGCAATTTTACTTTTTGAGTTTGTTATATATAAATATTTAATTTATTACTAAGCAAATTTATAATCTTAAAAATATACAATATATATACGCTTAAAAGAGAAGGGACCGAATAACAAATTCACTCAAGTTTGTTGGAAATTATGTAAAAAGTTGTTACATAGATAATATATGTATGCAAAAGGTAAAAGTGACTGTGCTGATGCTGGCAATAGCAAGTAGAACCGTAAGGTGAAATGTATCGATAAAATTGTGATAGAATGATCAGTACTTCTTCATTTTTAATAGATTTTGGATTCAACTTCTTTTAGATACGGAATATATCTCAATATATAATATTTTTAATGCGAATTTCAGTTTAGTTAAATTTTAATGGAGATATTGATATCGAATCGAGAAAAAAAAAAGGAAAAGAGTATGATATACCCCCTAAATTTATCATTGGAGTATATACCCCTAGTGGTGAACAATGGTGTGGCTATTCTTATGTCAGAGTGTCCAATTATATCATATATATAATGATAAATAAAGTGGTTAGCTAACATATTTTGGACACCGTTAATACAACAATATGATGTAACCTAGTGATTTCAAGTACCTTGAAAGAGTAAAAGCACACAAACACTTCAAATCTCACTAATTGCGATTTTATTTTATTTTACTTTTTAATCAAGAAGAACAGTGAAAGTAACGCATATATATCTTTACCGTTATAGAATGACCACATATATCATTACCGTTACAAAATGATCTCACATGTGCCCTTCAGCTAATAAAATCAAATCTACCTCATATTAATTATAATAGTACAAATATATATAAACCGCTTTTATAATAAAATATATCAGCTCTAAATATTGAAATTAAAAGATATACCATAATTTTTTTTTAAAGGGAAAAGGCTCAAATATGCCATCGAACTTTCATAAAAGGCTCATTTATGCCATCCGTTAAAAGTTTGGCTCATTTTATGTCATTACCGTTAAAGAAAAGGCTCATTCATGCCATTATTTTTTAACGGTGATTTTGCAAAACCATTTTTGACACGTGACCAATTATAATTCGGCCACATCATCAATTATTTTAATAAAAATGATAATTCAATTATTATTTAGAATTTTAATTTTTTTTATTAAAAAAATTGATGACGTGAACAATTATAATTCGGCCACGTCATCAATTTATTTAATTAAAAAAATTAATTAATTTTTCTTCTTCAGAATTATGATTTTTTTATGTAAAAAATTGATGATGTGGCCGAATTATAATTGAACACGTGTCAAAAATATTTTTTGCAAAACCATCCTTAAAAAATAATAGCATGAATGAACCTTTTCTTTAACGATAATGACATAAATAAGCCAAACTTTTAACGAATAACATAAATAAGCCTTTTTAAAAAGTTTAATGACATATTTACGCTTTTTTTTCTTTTTTTAAATAAAAAGTTATGGTGATAGGTGTAAGTGATTCATAAAAGTTGAGGGCTCTTCGAGTATTCCGTGACTTAGCTGCCTTCCTTTTGTCTTCGAATTGCAGAAAAACTGCAATAAATTCACCGAAAAAGTACTAAAAAAAAAAAGGGGCCCTAAACTATCATTGCTCCCTTCTCTCTCTCTCTCTCTCTCTCTCTCTCTCTATATATATATATATATATATATATATATATATATATATAACTAAATTATCATCTTATCGCGAATTTCATATTTGAGCTATTATTAAGTTAGTCTACACAAATTTTGTTATCGATTCAAGATTAAATATTTAATCAATTTAATATCGAAATATATATAGTAATAACCTATATTAAGATAGTTAAACTCACAAAAAGACTAGAATTTCAGGAGTGTTTCTGACTCTTCACGATGAACTACATGACTAGGTGATTCTTCCCATATGTCTTAGTTTTAATGAAGAGAATTACCTAAAACTACATGTTATTAGTAAAAAATAATATATATTTCGTGTGATAAATCAAAATATGAAAAAACTTACTCAAACAAGACGATCATAAAAAAATAAAAATAAACTATACACATCACTTGTATCGCATCTCCTTGAAATTCCCACCCACACGCACACATATTATAGAGACAGAAAAAACCATTTTTTTTGTGCTAATTAATAGAGTCCTATGCAACTAGTTATCACAAACTTGCCATCTGTTTCTGCTACACAAAAAATCACAGTCTTACAACTACAGTTACAGCCATTTCAATTATTGAATCAAAATTTTTTTTACCAACGGCTCGTTTGCTCATAGATTTTTCAAATAATATTTAGAAAAAAAATTAGCAATTAGTGTTTGTCTATACAATTTGTCATTATTTGATAAATATTTTTAACAAATATCCCAAATACTAGTTTTTTCTAGTATTTGACCCAAATCTCATTATTTGGGACCTTTTGAGAATAATTAAAAATAGTTATAAATTGAAATTTTACCCCAAAGGTTTATCTTTTACAAAAACACCCTCTATAGTTGTTGCTTGCGTTATATTACATAATTTTTTACGTTAACACCACAGCAGTGATGAAGTATTCAGTGAATGTTTAATGATGATATGATTATAGATGAAAATGATGAACAATCGACTAAGGATAAAAAAGTCATGTGTTTTATCTACTTCACGATGTATGAAATGATGCTTGTTGCACTCACTTTAAATTATCACATTGCTCTAGTGTAATGAACACTGTTTGTTATTGTTATAATAAAAATCTAATTAACTTGTAATACAAAATTATGATTAGTTTTGATAATTTTTAAAATTTATGGAATTTTCAAGAATATTTAAAAAATTATGATCAAAAGGCTGGCCAAAAATTACATTCAAACTACTCTTTTCTTGTGTTTTTATAGGTAAAATTAGTTTGTTTCACCATTCACCAACATTATACTAAATTATTAGCCTCGATATTATAAATCATCTCTTATACTTATATATCTGTTCAATTTTCTCTGTTTTTTTTTTATGTTGAATTCTTTTATACTTCAAAAACTCACAATCCCTTTATAAATCTTGAATTTTTAACTCGAAAATCCATTTTTTTGAGGTTGAATTATGGCATTGAAGCATTTGCATGAGCTTTTAAAAGAAGATCAAGAACCATTTTACATTGCTAATAAACGTTTTCATCTCAAAAGACTTAATTTTTCTTTTAATCAAATCCCATCATCTAAATTATGCAAAAATACTTGTTTTTTCTCTTTTGGAGAGTCACCGGAGTTAAGAAAATCCCATTTGGGTTTACCTTCGCCGGCGCCGGCGAAGATCCCGGAAAATGAGAAATTTGTTCTTAATGTACCTGCAACAACAGCTGCTCTGCTTCTTGAAGCTGCAATTAGGATTCAAAAACAACAGAGTTCATCAAAATCGAAAACCCAAATCAAAAAGGTGAAATTTGGGGGTTTTGGGTCCATTTTGAAGAAATTGAAGGATCGAAATAGCGATAAAAATGGTGGAAATAGCAGAGTTAACAGTGAAATCAATGAAGAGAAGTTAATTGATTTGGAGAATTGTAGCAATTATGGTGATTTTGATTCGTCTCCGTTAAGTCCTTTTAGATTTTCTCTTCAAAGATCTCCGTCGAGCTCCGGCGATGTATGGCCGGAATTCACATCTCCGGCGGCTTCTCCGGTGCATCACACGAAAGAGGTTTGTCTTTTTTACTTTTGTCAGTTACTATCCGTGAGTCATTATGACTCTAAATATTACATTAATAAAATCTTTTTTACATAATTAAATTTTACTTTAATTGATAATATCAAAAACCTAAACTTTTTACACCAAGTCTCAAAGTATAGTACTCTTTCTGTAAAAAAAATCATGTGACAATATTTAATTTTACATAAAATTTTGCGATTTTTAAAAAAATTATGAGTTAAGATAAATATAGTACTTGCGTGACAGATTTTACTAACTCAGTTAGTTGATTAGCTGAATTTCAAACTTAACTTGTGTGAAATAATATTAATAATTTTATTAAAGATAAAAAAGAAAAATTAAAATTGAGGTTGTTTAAATTATAATTGTGACTTATTTTTTGAACCAGCCAAATTATAAAATTGTGATTTTTTTAAAACATATTAAAAAATGTGTATCGAATGATATAAATTGAAACGGAGAAAATAATATATAAAGAGTCTCAAATATATAAATCTACTTAACAATATATGCTTATTTGATTATTAATATATGGAACATACTTTTTTTTTTTAATTATCGAAATCATTATATTAAAAAGGTTTTCCGTATGGATAAGTGTACATGAGTTTAAATCACTCATATATTAATTACAGAATAATTATTTAGCTTTTCCTATGAAGAAATAGGATCACAATAGGTTGTGCTATTATTCATCTTTAACCAGACATATGAAATTCGAATTTTAAATATGAAAGTGTAAAATATTATGTTTGATAAAAAATATTTATTTTTAGTGTAAATTTAAATTAGTCGAAACTTTAATACGATGGAATAACAAATAAAAACAAATTTATGCATGTTTTGGTAAGCGTACATGAGATCGCGCCTCTGCCAATATAAATCTTTTTTCTATTAGGCCTTGTCTGGAAAATAGTACTTTCAAGGAAAATGACAATAAATTTTATTGTCATTTTAAATTTTTGACCCATAAAAAGACAATTTTATCATTAAATTCTGGTCGTATGCTTGTTCATGAATTTAAACTTGTCTTGAATAAAAGTCAGCCCTATTTTCTTTTTTTTAACAAAACGTTAAAAAGAGTTAAAACGACAGTTAAAATTGGATGAATATCTCATTCAAAAACGAGTTTAATTAAGCTAGAATTATATTATGTTACTAGTTTTTTACTAACTAAATTGGAAGATTAATTTGAGTTTTGTGTTTAGGACAATGGAAATTATGAAACAATTTTAGGGTTGGCAAGTATTGATCTACTAGAAGAAGAAGATAAAGAGCAATGCAGTCCAGTTTCTGTATTGGATGCTCCATTTGAGGAGGAGGAGGATGGACGTGAAAACGAGGACGAGGACGAGGATGAGGATCTCGATTGCAATTATGCACTCGTACAAAGTACGTACGATAAATTAATCTCAAATTTTCTAAATTCCCCCTTTAAATAAAAATTGTGTTATCTTTGAATTTAATTGAATATTACAGTATGTTTTACTTAAACCAATAATCTATATTTATCATCACAAGATAGGGGTAATGTTGCATATACATGCCACCTTCTTCAAATCCGAAATGTTATCATTAATACAGATTTTTTTTATAAAAAAAAAATTGGTTGTGAAGTCATTTTCAATAGTTATGGAAAATCTGGTTATATAGTATTAAATAAAATGTAAAGTCATTTCATTTGAGTATATTATGCTGATATTGATATGTGAATTATTTAATTTGTTGTGTGTGGGAGCAAATGTCTTAATAGTCACAATGTTGTACGTGTGGCTGTTATACTTGTACATGCATGAATATGACATATGACCTCACTTTGTCCTTTACACAAATACATGACTCATTTATAACTAGTAGGCTATTGTAACGTTTATTTTTTCTAGTCAGTATACGTTAATTATACATGGTTATACTTATATTATACATCTATATATTGACTATTTTTAGTTTATATTCTTCTTTTATATTGAAGATGTTCAAAACTAATGTGATCTTGTGTTCTTTTTAATAGGAGCACAACAACAACTTTTGTCTAAGCTTCGTAGATTTGAGAAATTGGCTGAATTAGATCCAATTGAACTCGAGAAAATATTGCTCGAGGAAGAAGAAGAAGATCGCGTAGAGGAAGAGGAATATCGAGTATCTAACTTGATTTTCGAGGAAAAGATTGAAGTTAAAAGCTTGAACTATGGAGAAGCCATTTTTGGAAGAGAATGCAAGAAGATAGATTTATCATCGCAAGAATTAAGATCAAATACCATCGATATGATGGTAAAATCAAATTTGAAAAATGAGTTTGATGATTGGAACGAGTTTCAAGATCAAAGAGAAGAAACCGCGATAGAATTTGCTTTTTCTATATTTGGGTTGTTAGTTGATGAATTAGGAGAGGAGCTAATTCATTTAGCTCACTCCTAAAAAAAACGTGAATTTCTGATAGACATTTCATTAGAGGATTTCTAATGAAAAGTCCGTTAGAAAACATTCATAAAGAGTATAATACCAATATATCCTTTGGAGACTTAATTTTGTTGTGTTTATAAATTATTTAACTACTTTACCACTTAATTAAAGACAAATATGATATGTTATTAAGAAATAAATCTTCTAATGATTCTTTAGATAAAATTAAGAATTTCACGTCTGATTATAAAATTTAAATATTTATATTCGCGTTAATTATTACTTCAATCTTTATTGCAAAAAATAAATTTTTGAAATAATTAATATTAATTTAGTGACTACACTTTTCTTAATTTATACACTTTCAATATAAAGAATATTGGTTGTTGCACCTCTATCATGTCATGGGTGCAACTTTTTAAGAACTTGAAGTTCAAGAAAGCTTTTTTTTTCTATGTATAAAAGAATCAATTCTTTGATATGATTTTAAGCAAAGAATATTATTTCTTTGTCCAAAGTAAAAAGTGTACCAAATATATTTTTCCCTTTATCTTTTTTTTTTTGTTTTTGGAAGGAAAGGATATATATATATATGTATATTAATTATATAGTTAAACATTCATCATTACATTATCAGGGTTAGTACTAGTTATTACATATAGATTATCAAAACGGATTAACTTATTACATGTAGATTATAATATTTTCTTGCTAGCTAGATAGTACTCTTTCCTTTACAGGCTCCGGAGAAGATAGTAGGATATGTGGTTGATCTGTCGTTGTTAGCTTGAAACCTATTGTAGACAAAACGTCTGCTACCATGTTTGATGTTGCACTTTAATTTACCTAAGTGAAAATATAGGGAGCTTTTAGGTTACATTTACTTATTGAACATATGAGTTACGTTATTTTATTTTCATATATACTTGTTAATATTTCTTGGATAATCTCATAGTATTTAAAAATAAATAAATAAATAACCTGAAATTCTAAGTTAAGATTATTTATCAATAATTTTGTAGACATTGATAAATTATTTAGGAATAATTTAAGATTTTCTTAACCATAGTTATTCTTACTAACACGTCATATAAGTTAATTATAATTCACCTTGATTACCGTTATAAAAGCTCCAAAACAATCTCTTTTGAACAAATGGAATCAGACAAAATTAAACAATGATTATGTGGGAATTAACTCACCTAACACAAAACATTCTAAAGATGCATAATAATGGTGATTAATTAAGATTATCGTGACTAATCCTTGTCATTTTTTAAACAAAAAATACTTAAATATGTTATGAGAAAAGGTCATCTATGCAATTGTTATTCAGCAAAGTTCTTATTCATGTCATAATTTTTTAACAGAATATATATACGATTTTGACATACTATTTTATATACATGATCAATTATGATACAATTACATTATTAATTTAATTTTCAGTATAGATTCGCTTGACCAAATCATATCAAATATTATTATTTTTTCTGTTAAAATAAAATGTAATTAAAGTTTATTTGCTATACTAATAGTGAAGTATGAATTAATATTGTGATACTGATGACGGTGGGGGCATTACTTATATAATTGTTAATGGAAGCAGCCAAAAAGATAAAGTGAATGAGGAGCTTATATTATATCATAGTCATGATATTATATTTGTCTATTAAAGTACAATATTATTAACAACAAATCACCAAACATTAAAGTTAAAAAAAAAGATAGTGGAATCCTTAAATTGTTGCCCCATATTGTTTAAAGTTTGTTTGTGAAGAAATAGATTCCATCTTTTGATCCTAATTAAAGCATTATTAGTGAATATATACTATCAACTAATCATGTTTAGACAAACAACTATCTTTTTTTCTTCTTCTTTACATTTTTAGGGGATGGTGAAAGTGGGGCAAGCTATGAGTTGGACTGAGTCAAAATAAGTATGACTTACAAAAGTCTCACACATTTTGTGCTAATTATATCTCATTTCAGAAGTTTTCTCGATTATAAAAAAAAAAAAATTTTTGCCACTCTTTGGATTATCATAGCGTACTTTCACATATCCACTCAGAGGAAGGTCTTTCCGTAATGGATAACTATCGAAATCATAATTTGTTGATATACAACGTAGATTCGGATGATTGATGGAAGAAAAATCAAACATGTTCCAAACTTCTCGCTCCCATCGGCCGGCTGATGGAAATAGACTGACTATCGAAGATATTCGTCTTACTTCGTTTGCACTGGTTTGTACACGAATGCGTGAGTTACACCGAATACTCAGTAAATTATAGACCACTTCAAATCTTTGTTTTCGATAGAAATAATCAACTTCGCAAATATCGATTGATATATTCCTTGGTTGTCTAATATATATTGAATGATACATTACTTAACTGGAGAAATATATCTATGTATCTAAGGGGATATGGATGTATCCGAGAGGGGATAAGGATATATTCGAGAGGAGATAAAGATATATTTTTGAGATAAGGATGTATCCAAGAGGGGATAGGGAATTAGGGATGTATACGAGACGATAAGGATGTATCAAAGAGGGGATAGGAATTTATCCAAGAGGGGATCTTGTAATTTTTTTAAATGATAGAAAATTCTAGAGATTATTATATCTTAAGTCGTATATTTATGTAATTTTCCTCATAATAAATGTTCAAATTGGAGATTTATGTTTCTTTATATTAATTTTACTAGATTAGGAAATTTTCCCTTGGAACTTTTTGGAAGAGTGAATTTAAATACTTCGAACTTTAAGCCTTATTTATTTTTATTCAAGATTAAAACATTTAAATTTAAATGAATATTTGAATGATTAAGATGTTGTCAATAGAGTAAAACATTAAATGATTAAGACTATTTAATTAATTTCTTTAAAGTTGTTTATATTTGATATCATGTGTTACAAGTAATTATTTACTTATTTCAGGGTCATTTGTACGTTATATCCCTATAATTTTGTGCTAGTCTTTAATTTACGTCAATCATAACAAATAAT
Source organism: Solanum lycopersicoides (assembly GCA_022817965.1). NCBI lineage: Eukaryota > Viridiplantae > Streptophyta > Magnoliopsida > Solanales > Solanaceae > Solanum > Solanum lycopersicoides. The sequence continues at coordinate 89,608,023 of CM040627.1, forward strand.
TTTTTCAAAGGACATAAATTTATATTTATATTATAATATCCACAAATTATGTCGTGAAATACTTTAGTTTCTAAATAACTTTTATTCCATAAGTTTGATTGTGAATGGACAAAAAATTAAGACCAACTCATATCAAGGACAAAGCGTGTTATTTTGGGCCTATTTCCTACCAGATTGACCCAACTTATTTCTAAAATGGGCCAGTTTGTTATCTGAATAGGCCCATCTTGTACATATATTTTGAAAGCCCAGTTCAACCAGCCAATATTAATTCTTCAACATCTTGAATGATTTAAACAAAGCCCATGAGTATGACAAATTGACCATTCAATAACACGATTTGTTTTTCAAATGGATTGATCTTTAATTTTTGGTCCTTTGAATCAAATATATAATGTTTAGTGCCGCATAAATTCTGTAAGGGCGTGGAGCATAACTTACGAATTATTATGATGCAAGAACATAAATTTATTTCTCACGAAAAGATTATTTGCCCTAAAAATAAAAGTTCAAAGACTATAATCAAATAGGGAATAAAGTGCAAATGACCCCAGAAATTATGTTTTTATTGACTTATTTTAGATATATTTAAACAGTATATAATATTCGAATAAAATATAGTTGTTTTCACGGCTAGAAATCCGTTGCACTCAAACAAAAAATAAGCTGATGTAGCCCTTGTCTTGTTATTTGTATGGTAGAATTTTTACATATTATTAGATTAAATTAGTTTATATCATTATAAATATCGAATACAAATAAATATTTTTATCGTATTAAACTAATTTTAACAGATATTTCCTGTCAATGACTAGAGAATAAGGTATTGGCACTATCTTAAATATATTTTTATTCACATGTCACAGTCTTGCTTTGTGGGGAAATTTTAATTATTATTATTTTGGTCCCATTACAACTCTCACAAACGTGCTATACTGGTTAAAACAGTTGGCTTCTCTAACATTTTTTTTTTTGGGTCCACTATTGATTTAATTTGTTGAAATTGGACGTAAATTTTGTATAACTATAAGATTTGTTTTAAATATGCTATTGTATGTATAGAGTTGTCACCTTTAAATCATCGAAAAATGATTGCTCGAAAAGTAAACACTCTGTGGCTCCTAACTAAAAATTTATACGCGAGAGGAAGGAAGTGAATTAATTTTGGGATATAATGACTAATAAGAAGAATAAATGGACTCAATTTGTTGTTAGTTGTCAATTTAGGGACCAGTTTGAAATTTATTTTGTATCGTATTTTCTTGGTAAAATAGTTACGTCTTGTAGCTATAGCCCTATAATAGGGGGGGACTTTTTATTTTTATTTTTTGGTTATATTTGGCTAGTTGATAGAAGCTTTATTATTTAAGAGCTCACCAAAAGTATAGTCCATTTAATAGTGTAATCCCCCACCGGTCGAGTATGAAAAAGATAGTGTATACGCAGACTTTACTCTTACCTTACATAAAAAAGATAGAGAAGTTATTTCTGGTAAGAACAAAGCAAGTTAGAGTATAGATAAAAGGAGAGATGGCAACGGAACATGACAAGTGAAAGGCAATGAGCTCTTATGCTCAAAGTAAATTACTAGGTACAGATGAACTCCGAATTTAAAAATTATGTGTGCACCAATATTACTTAATTGAAATATGAGTTTTAAGTTAAATTTAAAATAAAGACAGTGGAAAAAAAGAAGCTTTAATTGGATTTGAACCCCGATCCCAGGGTAATTTCTCTAGCTTATACCAACAACACAAGAACTCTTATATTATACTTTTCATGGGGTCACTGTTATCTATATTTCAATTTCTGTCATTTTCTCAAATTAGATATACATATATACACATGACTTTTTTTCAAAGTTAACGAATACACGTACATCCCAACAGGTGGCGAATGAGTTGGTTCCAACGAGGCGAAAATTAAGGTAACCAACAAATTTAATAAAACATAAAAAACCTAAGGTACATAGTACTAGGACTAGGAAATATATGTCATTCAATATTACCGTTTGAGCTTTTAAAACAAACGTTTGGGAATATGGTGTTTGATTGGCATATTTGCATGACAAGCCCTGCCATTATTGCTCAGAGTTCAGAATTCCTGTGCAATGTACCGTTTAATTGGCCAGAACCAATGGATATACATAAATGCAAATGCTAGTACAATTTATTGTATCATAAATGCAAATGTTTCATCTTCTTTTTACCATAATCTTCCATGATTTATGGGGTAAGGTCGAATAGACACGATACTCGCCAGATCTTACTTGTGAGATTATATCGAATTTGTTCTTTTTAATATCAAGTTGGTAACCAAACTAAAAAGATGATTTTCATCTAACACAATATTTTATTATACTTGTCCATCAAGTTTGGTTTTGTCAATGGAATTCTGAGGACTAGCTTAGCTAAACATCAACTAACAGCTAGGTGCATAGGACAAAAGATTGGTTGTACAGAAACATGGCAGCTACCGAAAACCTATTGCACCATAGCACATCCATTTTCTTGCTCGTTAGCAATGTTTAATGAAAGAAGGAGCGAAAAGCAAGCCTAGAGTTACCCAAGATGAACCAAATTAGTAGGAAATGAAAGCAGAAACAGATGTCTCCTAGTCCGTATTCTTGTCATCAAGAATCAATCAACCAAAGAAGCTATCAACAAATTCAGCTTAGGGTGCATCGAACAATCAGCCAAAACAACAATCAACAAATCAAGTCAAGGGTGCATCGACAATGATGTAGTTGTAGTAATCCACAAGTCAAGGGTGCATCGACAAGATCAACCAATGATTTATTCATGATATTGCTATGTTTAGGATCAATACAAACATTTTCCACAGCCCCTTTGAGTAAATCATGTTCGATACAACATCATATACTCAATGTAATCCCATAAGTAGGGTCTGGAAAGGGTGATGTGTACGTAGATTGATCTTGTAGGCACGGTCTTAAAAGAAGCAACAAAATCAACAAATTGACTTCGTCATTAGTTGACAAAATACAAGGCCAAGAAGAAGTCTATCAGCTAACTAACTTGAAAGAGACATTCAAACCAACTCTCTATTATCTATGCAAATTGGTTAAGAGCAACACAGTCATCAACAACACAGAAAAAGATTGAGATGTGAAGACAAAAAGTAAAAGAATCCACTGTTCTGAGACTTGTTTTAGTTACAAACCTGTATTAGAGGGTCTGTCTTTCCCTTAAGAGACCTAAAATTAGACACTGATCATCCCTCCAAAAGCTAAAATGATCAGACAACAACAGCGGTAAAAGAGAAAAGGAAATACAATCAAACGCCACACGCATATATAAATAGAGAAAAAGAACTTTCTTAAATACATCACACAAGCCTAATTAGTCAGGGGAGATTTTACTGGTTATTCACTGTATTGTTTCAATGCTCTTGCTCAGCTCCTCCAACTTCTTCAACCGCATTTTCTCGCTTTCGCCCACCAGCTGCACGTACATCAATCAACATATAAGAATGTTTACGAATATGAAGATCAATACGATGTTCTTGTAAATTATAGAGTTACCTCCATCAATCTTGATATTAGCTGGACCTTTTCCTTGTGTTTTTCATTGAAGGCCTCAAGAGCTTCTTTGTACTCTTTTTCCTGCATTCCACAAATCAAGATGATCCCCGGATCCATAACATTTCGTTAAAACTTCACAACCGCATCTCTATGATTAACTAAACTCTGAGAATGTATTACTAATTTGACTTATTATATCATACACAATCTCACAAACTAACGAAACGAGCTCCAAGAAGATTATTATCCATGAACGGAAAATTTGTGAACAATCTCACAAACTAACGAAACAAGCTCCAAGAAGATTATTATCCATGAACGGAAAATTTGTGAACAATCTCACAAACTAACGAAACGAGCTCCAAAAAAACAGCTAATGGAAAGGGACAAAAGATTGTTATCCATGAAACGGAAAATTTGTGAACAAGAATTCAAGAAGATAAATGGAACAAAGTATATTTTTACCTTCTTCTGGCAGGTCTGTCCCAGGGGTTTTAACTCTTTGTTGACAGCATCAATCCTCTTACGAACCGTTTGAACGTCTTTCTTCATTGGATCAGCTAATGCTTCTAGTTCCTGATAATTAAACCGAAAACTAAGAAAACTCTCGATTTTAACCTTACCAAACACTTCAATTATCAATATCCATGCTCATATTTAGTAGCCAAAAACACGATTTTCTTCCTTAACCAACTAATTTTTATGCTATGGTGTTAATTTCAATCACATTAGCAAAGCATAACACCTTCAACAATTGTTCAATTATCAAACTTCTTCATTTCCCCAATTCATAGGTTCTAACCCTAATGTCACAATAACCAAAAACTCAAAACCCAAAACTATGTTCAAAGCTTCGATAAATCTTAGTAGCTCAGTTAATTGGTTAAGCGAACTTTCACCTTATTGCTACGCGATTCGATTCGCCCCCTTGTAATCCCCTTCCCCTAACCTAAATTTTTTTTTAAAAAAAAAAAATGTTCAAAGCTTAACAGTACCTGATCTCTAAACTCCTCTAAGGATTTTCTACATTAACAGTCCAAAATCAAAACTCTTGAGCTACAAAGCAAAAAATCAGTATACAGATTACAGAAAAAAAAAATACTCAGAAAACTCAACTACTAGAAAGAGGAATAATCGAGTTCAGAGAGAGACAAAAAATGGATGAAATTGAAGACAAACCTCACGAATAATGGCTAAACGTCGGGTTTCTTCTTCAACCCGACCCAGTTGAGCTTGAACTCTTTCCTTGACTTCCATTTTCCTTTTCTCAATTTCTTCTTCTTTAGCTTTGAAAGTAGAAAGAGCAGACATGGACATCTCTTCATCTTCTTTAGATAAGGTTCCATTAAAGCTAAAAGACCCAGAAATTTGCCCAGATTGCATCAGTGTTTGTAGCTGTTCACTTCCTTGCTTTTGATTCGGCATTTCTTCGATCTTCTTCAAAGCAAAATAAAATAAAATACCCTTCTCCTTCTTCTTCTTCAACAACAATTTCTTCTTTACCTTTCTTCTTTCTTCACTGTTTCTTCTTTTGCTTTTGGTTATGATGAAATGGAAAATGGACCCTTTTTTTCTACTGTTGCTTGTGCTTAATAGTATGAACAAAGGGGCAAAGCAGTGGGTAGGGCCATGTACAGCATGATCGGTTAAATATCTTTTGTCAAAAAATTATATACAAAATACTTTCTCTATTTAAAAAAGAATGATATAGTTTAACTTGAAAAAAAATTTAAGAAAAGAAAAAAAAAAATTTAATCTTGTGGTTTAAATTAAAGTTATGTCAAATATATCAAAATGTCATTTAATCTTATGGTCTTAAACATGCCACGTGGAAAGTTAAAGTTAAAATGTTACCAAAAAAGAAAAAGGTTATTCTTTTTTAAACAGACTAAAAAGGAAATATATCATTCTTTTTTAAACGAAGAGAGTATCAAAGTTTATATTTTTGGAAGAGAAATATCAAAAATACTTGTGAATTTCGTACTGAATTATTGATAGTGTGAAAAATAATCATCTACTTGACTAAAAAAATTTAGGTTACACACGCCATACATTTCTGATTTGTCACCTGATATAGCTAGTGGTGTCAATTTTTTTGTGAAAGCATGAGACTCTTAATATGAAAATTGAGAGAAGTGTTGGACACACTCTTAAATTTAACGAGAATTTGGAGATGTATTTCACTCATATTGCAAGATTAGGGGTGTATTCTAAGTTTAGTTAGTTAACTAAATATGTGATTTATAAAGTTGTCAATAGTTAGAGAATAAAATTAATAATTCACGTTAAATTTAAAGATGCTTTCAATACTTTGTGATTTTACATATAATAAAATTTCTGACTCGACAACGGATAAAAAATTATTATTAGGAAGATAAAGAAGTTATCAATAGTGCACCTAAACCTTTCTTTTGCTTTGTTTTGTTTTTTTGACTAAAATTTTGGGGATAAAATGAAGATTTTGTAAAATGTGGGGAGGGTTTTGTAAATATATAGTGTGAGTGTTACTGAAAAAGACAAACAGTGAAATGACCCAACTACTACCACTTGGGAAAATAACATGGACTTTTATGATGTCTATTCAATTTCAAAGCTTGTCTCCACTCCCCCCACTAGGAAGTCATTAGAAACAAAATTTATGCTTAGTACTTCTTTTTTTTTTTTGCAAAATTATGATTTTGATCTATTATCTATTTGTATTAGTATAATATAGTTTTAGTAAAATTCTATAAAATAAATTTATGATCGATTTAAAAGTATTGGATTCAGATTAACTGAGAGCTGAGTAGCTATAACCCTCCATTCCCCCTCCCTCTCCTTCATTTTCGTTTGGTGTTTAATGTTTGTGGCATCGATTAATGTGAATTTATACTTGTATAATGAAGTGTCTTTTATCAAAATTTGAATCGAAAGATTTTGATTGAATATGAATCTTATTCATTTCATTATAAGTATTAACGATTTGATTACTACATTTCATATAATCTATTAAACTTTAATAATTAAATATTTTATTTTATTTTTAAAAAATTGAACTAATGACCGCTATTTCGGAGCGTTAATATGCGATAACTCATAAATTACAAAAATAAATAAATTTTATTAGATAAGTATAATGCGACAAACTTGATTAAAAAGATATCAATAGAAAAATAAAATCTTTACTCTTTTATTAGATAAGTATAATGCGATAATATGTAATAACTCGTAAATCACAAAAATAAATAAATTTTATTAGATAAGTATAATGCGACAAACTTGGTTAGTATGCGATAAGTCGTAAATTACAAAAATAAATAAATTTTATTAGATAAGTATAATGCGACAAACTTGATTAAAAAGATATTAATAGAAAAATAAAATCTTTAATCTCTTTTATGAAATATCACTTGTTACACTAACTTATTGATTCAAGTAACTTCTCTATTTTAAGTATATAATATTTTGATTGTTTTTTCAATCACTTTTTTAGTTATATAATTGACATTACTTCTTGTGGTTTGTAATTATGTGAATTATATTCCAAAAACATTAAATAATCATTGTCATACAAGACAAAGATTTTCTCATTTCAGTTGCACTAAGTACCTTTATACATAGAGAAAATGATTCTCTTTATGTGTGTCCCTCTATTTAACATAATTTAGTTTCTAGTCCTAACTCACCTATTTATTTTTTCCTATACCTATGTAATGTAAATACAAGTTGTCCCCTCTAAATAATTTTTTTTAAATGATATTTAAGATTTAATATAAATATATAAAAGTAATTTTTCAGTAGATATTGTAATTAGTTTTATAAAAAATATGTAATTTTGATGAAAAATATTTGATTGATCATTTTCAATGAGGGGTGTTTGATCAACATCTCTTTATTGAAAATTACATTGTATAATTGCATAATATCTATGCAATTTTACTTTATCTATATTTTGACATTTTTTAATCGAAATTGTGACGCGCTAAGCTTTTCAATGTACCCCTTTAACCCCTTTGTTCTTCACACCTTGTAATCATTAGCGGGCAAAGTTATTCCATAGATTGAGATACTCTGTGAAATTAGTTATTTCATTATATAAGTCATCTCATCAGTCATCACTATAGTATAAATGATGAATAAACAATCACGAGACTAACTTATATCTTTAACCAAATATAAAATAAAATAATCTTTATATTTTTATCTTGAAATTAAAATCTCGTTATCCATGTTCATCAAACTACTTCTTAGAGCACTATTTCTCTTTTCATTTCATTTACTATTTCATAAATCAAAGTGTCTTTCCATATTGAATTCATTTCTTTTGCTTAAATGTAACTTTATCATAGAGATCACATGGAAAGAACAATAATATTGGTCCACTACTATGCAGAAATATAACTCTTTCTTGTTGTTATTTCTTTTTTAGTTGTTACAATGCCTGTCCTTAACTAACTTTACAGTCTGCCACAAATGGTATATTTGCTGACAATACCCCTTCATTTCCATTTTTATTCTAACTATATACATTATTTGCCAAAACACAACTTTATAATATTATTGTTTTATATGTATAATTGAGTCAAAATAGTTCCAAATCACTACCAAAACACTTCACTACTCATTTGAGTAGCCATTCCATTTCTATCTTTAGGGATTGAGGTAGTAGGTACCTTCGAGTGGTTACGATAATATATGATGTGATAGCAGAGACGAAACTCTGAATATTGCTATCAAAAGTATTATGCGTTCTCTTACATTTGACTTCTTATGAAAAGAAAACGTTAATCATGAAGAGACATTACGATTATTCTTTCTGATGATACTAACTTTAGATGAGTTTCATATTTCACCCTACCTCGTCACGCATGATAAATTATTGGAATAATATAAAGGCAAAAAAACTTAAGGAAGAAGCAGTCTATAAAAGGGGGAAAAAAGCATGAAAATGGGTGATGTGTTAGCTCACTCTTTTTGACAGATATGTCTAACTTTTTAATTTGGATTTGTAAAGAAGAATCTCACTTATCTTATAATTTTGTAACTTTATTCTTGTATATATGTCACCACTTTTTTTTCTTTTTTCACTTTACTTGAAATATTTAAATAATTTACAATTTGTTTTACTTGGGATAATTGGTTGGTATGATTTGGTCAAGCATGTACTAAGATATTCTTTAAATTATATATAATTACAAAACTTAATTATAGGGCTTAATCTTTCTTCTTATAGTGGAGACCATTTTCTTCTTGACACTTTCAAGATTCAAAATTATATCATACAATTACTTGATTATTAATGGTTGCGATTAAATGATCGTAATGATCTTTTTTAGCGAAAAAGAGAGTGAAATTGAAATAATAAAAAGAAAACAGTATTTTTTACGATAGAAATATTATAAAAATTACATAAAATAAATTTTTTTCCATTTAGATTTTGCCATCTTGGTGGGTGATCAATGCAACCTAAATCAAATTATTTTCGCATGCTAATCAATTGATTACTCGTGCTAAATTATTTTATTAACATGACATTAGTCATTAAAGATGGTTAACTTTTCACCTAAAAATGGCAAAATTATTATTTGAAAGATGGTAAACAAATAGTGAGTTTGAATCAACTTGCCGGTCCTATAATCGATTTCAAGCCAGAATAAAAAAGGATATTGTGGTTCGACTGTCAATCGAAAATATTCTTTCTTTCCATAAAGATAGGAAGAATAGCATAAATAGATTTAAAATTTCAAGGAGACATGTGCACTGTTAATTAAATGAAAAATAAGAACTGAATCACGAACCTCTAGGTAAATAACTTAGCTTTCAATCAAGCATCTCTCAATATTACAACACGAACTAAAACTGAATCATTATAAGAATCAGAATTGAAACACTTACACGAATCAGAACTTGAAACAATGAAAAATTATGAGTTCTATATTTTCTTTTAGAGTTGACCCTACAGTATGTGCTCTATGCACTCAATGTACCTTCATTATCAAGTAACTTAATAAAGTCTCTAAGATTTTTATTATTTTAGTCTATCTTTTACATATTTATTATTTAGAATAAGTCATATACTCTTAGCTCATAGCTCAATATAAAGCAACTCTGAAAATAATGTGTAATAAATTTGACAAATGGAATTAAATATACTTTTTTTTTCATTTAATAAAGATTCTATTTGCCAGTATTTGCAGTTAGATAACCAGACAATATTTATTCTTTGGGTTTACCTAATTATCTATAAATGATTTTTTGTACCAAAAAAGATCTGTCTTTTATTACTTTTTCTAATAAAAAAATTAAAATACGTGTTAACAAAAAAATATATAAAACCAATGAAAGGATTTTCATTTATAGTTAATTAGCTAATTTAGATAAAGTTTTTTGGTGTTACATGAAATCCACTAAGTTTTCTAATCAAATGAAGAGTCAACTCAAACAATAATCATTTGAAACAATAATTTTGCCCCAAAATGATCATCTTAGGTCAATACTTCTATTCATACTCAAATTTTCTATTTAAATAATTAATTAGCTTACACGATTCATCAATTTTTCAAATTAAATTAGAAGAGTGACTCAATCATATAAAAGTTTGCTTTAATCTATTTTTGATTTTCGATACCTAGGTCATATCCCTTTTATACGACTCGCAATTTTTATTGTTAGGGATAAGCACCCTCTTGCTATTTTTCAGTCTCCGTCTTAGTATTTTCATATTAGGATCGTTGTTATATCTATATAGTATAACTGAGATCGATTAGTTAATTGTGTACTGATTGAAAGACGGGATGAAACATAACATAGATAAATATCTTTTAAAAATTCTAAAATTATTTTTTTATTAAAGAACTCAGAAAATTGTTGGTCAGTCATCAATCAATTAACAATAAGAAATTTATTGAATTGACATCATCTATATAGAGGTTGAGCTGCTTTTGTCCATGATTTAAGCTAAAGAGTTTAAAAGACCTAATTTGGTCAACCAACTAGATGTTGACTTGACCCTCCAAAGAGGCTATTGGATTTTTCTAGATTTTGCACACATATTTGAAGTTAGTAACTTTGAGTTTGACTTCATATATTTTTATCGAAAGTGTAACCTTCTGATCAAGATTAAACAATTAAATATTTTTGTCTGAAGTTTAATATGAGTAGTCAAGACCAACTTCGAACATTGTTACATAAATAGCAGACTAGACTTGATCAAATTTTGAATATTTTTTTTCTTATTAGAATTGTGGTGTCGTTCCAAGGACAACTTCAAATATTTTTTATTGAAGTTTTGATTTTGAAAAGACCTAACTTCATATCTTTTTTATTTGAAGTCATGGCTTTGATAATTGACAAGGCCAAACTTTAATATATTTAATTGGTGAAGCATCACCTTTGTGTTTCTTTTCATGATATCTTCATTTTGTTTCATTCATGATACCTTAATCTGGCTTATTCAATTCAAAATTAACACAAAAAAAATATAAATTTATGAAAATTTACAATATAATAAGTCATGAAACAAAAGCTTAAAAATATGAAGAATAAGCAAAGGAAATGTGATTTTGTCTATAGTTGACCTAAGGTTGATACCAATTAAATAGAAACGACCAAATAAGATACCTCGCGAAATTTTTATGCTAAGAACTCAACAAAATTCTTGGATTTGTTGATGGGCTCATTCAAGACAACCACTACAACCCATGATCGAAATATCAAAACAAAAATAATGATGACATGTTTACACTACACAACAATTTAACAAAATAAAGTTGTATATTCATTATACACATATTGTGCACTTGTTATACACTAAATATACACTGATGATGATTTAAACTATTACGACTGGACAAATGGAAATATTTTTATCCGAATAACTAAAAATATTTAGATCGCAATGAATATTTGATGGCGCGATATACCTAAACAAGATCCAAACTTCAATTTGCTTGGCCCAGCCCATGAGATATTCCAGTTCGTCTAGATTTAAATGGGCCGCTTATTCATGTCTCTTTACAATATAAGGCTTTCATGCAAAATTAAATGGGCTTTTATTTTGAAAAAATGATTGGGCTATTGCTGCAAAAGAGAGTTTCTTAAGTAACCAAAACAACTAGTCTTCGGGTGGTGGTGGGATGGATAAGAGTCGGGGGTGGTAGGGTTAGGTATCAGGAATGGAAACGAGACAATCAACGTGATTTTTTTTTTGAATGTGAACTTGTTTCAAACTTCATTCTTTACACGACATTTTAACAGAAATCGAGTATTGAAAATAGAAAAACTTATAGAGTTTCTCCTTAAATAAGTTTTACATGGCTCAAATTCAAATAACAATTTCAAGAAACATAATATTTAAGTTTTACATGACTTTAAATTTAGATTAACCAATTCGGTAAATTTTCAAATACAAAATATTTGCACCACAAAAGAAAAATAATTAATCAAACTTTTATATTAGTAATAATACCTCGAAAATATACCTCACATGTAGGCACGTGGAACTAATCGCGTGCTGGTTGAACCACTACTTTAATCCTCTCTAAAATTAAAAGAAGTAAATGCAATATTTGAACCAAAAAAAGCGAAAAATATTTAGTAAAATTATCTTTGTATGACTTATTAATTATAATTTTGAATTTTAAAAGTAATATAATTATTATTTATATTAGAATAAACTCGTATAAATCATATTTTTTAAATATATTTTTTCTCCATATGAACGTGAAATGCTTTTTCAATAAAAAAACAAAAGAAGTTCTATAAGATCCACATGAGCAGACTGTATTTTGTATTTTCTTGATATTTTTCTGACAAATTCAACATATTTTTTTCCTGACAATTTAAACTTACTACTTTTGACGTATTTGGGTATTCACAGACTTGTGAACCAGCTTTTCCTTAAATATTGTAAGAATGTGTAGAAAATATTATTAATTTCAAGTTTTTTTTTTTAATTTAGAATAATGTATATATTAATTATTTGCAAATAAAAGCCAATTTAGGTGACGTGAATTATTTATGATATAGATCATCCAACTTTACTATACAAGCTGCAAGGAATTTCTGCAGATTGTAATAAATATCAGCAATTTGCAGATCAATTTAGTGATATAAAATTATATATATATATATATATATATATAACGAACCCCTTCAACATATTTCAAAGGCTTTGCTCACTGATATAATGAGTTTACTATTTCGCCAAAACTCTTCAAGTTTGCGGGTTGAGTACATGTTGCCTATTCTTTTCCCTAGCCTGCAATTTTTAACTTCTATGTTTTATTTTTGGTAAAGTTGAATTTTCATTGTTTATATTTGATTTGATATGTATATATATCTGACTCGATATATTTATATGTGAATACTGTTTAATATTTATGTTTTTGCTTATTTCTTTTAACTCCTTAATGAAACTTTACCTTCACTGTTGAATATTTTTAAGTGTATTATACCATATAGAATAAATATTTTTAAGTGTATTATACCATATAGAATAAATGGAGAAAATAATTCAAATAATCAAAATTAATTAATTATATAGGCTCTTAATTGATTAATTAATTAATTTAATACGTTCAGTATAAAAGAAAAGTTTATTTATTTATTTATATTTTATTTTTTTCTTAAAGAAAAAGTATAGTTGGTCACATCAAGTGAATGCACGCAACAAATATAAAGATAAAAATGGACAACACCCTGCAATTTCAACTGCTTTTCTGACATATTTTTCTATAATGTTTCCTTCAATTAATATTTCCACTCATTCAAAATTACTTTCAATTTAAATGAAAAAATTTTAAAGATAAGATTCTTATGAGAAAATTATTTTAAACCGGTCTGACTGGTGCCTTCTCTTCAACAGCTGCTTCAATCAATGTTAAGTCTGACTACATCCGCAGCTGACTACTTATTGAAAGACCGAACAGGAAGTCAAATTTTAACTCACCAATTTTTAAAACTTCAAATATATTCATTCATTAGTAATTTGTTTCGCTATAATTATTATTTAGCTCGTTTGGTGTTTACTCATTTCATTGGTTTTTATTTAAGTTTTTAGTTTCGATCGAATTACGAGCAAAGTTCAACATTGCTAGTACACAAACCACACTTACTCCAATCTATGTCACAACTAAATTATATCAATAATTTTTATTGAAATTTTCATTGAAAATATCTCGTTCTAAAGTCATTGCTAAGCTCGTGTTTGACCCTAAGTTCTAAAATATTCTTGACAAATAATATTTTGGTCAAGTTTTTTATGAAATTACACTATGTGCTTGGCTTCAACTTTTATCAAGAATAACTGATTATTTCAAAAAAATATGATTTTACTCATAATTGTAAGAACTATTAAAAATACTCGTAAATTGTATTATTCTTTTTATATTAAATATGTTTCGTAAAAAAATAATCTTATAATACAATTTATAACAATCAACAACAATAAAATAATAATATATACAAGAGCAATATATTAATTGTATATTCAAACTTGAAACTGATTCAATTATAATTATAACTCATTAAAAATAAATTGTTCTTTTTTTTCTTAATTGTCACTCAAAGAATTCGGAATTCGAACTTTTCCGGAGAAGATAGTAATAAACTATTTCTTTATATAATTTTCCACATTCCACGAACAATCTCTTCCTTACATGCAAGCTTTCATTTCTAGATCAGATGACAAAGAAAAAGAAACAAAATTGTTCGTGTGAGTAGATTGTTTGTCATTTCATCAACAATCAAAAATATAATTTAGTAGTCGAAAAGTGTTGAACAACGTGCATTATAATTTTTATATTTCTTTGTTAATTTTCATATTAAATTAGATATACCAATTATCAACTTAATCAATTTTTGATTCTACTCTTATCTTTAAAGTTTATTAACTTATTACTTATAAAATTATGTTAATAATTTATTAGTAATTGTCTCAATAAAAAAAGTATTTGGAAAAAAATATTTATATAAAGATATTAAGTAATAATTTACATCTATAAATTTAGAAAAATAAATAAATACAATAAAATTTATTTAATTTTATTTTTAATAAAATTTCCTTTAAACTCGAATTATATTGAACCGCCCCTAGATTAATAAATAACTGATACTCCTCTATTCATTAAACACCAAACTCACCAACCATATTAAATATTTTTATCTCATTAAATACAAAGGAATGTGATAGCATTTGGAGCGAAAGGGAAAGCAAAGAGATAAACATAATAAGAGTTATTCCACGACAAAGTTGACTTAACTTTAAAAATAAGTTAAATTGTCTTTCGAAAAATGTAATATAATAAATAAAAGTGAACGGAGAAGTATTTAACTATAGACATATCTCTTTGCATAATGTAATTGAAAGAACATTTAGTGCATTGAAAAGTAGATTCAGAATAGTACGACAAAACATGAACAACTATGAATTAGACATGCATGTAAAAATAGTAATTGCTTGTGTCGTATTACATAATTTTTTGCATGGAAAATCAAAATAAGATTAAATATTCAATGAATATGAACATGATGATATGG
>CM040627.1:89623290-89644615 GCA_022817965.1 Solanum lycopersicoides
GCTATAAGTAATTCAACAATACTAACTTTAATTTCTGGCGTAGTAACGGGCATCACAATCACAGCATTGCAGCCGAGTTTTTTGGCAGCTAAGGCAACACCTTGTGCATGATTACCCGCTGATGAGCATATAACGCCCTTTTCTAACTGCTCCTTCGAGAGTTTTGCCATCATATGGTAAGATCCTCTGACCTTGAATGAACACCTGCCAATATGAGTATACGATAACGATTGTGAGTCAAAAGGCTCAAAAGTAGATAAATCCACAACACATACAAACTTAAAACTTGCTATGCTTGGTTGAGCTGAATAAGAAACTAGGCAGCTATCGTAATCATAAACTCGAGTAAATAATCAGGGGATAAATTCACGTTCTTGAATCCAAAATCAATCAGAGTTATCACAACACACCATAGTTAATATCATCTAACATAATTGTAAACAATAGTACATCTATCCCAAAAGATAACGCGTGTGAATTCAGATACATGGAAGTTACTAGAACAAAAACACATGTGAATTCAGTTTACAGGTGCAACATTCACATTCTTATTTACAAGCTCCAAATAGCTCCAAATAGGGTAAATGGGTAAATATTTGATCAGTTTGATCAACTTTGGGGCTTCAATCCAGGTCATTCATATTCTCGATTCATATAGACAAATCGATCAAACAAAAAAAAAATTATAAAATTATTACTATAAAGGAACACAATCTTTCAACAATATAAATATTATCTGTTCTATGATCATGGTATCCATGCCAGCTTGACTAATTCCACGCTGAAAGTAACTCATTGTCACTCTTAACATACCCACACAACCCAAAACTTAAACATAAAACATCATGAAAACTGCAAATCAACACCAAAATTGTTCAAATTTCAAGTATTCAATAACACTACAAAATTGAGTAGTAAAAATTATACCGGATGAAGATCTTCACGTTTGAGCCATACATTTACCCCTAACCTCTCTGATAACTTATGTGCACGCTGCAATGGCGTCTCTTCAGCTAATTCATATACTTTAGATGTCAATATTTCTGTAACGTAATTATAGCCGATTTCACCTCGTGGATAATTCGGTATCAAGTAACCTTCCTCGCATTGTAACGAACTCGGATGTACTACTGGTATCAATGTATCATCACTCTTTGAAATTTGCACCGGCAACGGCTCTGTTGCCGTAACAACCGCCGCTGGTTTAGTAACGGTAGCACTAATAAACCTGCTTCGTTTTGTTTTTAATTTTGCCCCAGGTTTAATGGCGTCGGAACGTACGGCGGTGAATGCTGTGCCGGCGGTGAATGTTGCTCCGGTGAATCGGAGAACGTCCATGGTTGTTGAGGTGGAAGATGAAGAGCAGCCAAAAAAAATATTATTATTTATATATATATATATATAAGAGTAACTGACCTTAATCCTATAATATAGGCTTAATTTTCTCAAAAACAGTATCAAATATCTCTTATAATTATTTTTTTTATATTCCTATTTTTTTTCAATTCATTAACAAGTCTTTAATAGACTTCACAATTTTTTCATATTTTTAACTATATTAATAAACAACCCTATTGCATTATTTGGTATGCTGAACAATTCTGTTTTCCCTCAAACTAATTATATTATTCGACATATGCATGCGAAAAATAAAGAAAAAAATTTAATCTATTTTTAACAAATTTTGTACATTATTTACAAAGTAAAATGAACATTAATTAAATTTTAAATGAATAGCAACGTTATTTATTAAATAATTACAAATAACTTTTTAATAATATTAATTGATGATTTGACAATAATAATAATACTAATCTTCTAGCACATATTAAATTTTATTAATAGTTTAAGAAGAATTTTGTATTGTCAATATATATATTTTTTGTAGTGATATTCTTAAAAGATTATTAAATATTAGTACTTTTATAGCAGATATTGAAAGATACATGTATTTGTATATTTAAGAATACCATTTGATTTCCTGCCTTAGATTCATAGTTATATTGTAAACAGTTTCGTTTACCGTTAACTCATTTATGTTTATTTGATTAGATGGATTAGATGGTGAATTTTCAAATGTCATAATTAAAATTCTTGAAATTTTCTACTGTGAGTGAAATTTTCGGGAAATTAGAGAAGGAAAAAATAAAGTTAACAAAAAATAAAGAAAGGAAATTAAATAAAAAAAAGAAAAAAAAAGAAAGAGACGACCTAAAGTACCATATAATTTGGAGGGATTTTTCTATAATTTTATTAAATATTTCTAACATTTAATTAATATATACATGTCATTTTGATCCTTCAAAATAACTAGAATTTTTTTTATGTTTTGAGTTATAAAGTCTAACATCAACTCAAAGAACTTTGAAAAACTAGAGATTCATTTTGGTTTTTGTATAATTTTATTAAATTTTTCTAACCTTTAATTGACAAAAACAAAACTAGAGATTCATTTTGATTTTTGTATAATTTTATTAAATTTTTCTAACCTTTAATTGACAAAAACAAAACTAGAGATTCATTTTGATTTTTGTATAATTTTATTAAATTTTTCTAACCTTTAATTGACAAAACTAGAGATTCATTTTGATTTTTGTATAATTTTATTAAATTTTTCTAACCTTTAATTGACAAAAACTAAACAATACTGGTGTATCATATATCTCAAATAATCCGCTAATTTTCTCGTACCATATCAAATATCTCCTATAATTTTTTTATATATCATATATCTCAAATAATTCGCTAATTTTCTCGTACCGTATCAAATATCTCCCTATAATTTTTCTATGTTTCTTTATAAAATACAATGTATTAGTCCACGAGTATAACTTATGACTCTATAAACCGGATTAGAATAATAGTTATAATTTGTTCAAGTTATACTTAAGATTATGCATAATCATATCATGTAAATATATCTTAATCTTTAAGAACTTTTGTTGTTGGAATAATTTTTATATGAGAGATATAAGATTTTAAAGGTTTTTTTGCATTTCAAATATTGAACTACATTGTTTTTTCTCTACCCTAGATCTTTTTTTAAACTATGTTTTATATAATATAACGTAGTCATGTAATATTTCTTGATGTTAAAGTTTATGCAATTAATGTTATCAAATAATTGGTATCTTTCAAAAAGAATAGAACAAAATGACTTTTGATATCTCTAGTAAAAAATAAATAAATCATTAAACTAATTCTTTTTTTTTTTTCAAATGACCTAAATATTTAGATTATCCCACTTTTCTTCGCATCTTGCCTTACTAGAAAAGAGGAGCCCCGCACGGCACAATCACCATTATTTTACTAATTTAAAATAATAATGTTTATTTGTATTTTGTTGTACTTCTAATTTTGTAAATATAATATTATTTGCTTTTTTCCTACTAATAACATTAACTATTTAACACTAACATTAGATATCAAAGATAATTTATAGTCTTATATAGATATAAAGATCGAGACTGTATTATTATGTGATTAAATGAAGTAAAATGAACTATATATTTAAATACATGACATGTAAGTTTTACCCTAATTTTCATGTTATTTTTTACTTTTTCTATAACAAACATTCTATTTATAATGTGGCACAATTATAATATGAAGCAACAAAGTCCTCATTTTGCTCATATTAAGAATGGAGCTATTCATACGATTCTACTCAACCACAAATCTGTTCATATACTCACTCATTTACAAACAAATTAAAACAAAGTGTACTATTAATGTAACTATTTTCAAGCTCATCCAGACAAAATTCATAAACAAAAAAATAATTTGTAGAACATGTGATTTAACTTAAACAAACTGAAATTGGAGCTGATACTGAACTAGAATTTCGAAAAATACACACAAAAAAATAATTATTATGGATAGATGTGAGTCTAGTAGCGTTGGTTCGTCGTGTGAAGAAGGCAATTACAATAGCTCAGATGAACCATTCAAACCTGTTCCTTTTGTTCGTATTCTTTGGATTGATAATTCTGGCATTCATAGATGTCGTGTAAGTGATTTTCAGATATTTATTTACTATAGTTACGTGATTTAATGAGGCGTGTTAATTAATAATGACTAAATGCGCATGTCATATTGATCTGATGTAAACATCTGGTAGGACTACAAGAGAGAAACTGATATTTCAGAATTCTTTGGTTAATTATGGTTTAAATAGTCTATATATACATATCCTATGTAAGAGATCAAAAAGAGGATCATTGGACCTAGTTCTCGTGGTCAGAGGCAAGAGTAAAGAAGTCTAAGATCTTTGTTTGTTTCGTGGTATGGACCCACACAAAGGTTCCGTTGCTATCGGCACCTACACAATTAAATAAAAGCATGAGTTCTCACATTGGTAGGTGATGGGCTATTTGGTCTTTTTTGAAAATTCTTACCTCATAAACTTACTTTTGATTCGTATTAGAGTCAGACTCATCCTAATTCATGATCTAGTTGATGTTGAGCCTACATCTTCTATTGTTCACGTTTCATATGTCCAATCCTAGACGTGCAGGGGTACGTGTTGAGTTTCCAACTCACAATGTGATGGATATCTTAGGCAATTCTCATCTCATGAGCGAGTTGAGTTAGGTCCAAATGCTGATTGAATATTATTCACTTATGTGAATCTATTACAGGTTATTCCAAGAGAACGTCTCAGCTTCGTGAAAAAACATGGTTTAGGATTAAGTCCTGCATGTCTTGCTGCACTCAGTTCAGTATCTAATTCCCCCGCGGAGGGTTCTAATCTCGGATTTACAGGCATGATCAGAATTATTCCTGATTTATCAACCAGATGCAAAATCCCCTGGTACTAATTTATGTTTTGATTCTGGTTTATGCAAGTACATTAGGTTGTTTTTATCGATTTCATTGATAGAAATAACACAAAAATGTCCTGTATTCTAAGGAGCAGAACTCAATAGGTTCTGTTCCAAATGATGGGGTAGAGTATATAATATGGAATGTTGTTACCATAAACGTAGAGGTAGGCCGAAGAAAAATTGGAGAGAGGTGATTAAACAGGACATGACACGTCTGCAGCTTACTGAGGACATGATCCTATATAGGCAAGATATAGAGGACGAGACTAGGGTAAATGGTTAGTAGATAGTCAAGCTTTGTCTAGTTTACTTATCGGTGTTGTTATTATTACTCTTCTTCATTGATTTCGACACAACTATATTGATTTGTAATCGTGTTTGACGTGGATATGTATCTTTTTTCTCCAGGGAAAAACAACAGGAAATGACATTAGCAGACATGTGTATTGAACCAGATAAACCATGGGAATATTGTCCAAGAGAAGTATTTCGAAGAGTCACTAAAATTTTAAAAGATGAATTCGACTTGGTATGTCTAGCTAGTATCTTTCGTTGCAACAGTCGAAAAGTCTTATTGATCTGATACATATGTGCATGTTTCAGGTTGTGAATGTAGGGTTTGAAATCGAATTTTACCTATTGAAGAGTGTAATAAAGTATGTTACTCAACTTTATGTTCATTCTTCTCATCTTTTAAACTGTTAACACTAAATTTGTATGAATAAAATTACATAAAGGAATGGCAAAGAAGAATGGTTACCAATCGACAAGACCTCGTACTGTTCTACATCAGGATTTGATGTTTCTTCATCGATATTAGAAGATATCGTTACTTACCTTCAAACGATGAATATTACAGTTGAACAGGTAAGTTTTTACCTTTTAAGACAGAAAATTAACTCTCAAAATTTTCAATCCAGTATAAATAGTTCCTCTTGTTATGTCTTTCAATTATGCAGGTACACGCGGAAACTGGAAAAGGTCAGTTTGAAGTTGTCCTTGGATACGCGGAGGCTAGCACAGCAATTGCTAGCTTAATTTATGCGCGTGAAGTCATCAAATCAGTTGCAAGACAACACGGGCAGATGGCAACTTTTGTTCCAAAGTAGGTAGAAGATTTCCCCTTTTTTGAACTCAAATTCTATAGTACTGATGATTAAATATATAACGTGTTTTTACACCATCAGATCACTTAAAAGATAACTATTAAAATATTGTTCGTGATGCACAATTGAGAACAATGGATTCAAATAATCTCGAGGAGGTAGAGAGATTGTTTCTGATACTGGTGTTCTTATAGTATGTGACAATGTTGGCCTATTTTAGGTATGCAGAGGATGAAGATGGCTCGGGATCACACGTCCATATCAGTTTGTCGAGGAATGGAGAAAACGTTTTTATGGCATCTGGTGATTCAAAATATGGAATGTCAAAGATCGGAGAATCGTTCATGGCTGGAGTGTTAAATCATCTTCCAGCCATTTTAGCATTTACTGCAACACATCCTCTTAGGTAACTCATTTTTGATACTGTCATTACTATCCGGTGTCAAATTTACTTGATTTTCGATTGTAAATATTGTAAACATGTACAATATTTTCAGCTCGACTACTCTGTTATGGATTCAAATTTAACAATCGATTAGATTTTCTAACGATGTATTACGTGTAGTTATGAGCATTTGGTACCTAAGACGCGAAATGCAGCTTACCTCTGCTGGGGTAAAGAAAATACAGAGGCACCATTGAGAACTGCTAGCCCTCCTGGAATTGCTGATGATTTAGTAAACCATTTTGAAATTAAAGCTTTTGATGCTTGCACGAATCCATACATTGGTCTTGCTTCGATAATTATTTCTGGAGTCGATGGATTGAGGAAAGATCTAAGCCTTCCGAAACCAGTAGGTAAGTTCAACCAGGTACTTTACTCGTTCTGTTTCAATTTGTTTGTCCAATTTTGACTTGATTCGAAGTTTAACAAAGTAAAGAAAACTTTTGAATCTTATCGTCTTAAACTAAAGGTACGTCCAATGTACTACAATGTCCTTTAAAGAGTGCATTCTTTTTGCAAAGCAGACTAAAAAGAAAAAAACGACAAACAAGTTGAAACAGAGGGGAGTTAAGCTGTTAAAACTATAATAAAAACAACTTTTAGCGGTATTAAATATTGACATTAATAAAGAGTGTTAAAGCCTTTACCGGCATTAGTTAGGTGCCATAAGAACCAATGTCGCTAAAGGCTTTAAGGACATATACAAAAAGTGTTAATTGCCGCTAAAAATATATATTTAGCGGCAATTAAGAATTAATTGTCACTAATACACATTTTTTTTTTAGTGTAAGTATTTGAAAGTAATTTAATTGACGAGTTGTGTGATTCCTTCACTGTTATTTGATATTCAAACGATGTTTTCTCGTGAAACAGAAGGGGATTCAGATGTATCTGGAGAGAATCTTCGAAGCGTACCAGATTCTATTTCTGAATCTTTAATTGCTTTAGAAGAAGATACATTGTTTTCAGAAGTGATGAGTGAAAACCTTTTGACAGTCATAAAAGCGATTCGAAAGGTACGTTTAACTTATATGCACAGTCAGTATACAATATTATATTTCAATATCATGTCATATTTAGAGTTAATTGTCTATTGTGAGGACTAAGTACAAAAGAGTCTATGTAAAAACAGTCTGTTACAGAAATGCAGGGTAAGGCTGCATATTACAGACTCTTGTGGTGTAGTCTTTTACCGAACCCCTTGCATAGCTAGCGGGAACTTAGTGTACCGCGACGTACTTTCCTAAGGATGATTTTGTTGTTGTTGTTGCAGATGGAGGTGAAGAACTATTGTGAGCCTGAGAGGGACTACAATTTTTATGACCAGAACATCTATAAGGATCCACTCAAGGACATTATTTTCAAATTTTAGGTTAAATGATATGTACTCGAATCAAATTTATAGTCAGTGAGTTCAGAAAAAACGAAGCTAGCTAGTACAAAGAGTCTCTTTTTTATATTTTGCTTCATCATATGACATGTTAGTAATTTTAGAAGAAAAAAAATGAATAGTATCTTCTCCGATTCTTTTTAATTATCATAATTACTACGAGTAATTGAGTTAAATGCTTGTTATCTTACTATTTTTAGTTTCATTTTAGTATAAAAAATAAATACATTCTATTTGTTCATTTTAGAAAATCAAATGAGTTCTATCATTTTTTCTATACTATCCTTATTATTAAATAATTATATGAAATAATAACAGTTAAATTTAGGATTCAAAGTATTATTTATAAAGTTAATTTAATAATATATATATCTCTAATTAATATTTTAAAGGGTATGTCAAATGAGCAAAGGTTAGATAATATGAAACGAAGGAATAGATAATTAAGAAAGAACTCATTAATATATATTTTTTCCGAATATTCTTATTTTAATGTGAAAAGGGATTAATATAGCGAAAGCAACCGTAATAATAATTTGAGATAAAAATAATAATTAGAGAATATTTAATCCAAAATACTTTGTTATTTTAGATAATCAAGAAAGAAATAAAATACTTTTTACATCTAACTTTATTCTAATAAAAATATATAGAGATACTAATGTAGTGAAAATAATAATTTTATACTAATGTAGTCAAAATAATAATTTTCAACTACCAACATTTAACTATTAATAATTTCTTAAATAACATATAAGATTTAAATATGACAAATAAAATGAATCAGGGATAAGAGTAACTTAACAGCCGGCAAAAATTAATGAAAATGATTGGAAAATCAATGGATGAAAAGAAGTGCAAAAGTAGCTGTAGCTTTGGAGGCTAAATGCATTTTTTTTCAAATTTACTGTAATTACGAGGGCAGTTTTCTTAGGAATAATAATTATGTCACTAATCAAAATATTTATCAGCCAACACATCATAATTATGTATCCTGGTATTTATATATATGTAGTCTAATCATAATTAGTTTTGTTGATTTTATTAGGTATTAGGAGGTCAACCAATTAAAAAATCAAATAAGCTGAATTGTATCATCTAAAACTTTGAAAAATTGTGAATAAGATAATAGTATTATTTATTTTTATTTTATTGGTAAATAATAGTATTATTAATTAATTGTCTCCCATATATATATTGCTGGTTGTTGGGGCGGGTGTTAAAATCAATCCATAAAATTGTTAACTCGTTCAACTAGTTTATGTTTGAAGTGGTTAATAATCTACTTATTTTATTAAATGAGATTTTTAACTTGTTAAGTTCAGTTCATTTCGAATTTGAATTAATATGTAGTTCATATTGGCTTCTGAGAAATTTTATCGAATTTTTTTAAAAAGGTATTTTCTTATTTGATATGTTTTTATAGTCAGAATAATATAAGGAAAAATGTTTTATTAGCTACTCAAAGAAATTATAAGAACTAGATAGGTTGGGTTATGACTCGATATCATTACAGCCCAATCCGCTTTAGTTCAAATACCATTTCACCAGATCAATAACTAGTTCATTTATTATTAATTTATTACCGTTTAATATTTTCAAATTCAGCTTAACTCACTCATTAACATTCCTAAGAGCTATTGTTATCATTCGATGTTCATCATTCATTATAAAACTTTAATTAATTTTTATTTACGACATGAAAGGTAAATTATAAGAAAAATGTTTCTCTTACTAGTTACTTTTAATTATTTTTATAACACGCTTCAAAAATTTTAATGAGGGATAAAAAGCTATACCTATCGTCTCACAACTCTTAGTGACAGTTATTTCTTCTTTTTTTATGGAGTTTTCTATTTGGGATCAGTATTTATACTAGAGCTTCAATTAAATTTAAATTACGCACTATGAAACTTATTTTGAGTGTCACACTCTCAATATAATTTTTTCATATTCAAAACTCAGACTCGAGACTTTTGATCAAGAATGAACAAACGACGGTTATTTCTTTCGCTATCTAAAAGTTTCTAATATTGTTGGAGTCTTTTCCATTTACCCTTCGTGGGGACAGTTGTTTTATTTGTGGTAATTCTTGTTTTCATAATTGTGGATGAACAGTAGATCCATCTACATATAACACCCATTTTAATTTTGATAAGAGATAGTCAATGAAGGTGATTATTATACTTATTGTGGAGCTTAATACTCTTGCTTAATCTCTAATTATCACATATCTTGACTGCCTTTAATATTAATTAATTTAATGAATATATCCCTCTTCCTTTTTACTACTATTAAATATGTATTTTTTGCGGCAATTAATACTCTTTGCATATGTCCCTAAAGCCTTTAGCGACATTAGTTCTAATGACACTTAACTAATGCCGATAAAAACTTTAATACTCTTTATTAATGTTAATATTTATTTGCGCTAAAAATTATTTTTGTTGAGGTATATATTTAAGCCCTTTCCATTTTGAGGAGTTAAAAGCATATTGTTTAACAACTCCAAATTATTATAGAATTTTTATGGTAAATTAACAACTCTACTATTGAGTTAACAATACACTTAGGTCATAATTATAATTTTTACCAAAGAAGGCATTATCATAAGCTTTAGCAGGGCCATAATAATGAATATATTTTTTTCACAAAAAGGTAAAACAATGCCTCTTCTTAAGAGTGTTATTTTTACCGACTAAATCCAGATTCTCATCGAGAAGTCTCACATGGAATAAATAAAACGTTTCCTAATAAAGGCAAATTCGTATTTAAAGAGACTTGAACCAAGATCTCTTGGTTAAGGATAAAGGAGCACTCCACCACAAACTTTGTTGGTCTCTCCGGGGGAGTTATTACATAGTAATTTGTAATATTGAAGCAATTATTTAAGGACTAGGTATCATTGGGTATTACTATTGAAATATTTTAAGTACACTATTATATTGAAATAATTTGAGTGCCATTGGGTATCACTATTGAAATATTTTAAGTACACTATTATATTGAAATAATTTGAGTGCCATTGGGTATCACTGTTGAAATAATTTGGATACTACTGTTAAAACAACTAATAAAAGTGTGTTTATTGTATGAAATAGGTTACTTTCGATAAATTTTCGTCTCAAAAGAATATTTTAAATTGTTTGATCTTAAAAAAACGAAAAATGTCATGTGAGTAATAAATATATTCACGTCAGCAATAAAAGGCACACACACCCAGGTGGGAAACAACATAATTTTGGACACGTCAAATGCCAATCTCATATATTTTTCAAATTATTTTCACTAATTAAGTTAACGATGTTATACATATTTTTGCCAATATTGGGTTCTTAATTATATACTTGATATAATTAATATAATTTATAGAGATTTCAGCGTAACAATATCATGTGTACATCTTTAAGAAAAATTGTCATTTATCAAGATTTTTGTATGATAGTTGATAAAATAATAACAAACAATTAATGACTCATGAATTAAAGACCAACTATATATATTAATTTAACATTAAATATATCAATATTCTTGAACCTATAAAAATAAAGACCATAAATTTCACTAGAACATATAATTATAATTTATAAAAGCAAGGAACCAAATTACCATAAGGCAAAGAATTAGCTAGATAATTATTAAATATAATTGCAAAAGATTAATATTTACCGTATTCTTTATATGCATGATGAGTCAACAAAGAGTAAGGCAACAAATTTTAAGAAATTTTTGTATTCGAATGTCTTATCCCTCTCTAACACATTTTTCACCTCTCTAATACATTCCTTATCTATGTATTGTATGTCTGCTATTGTATCAAAAACTCCAATAATGTATCAGAAATCTATAAAATTTAAGAAATTTTTGTAATCTAAAAAAAATATAGAAAAATAATGTAACTAGCTCTTAATTCAATGAAATTTATATAAATTTCCTTTTTTTAAAAAAAATTGTTGAAAACATATACAAATATATAAGTTCCTCACGGCTAAAGTATAGGAGTTGAACTCTATTAATAAAATTTGTTTCTTTTTTATTCAGTATCTACATAAAAACCTAACTAATTAATCAAATTCTCAAAAAGTTAAATCTCATTTAGGGAAAGTATTCCCATCAAAAAAATTATATTCAAAGCTCGGATTAAAAAGTCTAAAATCTCTCATTAAAAATAATAATATTTGCTATATCATATCATTTGACGGTATAATTAAAGAGAACTTGTTTTATTCAACCAACTTCATGGAATGCTAAAAAAGGCATCTTTCAACTCTTTTGTAGGTCGTGTTGTATTAGGTCAAGTGAAGCCCCTTATATCACTTTTTTTCGAATACAACACCTTTTAGAATATTCTTAAGAGTATAATTAAATTAAATAATAAAAAAAAACATAGTGGAATAGATAAGATGGTTGGTTTGACTAAAACACTTCTTAGGTCAACGTTTAAATGATTCTAATTGACTAAATTTTTTTCCAATTTTTATCATATCTTGATCTACCTAACATCAAGAATCTTTGCTTTGCTGCTAATTAATTCTTTTCATTTGATACCTTATTAGTTCATATTTCAAACCATTTTTAAAAAGAAAAATATATATATAATGTACTATTCAATAAGACTTTGATAATCGTCTTTTATTTTAAAGTGTTTTAGTAATAATAAGTTTATATTTCACTGAAAGTTTAAACTTAAACTTAAAAGTAACTTATGAAATCAAAATAAGACTATATATACTTTCTTTGAAACTGATTATTTCCTGTGTTTTAATTTATATATCAATTTGACTGAACACCAAAATTTCTTTTTTGAAACCCATGATATGAGAAAACAAACCATAAACAATATATGGCTATAACTCAACATTTCATCAAAGATAAAGTAAGAAGTTTATAGATATTATCTCTGAATAAAGAAATGTAACATCTTTTTAGACAGATCGAAAATAAAAGTACGCATATATATATATATAACAAGTGTGACAAAGCTAAAATTACAACAGTAAAAACCCATTATTTACTAACAGAAACTAGAATTCAAGAACGTGCTAAACACAAATCCATCCCCATATCCTTTCATCTGTAGTAGCCTTCCAAGCTGATGTTAATATTTAGTCACTATAGAAATAAATATAAAAAGAGTTCAGCACACATAGCATCCCATCCCGTATTAGCAGGATCCAGGAGAGGGCTGAACTCCCAGAAACGTAATGTAGACAGCCTAACATGATGCAAGCATTAGTGTAACATTATCTTCTTTAATAATCTCGAAACTTGTGACCTATAGGTCAGAATAACGAGCATAGGATAGACATATATTAATATATAGTATATTTATATATTAATTAAAAAACTTGAAAGTAAGATTTTATTTAGCTTTATTTGTTGTAAGATGAAACTATGGATAGTTCCATAGATTTTGATCAGCACCACCAATATAATCATCATCTGGAGGAAGGTGATTGAGACGTGGTGGACTAAGTAACATCCCTTCAGCCATATTCATAATAATATTTGGCATATCAAATATCAAATCTTCATCCATAAAATTATACTCATTATTATTATTATTAGGCATCAAATAATTATTCTCCACCTCTCTTGAAACCGTTCTACTATTACTATTATTATTACTATTACTACTCCGCCCTCCTACTAACGCGTCCCCAGCTGCTCCAATTGCTGCGGCCGCACAGGCCGCAGCAGTCTGGATATCACGTGGAGAGTTGGTAGCGGGGACAGGTAAAGAGGCGGCGGAGTTTGGAAAATTCAACTCGGCATCCCGACCCTTAAGTGCAAGTGCTGCCACGTCATAAGCGACCGCAGCCATTTCTGGGGTCGGGAATGTACCGAGCCAAATCCGGTTAGGGGAACGCGGCTCCCGAATTTCTGACACCCATTTTCCGCTACTTTTCCTTCTTCTTATTCCTTTATATACCGAGTGTCGTCCTGATCCTGATCCTGATTCGTTATTTTCTCCAGACATTTAGAATTATAATATATTGTATGATGAATAAATAATTATAATATTTCGAAATGAGTGTAAGATTCGATTGGATTACGGAAGCCATTTATGGAAGAGGAAGAATAAGGCCTTGAGCAGCCAAAATTAATGAAATTGGATAGAAGTGGTAACCAGTTGGGAATGAACTGCTAAGAAAATTTTGGGTGAAAGCCAGAAATATTTTTGCTGGATAGATAAAATGGGTTGGAAGGAAATATAAATACCACGCATATATACAAAGTGTTAATTAGAATAGTGAAATATTTACAAGATTTTAGATGTAACAGTAATGTTTTAATTTATTTTATTTTACTTTATATTTTTAGTGCAAAGGTGGAAGAATGTCATAGAATATAATGTGAGACGTTGATACGACGTTACGTTGGCAATATGATGTTAGAATCATTGCATTCATGTATTCAAATGTAGGCAAATTAGGTGTCTTACTTGATTATTTTATAAGTGTTTGCACATACTTTATTTTATTTGTTATTACTCTATATGTTTGGTACGATAGATAATGAATAATAATTTTAGAATAAAATATTTAAATATTTTATTTTAGGTCAAATATATAAGCATATCCCTAAATTATTATTTTTTCCCTCAGGTATCTTAACTATACTATTTTCCTATTAAATCATTAAATCAGCCTTAATTTGTTCCTTTTAAACACTGTTCGCTGAGGTGGAACCAAATTTTGAGGGGTATTGAGAGAGGATGCATATGTTATTCAGAACTAATTAGTCCAATTGATAGTGAAACTGTTCGAGAATAATTGTGTTTTACTTCAAGTCATTTGAACACATTAGAAAACAATGAGACTAACACACAGTTTGTCTTCATTCCTTTAATCAAAATCATTACAATACAAACACTATTAAAGACATTTACAATAGAAAAGTCGATAAAAATCAGCCAACAGTGTTTAAAAGGAACAAATCATAGATGGTTCAATAATTCAATAGGAAAATTACGTAGTTAAAATACCTGAAAGAAAAAACTCAAGAAATTTAGAGATTTGTTTATGAGTTCTGCCTTTATTTTAAGTGCTTTGAGATTATAAGTTTAACTTTTATATAGCTAGTCTTATATTGGGACGTTTTAATTCATGAGATAACTTTATCTGTCTCATCTTTCATATCAAATGACCCTTTAAGTTTCCTTTGTCTTTTTAATATGTTTTTTTAAAATAAATTAAATGTTACTCCCTTCATCCTAAAAATATTTGTCCTAAATAGTTAATATTTTGAAGTGAAAAGGATTTTTTTAAATCATAATTTTTTGAAGATATTTTTGTTAATTATTATGACTTATCATATTTTTTTATGTGGAACTTTAAATATTTAAATTTTAATTCAAAATAAAATTAAAACTCAATGACCAAATCCATATTTAAATTTTTTATGTGGAACTTTAAATATTTAAATTTTTATACGATTTAAAAGACTTCATCGTTTGTACAGAATAACAAACATCTCGTTCAATACTACGTACAAAGTTTTAAAAGTCTCTTCTACTTTTGTGAAGAAAGTGAAACCTGAGCTTAATTTAATCATAAAAGTTATCTCAAAAAGTTAAAATTGTTAAAATCATATTAGAAGAAATTATGATTCCATCACGGATACGAAACACTAATACACAACCCTATCTCCACACATCCAAGCTAAGTAACTGAAGTGTGAGCAAAATATTATGAGAGCCTAACATCATATGGAACAAAAATTAGGTGGGTCTAACTTTGATTCCGTGTGAAGAGAATGAAACCTGAGTCTAGAGTTATGTAAGCATCACTATTTGCTTTCACAATTCAAACCTCTGACATATAGGTCATTGAGATAACGTTACTAATACTTCAAGACTCCAATATTATTCAATGAAGGAAAACTCTATATTAAAACATAAATAATGGTGAATTGACAAACAAAGGCCACTTATTAAAAAACGTATAAACTAAAAATATATTTATATTTTAAGACGAACAAACTCTTAAAAAAAAGTGTTCATAAATTTGATTGACCACTTTTATGATCAAATTCCAATAAATATAATACACTAGATGATTTTTTTCCGTATATTCTAACTTTACAATACGTACACACAACTTAATTCGAATACCACAATTATAAAATATAAAACAAAAATCGAAGGACAAATCCCTCATGAATAAGAGTAAGTTAATTATAAAATTGTTTTTCGTACTTTTAGATATAATGATGTAATTAAGAATGAACTGTTTACTCCAATAGCAAAACTACTAAAAATATCCTTTGGAGTAATATTTTATATTATGAAGGATCTTTTTAAAGTCTACAGCTGGAACTATCAATAATATTTTCAAAAAAATTCACCAGTAAGTTATCGAGTTAATCTCAGATGGTCACTCAACTATGCACTCTTCTCTCAGAAAGCCACTCAACTTTCAATTTTAATTCAAAAGTCACTCAACTATTCATTTCTCTCTCATAAAGTCACTCAACTATTCCCTCTTTCATCAGAAAGTCACTCAATATATTAAATTATTTTTTAATTAAAATTGTTGATATTAATTATTTATATAACAAATCAAAATTTAAAAAATAAAAAATACCATTTAAATCATTAAGTAATCCATCCACCAAATCCGATCCACTAAAAAAATAATATGATCCACTTTATATTTTTTAATGGGTCGGGTTAGGTGAATGGGTCACTAAATGGTATTTTTTATCTTTTAAATTTTTGATTTGTTATATAAATAATAATTTCAACAAAATTTAATTTATAAAGTAATTAAATAGATTGAGTGACTTTCTGAGGGAAGAGAAGATATTGAGTGACTTTTGAGTTAAAATTCAAAGTTGAGTGACTTTCTGAGAGAAAAAGAGATAGTTGAGTGACTTTTGAGTTAAAATTGAAAGTTGAGTGACTTTCTGAGAGAAGAGTGCATAGTTGACTGACCATATGAGGTATTAACTCGTAAGTTATCTTTACCAATTCCACTATTAATTTGTATTTTTATTAACATATAATATAACTCTTATATCCAAATAATGTAAATAATACTATTTGCTAATTCCACCATATTTTTACAAAAAGTATTTAATTAGTTGTTAAATATCCAATAATTATTGAAGTTATGAGTTTTAAATTTTCTAATAAGTATAGATAAACCTATTGACAATGTAATTGGTTATTTGATAAAGAATCAAATTGCATCTAATCAATGTATGCTTTGTCTATAAAAATGTTATGTTTTCAGGGAAATATATTTTAATTTTTTTTAGTACCCCTAAAATCTCCATAAAATTGCGCGTCTTTCTTCGAAATTAGCTAATCTTTAATTTTCACTCTTGGAAATAAAACTTATGTCTAATTAGGTATAATTTTTTTAGAAATTGAAGTTATATTGGAACATAATTTAAATATAATGTGAAAATATAAATTTATGTCTAATAAAAAAGTTAATTTTAATAAAGAGTATAAATTAAAGATCTATCACAAAATAAGTCTCATTTATGTCCTTCGTATTATGTTCTCCCAACTCTTTAACAAATTCATCTCATTTAATTATCATCATAGTTATATTTAGCTAATTAATTATCACTTACGACCAATTCAATGATAAAATGTAGGCTGAATTTCGAGTTTGTATAATTCTAAATTTGTAAAATATAATTTGTATAACTTTTTGTAATTAATTTTTATAATAATTTGTATAATTTTAAAGTTCATATGTTTGTATAAATTTGTCATTTCGAGTTTATACAAAAATAACTCAATTATACAAAATATACTCATGAATTATACAAAAATACGCTAATTATACAAACCTAAATTATACAAATCGTGATTATATGAACGAGGAACTTAAACTGTAGGTACAACTCATAAATATGCAAACTATAGCTATAAACATGATTAAATTTATTATAATTATTTGTGAAAATTCCCATCATCTTTCACTTCCTTAGCTCCCACCCCATCTCTCAATACGTTCAATTTATCTAAATTACATAAAATATTCCTAAAAAATATTTTTCTTATATAAAAGTAAATAAGAAATCCACTTATTCATGAAATTTCCTTCCTCTAGAACATACGCCAAAAAAAAGTATAATAAGATTCAAAAAGGGGGTTGATTAAATGAAATAAATAAATAAAATCATAGTACTAAAAAATAAATTGTAGAAATTTTAATTCATAAGAAAAAGATAGGAGGGTTGAATTTTGAATGCCGTGTAAAATATATATAAATTCAGCGCGTTGCCGCCTGCCGTCTGTGACGTTTCTCGGTTAGTTGTAATGTAAAAACTTCACATCAATTGATATACACTATTCGTTTTAATTTATTTAGCCTATTTGACTCAGCAAGGACGTATATAGGAGGGGGTCACGAAATTTACGTGAATTCAGACTTTTCTCTCGAGATCATGTAGAATAGTACTCCATTTTTCCTTAATTACTTGTTCAATTTTGATTTGATACACATATTATAAAAATAATGAACATTGATCGAGTTTATCTTTTTACCCTATTAATTATTATAGAGTTAATGAATTGAAAATCTAAGATTTTCAAAAAGTTCTATCTTTTTCAAAATAATTAATTGAGGGTATAATATGTAAAATAAAATTATTTTTTCTTAATTTGTCAAAGTGAACAAGTAATTAAGGGCTACTAAAAAAGAAAAAGTGGAGAATAATCAGGGACAGATCTAGACTCGAATTATTATATAATGCGACGATGATTTCATTTCTCTAAGTGAGGATTGAAATTTAAATCTTATATATATATCTTGTCTTAATCGTTCAAAAATTGAATAACACATTCACATATATAAGAATTGATTTGGACCTATAATCTTAAATGTTTAACGAGTTCATCTGATAAAATCTAAAGATTAAATCGATCAAATTTATATTTGATGTTAAAAGTGTTACATAGAAAGTTCAAATTAATGAGTTATTAAAAATATATATTCTTTAATAAATGAATTGCAAAAAAGAGTGGATCAAATAAATTAAACCTAAACAAATATTATGTGGACAGAATGAACAACCAATGAGAGCTTACCGCACTATTTTTCACCAATTTGGTTACTATAATTCACATGACGTTAACATCTTAATCTTACTTTACACCTTTACTTCAACTACTAAAATATATGTTAGTGGTATATATTTTATATATATACCTAATATTATTATACTTTTTTATATATATTTCATATTTGCTAGATATGTGTAGAGAAGTTTGAAAAATTAATTAGGTTTGTTTTATCTATAATTTCATAAATAAAGTTCGAAGAAACTTATTTATATACATTTTTATTTTCATTACTTTTCATTTTTAGAAAACATGTGGTTTAGAAACCAATTAGAGTACGTAGTAGCTTTTAAATCAACATGCTTTTTTTGTTAGTACTAATCTGATTTGACTTATAAATCAAACTCTCCTTTTCAAATTAATTTGATTTGATTTATAAAGTAAACAACTTATTGTAACTAATAGGTAAATGTATTTACAAAGACAGGTTAAAATTGGGTAAATTTTATAAGTAGTCATTATCAGTCTCTACAATTGAAAAATAGTCGTTAACAAGTGAGATATTCCATAAAATTGCTATTTTTTAAAGAAAAAATTACGTAGCTAAGTAAACTTATACTATTTAATTACTCACTTGTCATTTATACAAATGTATATGTCCTTTCTCATCTCGCTCACCTCTCTCCTCTATCTCCCAGTATCACTCGCTCTCTCCTCCCTCTCCCAATCTCTCTTGCCATATATACAAATACATATGTATAATATACAATTATCTAACCAATATACATATAAAATTCACCTTTCTCCCACTCTTCCCCCTCTCTCTCGCCTCTCTCCCTCTCTCTCCCGGTCTCGCTCGCCTCTCTCCACCATATAATGTGTAGCTACAAATTGTAATTATCAAACATAGCTATGGAGAGTAATTAATTATTTTTAAGTAGCTATATGTGAAAAGTTTCCTTTTTTTAAAACTAGAAACCATTGGGAGCGCAATTTCGTCGTCAATTCAGCCCAATTCAAAATGTTGATGGGCCTCAAGTTACAATGTTTGTGTCCAATAGTACGGACTATTAAGGCCCGCCTAAATGGGCCTGAGAAGAGTTCCATACACTAACTTTAGTTGGGCCAAATATATCAGCCCTTCAAAAGTTTATTTTGCACATTTTTGTATATGATGTGTCATTAATACTCCCTCCGTTTCAAAAAGGATAACCTAGTTTGACTTGGAACAGAATTTAAAAAAAGAAAGAAGACTTTTTAATCTTGTGGTTCTAAATGAAAGTTATGTCAAATGTACCAAAATGCCCTTTAATCTTGTGGTCTTAAACATGCCACGTGGAAAGTTAAAGTTAAAGTGTTGCCAAAAAAGGAAAGAGATTATTTTTTTTTTAAAGAAACTAAAAAGGAAATAAGGACATTCTTTTTGAAACAGAGGGAGTTTTTTCAGTGGAAGATAGTACTCTTTCCCGTCTCATTTTGTGATATTATTTGACTTGACACGATATTTAAGAAAAATTTGTGGCACGAAACAATAATTAAATATTTGTGTGATTGAAATTATTTCATTAAGAATGAAAACAGATAAATTGTTTTTAATTATAGTAAAAACAAATTGGGACGATAAACAAAGAATAATCTTGTAATATTAGTTCTTAAGTATCATGATTAAGTATCTCTTTTTTTCTCCTCTTTGGGTTGACAATTTATGATTTCCATATCAAATGATAAGACAATTTTAAAATACAATGAATTATTTCACTTCACCAAATTAAAAAGTAGGTACCCAACTACTTTTTGTTGCGGCTGCTTTATTTTTGGCCACCAATCAAATCTTCTTTTCCCCATTTTTTTATTTCAACATTCAAAAATAAAAAAATTATAGAATTTTTAAAATCTTGTAATTTTAATTCAAGTATGATTATCAACAAAAAAAAAGATTTTTAATGATAATAATTTAATTGTGTTAAATATATATATATATTTTTAGCTGTAATTTTATAATTTTTATTGACATTGGTCTAACAACAAGTAACTAATATTGATAAAGATTTTAACATTTTTTATTAGTTAAAGTGTACAATTATTACTGCTTAAAATTATTTTTATTATATTGGAATATGTCACATTGAAAAAGGACCTAACTTTTGAATTACAAGTTGATGAAATTCAATATTTTAAATGCAATATTCAGAAATTACAAACTCAAAATTCTAGTTCATGCTCTAATTTCACAATATCCTTCGTAATATTTTGATCATATAAATTATAAGACAAATTCTTTTGGTCAGAATTTAACCCGAATGATATTTTACCTATGTTATTTTATCTTTTTAAATATTTTTATCCTTTTAACTATAATACATTTTAACTAAAATAAAAAAAGATCAATTTAATTTTATATAAAAATTATTATAATTTTTTTAAATTTCTTACCAAATTTTCTGATCATTTAGCATTATGATTTTTTTCCTACATGTATATATGAATGAAAGTTTATTATTATTTATTGAAGTTTCATGTGACATTCGCATT
>CM040627.1:89644640-89825208 GCA_022817965.1 Solanum lycopersicoides
AATATTTTTTATATCTAAATGATTTAAATTTAAAAATCTCTGATTAAACACGAAAATACTTATCACTCCGTTCGCGGTTCCATTTGGTTGTAGTTATTACCTTGTTTGTGGTAAAATAAAGGGATGATAAGACACACACAAAAGACTTAACTTTGCAGGTTTCCCCGCACTCGACACTGCAAAAAAGATACATATAAAAAATAAAAGGTCCACTCAACACTCTGCAATTTTTTTTAAAACTTTTTTGCAAACTTAACTTACTCTTCAGAAATAAATTTGCCTTTCACATTAGTATTTTCTTGTTAGTATCAAAAATCATTCTCAATCGAAACATGGACTTCATATGAAGCAATGGAGTAATCAACATGAGTCAGAAAATCAAGAATCACCAACAAAGTTACCAAGACTTCTTCTTGACTTCACCTCTGTTTCTTCTGATTCTGCTGCTGCTGCTGCTTCTTACCATTGTTTGTATCTGAACCAACAACATCAACAACAACTTGTACCAAATTAATGTCAGATTCAACAACCACTGTCACTACCAAATTTCCAAGTAAGATTTACACAGATTTAGACACCCTTTTCAAAGTTGTTGCTTTTCTTGCTTTGAAGTTAAAATTTTGAGTTGTATACATGTTAAAGATTCAATTTTTTTTTATTTGTTGGTTTTCTTGATTTTAGATTTAACACCCTTTACAATGTTTTGCTGATTTTGAGTTGTGTAATGTTAAAGATTGTATTTTTATTTGATTTTTTAGGGATTGGGAGTGGTGGTGGTTACTTCAGCTTGGCTCAATGGCAAGAACTTGAACTACACAGTTTGATTTTTAGGCATTTTGTAGCTGGTGCCCCTGTTCCTTCTGAACTACTTCATCTTGTTAAGAAAAGTATTATTGCTTCTCCTCCTCCATATTACTTTGCTCATCTCATTCACCAGTATCCTCATTATCAACAAGCTTGAAGTTATTTTTACATTTTTTGTATCAAGTTTTTAGTTTTTGTTGTGTAAAGTTGGAATCTTGTTTTGTATGTATGTGTGTTGTTTGACTCTTTTTTGAATAGCTTCACTTTTTGAGCCAATGGTCAATAGGAAACAACATCTCTACCCTATTGTGAAGTTGGACTCTTTTCTTTTTATTGCTATTAATTTTTTGATGTATGTATAGAGGGTATGGTTGTAAGGTGTGGATATGTCTTATCCTTCTAGGCTCGACTTTGTGAATTACACTGGATATATATTTGTTGTTGTTGCATATGTTGACTCTTTTTTTTAATAACTTTACTGTTTGAGCTGACGGTCTATTAGAAATAATCTCTTCTTGTAGAGGGTAATGTCGTAAGGTCTAAGTACATTTTATTCTTCGAAATCCGACTTGTGGAATTATACTAGGTATATGTTGTTGTATGTGTTGACTCTTTGTTCCTTTCTGATCTTAGAGCAAAGGATCAAATTCAATTTTTTCCATAACTATGTAAGAAAATTACAACCTTTCCACTGTATAGAAATTAAATTTCTTTCGTTTTTTTTCGGACTATTTTTTGTTGTAAGAAGATAATCTGTTAGATGGCATTAAGTGTTGAACTATAAATGATTTTTTCATTGAGAGCTTAACTTCTGTACTTGATGATAAAAATTACTGTTACTACCTAAATTAATAATGTTAAAATGTCACAAAGGATTGTGACTATGTTGCTTGGACTCTCGAAACTGTAATCTTTTTTGGGATTTTTAAAAAATCCGAGCAACATAGGATTATACAGCCAGCCTGAACTTGGAATAGTCCCCAATGAGGTCGAAGATACCAAATAAGTACACAAATATTGTTTAGTGTCTATAAGTTAAATCATTTCGTTTATAATTTCTACTTGACCTCCAAGATTAAGAATGTTATGGAATGTTTTTGAAGTGATGCAGTCAGGGTACTGGGGTAGAGCCGCCATGGATCCAGAACCAGGAAGGTGTAGGAGGACTGATGGCAAGAAATGGAGGTGCTCAAGGGATGTAGTGGCTGGCCAGAAATACTGCGAGCGCCATGTTCATCGTGGCCGCAGCCGTTCAAGAAAGCCTGTGGAAATTCCCACACCTGCCAACAATGCAGTAAAAAACAACAACATTGTTTCTCATCATCAAGCTTTGGAAAAATGGCTGGACATGCTCATGCTGGTGCTGGTGCTGTGCTCCTCAGTTTCTCATCGGGACATTCACCTTCCACCAATGCACCTTTTCATCTCAACCAACGGTATAATATTTTTATTTTTATTTTAATAGATTTTCAAATGCTTGATCTCGTATGTTTTTTGTTTTAACTAGTTTACAGTACTGAAATATGTGAAATAAAAGATAGTTATTTCGTCGCACCCAAGAGTGTTGCCTAGTGGCCTATAGAGTGAGTTTGAGAAATGATGAGGTCTTAGGCATCAAAAACCCTATGTTGCTCAGATACTTTTAAATTGTCGACGGGTGCATGTTGAATACTCTAAAAATAGTTTTTTTTTTTTTTTGAAGGATACAATATGTGTCTGTCAT
The DNA here is from genome assembly GCA_022817965.1 of Solanum lycopersicoides. Classification (NCBI taxonomy): domain Eukaryota; kingdom Viridiplantae; phylum Streptophyta; class Magnoliopsida; order Solanales; family Solanaceae; genus Solanum; species Solanum lycopersicoides. The sequence goes on from CM040627.1 coordinate 89,647,168, forward strand.
CACTTTCAAAGAGTTCGAGTAATATAGGCAAAAACCACTAGTTCTTTTTTTCTTCATATGTCTAAGTCGTAGTAAATAGTGTTATGTATCTCGTAATATCCGTGGTTGTGCTTATGCTAATGAGAGGTAGTAGGTACCATCAAATTAGTCGAGGTGAGTGAAGCTGGTCCAAACACTACGACTCAAAAGCAAAAAAAAAAACTACTTCCTCCATAAAAAATAAAACCATTAACTTAGATAACAAGACAGATTACCTACCCTTGTGTTTCATAATAAATGCATTTTATGCCTTCATATTATTTTATATGTTCTCACTTTATTCCATCTAGTGAATATGCACTCTATATATTTTGTAGTGAAATCATTATTCTTTTTATAAATATTTTTTAGTACTATATATATATATAACTCATTTACTCAAAAGCAAAGTGTTACTTTGTTCAGATACAACTTTTTTTCACTGTTTTTATGCTAAAGAGATTGATAAGAAGTTCAATTATACATTAAAGCATTGAACTTTCACTTTTTTTTTGTTAAAGGGACCAACAAATATTCTCTTTTTTCCACTACCTCCTACAATGAGACATCTTTTTATATAACTGTTAAATTTATGCTTGTCTCCCTATAGGGAGAAATTTTTAAATTAAAACCTTGATCAAAGTGAGTTCCATTTTCTTTAAATTCCTTTTTATAATCTTTTTTTCTCTTTTTGCCTTGTAGTTGAGCATGGTCCACTTATTAAATTTTTGTTGGATCTTTAGAATCTATTGTAGATATTCTTGGCCCACTTTCATTTTCTTTCTAGGAACCCTATCTTTGTTTTTTTGAGGGGTTTGCTCTGGCAGGGATCCCACTTTCTGAGATTTTATCGTGAACGAGTATTAACCTAAATACCCGTTCACGAAAGTATATATATGTAATCTATGTATACCATGTGTATCGATCAAGAAATATAAAATGTAATCAACCGCCTAGTTATAGCTATTTGTAGGTATCATTGGTGTGTATGTTACTCCCTCCGTTTAAAAAAGAATGACTTCCTTTCCTTTTTAGTATGTTTCAAAAAGAATGTCCTCTTTCTTTTTTTGATAACAACTTTGCACGTGGCATGTTTAAGGCCACACGATCAAAGGGCAATTTTGTACATTTGACCGAACTTTAATTTAGGACCATAACATTCAAAAGTCTTTTTTATACTCTTAAACTCCGTGCCAAGTCAAACTAGGTCATTCTTTGTGAAACGGATTGAGTATATGTATAACAAGTACTCCTCCGTTTCGTGTTATGTGAAGGTGTTACTATTTCGAGTTGTTAGCTATTGAAGAACTATATCCGAACTTGTAATCATAGTTAAGTGTTTTGATATGTACTCTGAATATCTTCACATAAATTGAGATAGACGGATTACAATGTAAATACGGAGATCATGTTGACTAAATTTTTACATATGTTTAAAAGAAGTTTATGTGGTTTGTTGTTTTGTGTATGTACTATATGTTTTGTACAGCTTTTTTCTTCAATTTGTCCCCTATTTGATTTGGGGTTGGGTTGTCATGATGTTGATTTGTAGGTCAATTAAGGGTCCACCACAAGAAGTACTCCAAAAAGATGTATCTATTGGTGATGGTAAATCATCTAGTGGCCAAATCCTACGCCATTTCTTCGACGATTGGCCTAGACAACAACAACTTCAAGAAGGTGACAATGCTGCAACCAGCCTATCCATTTCGATGCCCGGTGGAGGAGGTAACCCCTCGTCCGACTTCTCGTTGAAGCTTTCAACTGGGAATGACTATGATTCAGGGACTCAAGTAAGTAATGTTGAACGGTCTACATGGGGGACGAGTCACCACCAAGTGGCCTCGATGGGTGGGCCACTTGCCGAGGCCTTAAGGTCATCTACAACTAACTCGTCCCCTACTAGCGTGTTGCATCAATTGGCACGAGGTAGCGCGTCCGAGACCAGTTATATTAGCACTTGATTTTTGCAAGTGTTCTTGTTTGATTTTTCATGGATTTTTTTTGGACTTTATTGTTTTTTTCCTTGGTTGTGTTGTTGTTCATTGTTCTCTTTGTGGTATTGATATCCCTAACTATCACCTGTACAAATTTGTATTGGATGTGTGGTGTGTTTATTATTGAGTTGAGTTGATACCAAAGTTGTGCATTTTGGTGAACTTCACTGTTATTTTTATCGATCGATCAAATATGTAACTTTTATTATTGTTTTTATCGATCAATCAAATATGTAACTTGCGCTATAATAATTAGGTCCACTTCAACCTGCCATGAAATTAATTGACGACCCCACTTACCTCCAATTTCTAATGGAGAGATTTGTAAAGATACTGTTAAAAAAAAAATGTTCGAAAGTCATATAACTAATATATTAATGAGCTAACATATATGAAAAATTGTAAAATAGTTTCTACATATCCGGAATATGTGTAAAAATGGTGAGGTTTCACGCATTGTTTCTCGACTATCTATGTAGGGTTTCATACAAGCTTTGCAAAAAAATTGATCGGAAATCATATCATCAAAAGATATGCATGAACTAACACACAAAAACTAAGAAAATTATCTTTTTTTCTAATTACATGACTTTTAAATGCCCAAAATATGTGGAAAAAATGGTGGCGTTTCACATACGGCTCCTCCAACTCCTTACAGAAGGTTCCATAAAAATTTGCAAACAAAAATCTTTCGAAAGCCATATTACCAAATTATATAGAGGCTAACACATACAAAAAAAACTGAAAAATCACCTAATTATTATAATTGTTCTTCATGACTAAAATATGTGCACAAAAATGGTGAAACTTCACGTATGGCTCCCCTAACTTCCTCCGGAGAGTTTCGTAGGGGTTTGCAAAAAAAATCATCGGGTAGCTATATCATCAAATGTTCATGGTCTAATACATACGAATAACTAAGGAAATCTTAAGTCTATAAAATGGCTCCAAAATGCACCTAATATGTGCAAAAAAAATGGCGAGACTTCACGTACTTTTCCTGAAACTCCCTACAAAGAGTTCCATAAAGATTTTGCGAAAAAGTCTTTAGAAGTCATATCACCAAAATATCTTCGGGCGTTAACACATGAAAAATTAAGAAAATCATGTAATTTCAGTAAAATACTCATAATTCTCAAAATATGTGCAAAGATGGTGGAATTTCACGTACTGCTCACCCAACTCCCTATGGAAGGTTTCGTAAAGATTTTGCATAAATATCGTCAAAAAGTCATATCACCAAAATATTCATGGTTATTGGATATTAAAAACTCGAAATATTGCATAATTCCTGTAAAATGGCTCTTAAATGTCCAAAAATGTGCAAAAATGGAGTGACTTTATATATTCCTCTCCCAACTCCCTATGGGGTGATTCCATAAAAGTTTTGTAAGATAAAATTTTCTTGAAGCATACCATCAAAATATTCATACTAACGCACATGAAAAACTAAAAAAAATGCCAAAAATCCTTAAAATGGCTTCTAAATGTGCAAAATATGTGCAACAAATACTGAGATTTCGTGTATTGCTTCGCCAACTCTCTAAAGAGGGTTCCATAAAGATTTTGAAATTTTTTATCTGAAAGTTATATAATCAAAATATTAATGGGCTAACACACGAGAAACTGAGACTATCACCTAATTCTTATTAAATAAAAACTTTAAAATACCCAAAATTTGTGTAAAAAATGATGAGACTTCATGTACTGCTTTCCAAACTTCCTACAGGGTTCCATAAAGGTTCTACAAAAAAATCATCTGAAAGTCATTTTATCAAAATAATCATGGACTGACACATGCGAAAAATTGAGAAAATCTCTTTTTTCTATATGTGCAAAACTGGTGAGGCTTCAAGTACTTACGGGTGTGCAGAAATTGAACCGACCAATAAGCTGAAAAAAAGTGTTATTAGCTTATTACTATTGGAATAAGATTTTTAATGATTTTATAAAAAACTATCGGGTTACTGATTTAGTATTGATTTAACTCATTAAGACTATAGTTATTTACTTCTTTTACCTATACATAGATATTATATATTAAATCCTAGTATGTCTTTGTTATTAAGCCTTCAATTCATATTTCCATCTAACTTTGAGTTCACAACTTTACATTATACAAACCGTCAAAATCTAAAGTAAGGGGTTTTGCAATAAAATCATCCGAAAATCATATCAATAAAATATTAATGGACTAACACATACGAAAAACTAAAAAAATCGTCTAACATTCTACATGTTTATTATTTCTAAATTTAATGAATCTTCAACCGAACTTAATCTAGAGCTAGCTCCAGAGTAAAAATTACGCAAGTCATAATAAAAAGACCACCCATTCCTTAAATGACTTGTGTAACTTTAAGCTAAGTTGCGCGAACTTTTGACTTACAATACCGTAATTCTCCAAAAATATACTACTTTCGAAGAATCAGACACACATGTTAAATATTTTTGAAGAGTTTGAGCAACATAGCTAGTACGTACATCTGCCAGTCAATACAATTAGCTACTATTTCATAGCAGGACTTAATGTACATACACTACTTTTGAAAAATTCGACATGCATCCGTTTGATATTTTTTCTTGAAGAATTTTGAGTTACATAGCTAATATGTATATCTGCCAGTCAAACAATCAACTACCATTCCATAGCAGGACTTAATGCATTTAATTGCTCAGCCTCCTAGTTGTGGCTCTTAAATTTTTTTCCCCAAGTACATCAGGTAAGCAAAATCCAAATATAATTGGCATAATCAAAGTATAACTACAGCTTTTCACTGAGCAAAATTTTTTGGCCTTGCTTTTCATTAATAATTTAGACATGAGTATCAACAAGTTTTGCTAGAATAGCTCAAATTCCAGATGCTCCCCTGTTGAACCACACTCCAAAAACTTTTTGCTCTTTTCCTCAAGTGCTACTTTTGTTACTCCAGGTACTTGAGGTGGAACCGCGCAGCGTATCAATGCCCAATTCAGGCCATCAAAGAAAGGGTGTCTCTTAATCTCAGCAGCACCTGTTTCTGTTCCCAATCGATTCTCGGGCTCCTTTACTAACAGCCCTCTGATGAGATCCCTTGCTTGAAAACTAACGATCTGGCTGTCGGGAAATCTGAGGTTCTGCAGGACTACGTTGGCCAAAGTTTCTTCATTTCCAGCACCTTTAAAGGGTGTCTTACCATATAGAAGCTCGTATAGGAAAACGCCTAGTGTCCACCAGTCAACAGCACTACCATGGCCCTCACCTTTGATGATCTCAGGAGCCAAGTATTCATGTGTACCAACAAATGAGTTGGACCGAGCTTCCGTTGGCTCTACCACAAGCTGAGGCAATGATCTATTAAGAGATGCAGCAGCTTCAGCTTTTAGCTTTCTTGCTCTAGCAGTGCCAGGTAAAACTCTGGGGCTAAAGCAAGAAACTTGACATGATGGTCCAGCACAAAATGGATCAATGCAGTTGGATCCTGCGCATGGACCAGAGATCCGCGGGGCTTCTACTCCCAATGAGGATGACTGTAGAAGAGTGGGATTAACAGAACATCTGAGTGAGAGGTCAAAATCAGTAAGCATGATGTGACCATCTTCCCGAACCAGAATGTTTTCTGGTTTCAAATCACGGTATACAACTCCTAGCATATGCAAATACTCCAGAGCAAGAAGGACCTCAGCAACATAAAACCTGAAATTACAAAGAGTTAAGAATGGTTTCACTGACTACCGAATACACGGATGTGGAAGCTAAAGATTAATAACATGATGTATAATGCATCTAAATTTGAATATTGAGGATACAAAACACATTTGCTAGCTTCCATTAAAACATGGCTGATTTTGATTTCTACATTCTCAGCCTGGTTAGATAGTGGTTAATCATCTATGATTAAATATAATAGATAAGTATTCACGACGCTGAACAGAGTTACTACCGTCCATAAAAACTCGGCTAAAACTATGGCGTACGACATTCAGCAAGTTAGAGAAGCACACCCACTAGGTCATGAGAATAAATTGCAAGGAAGTGGAGAGAAGGAGCCATCTACATAAGGTCTTTCATGATATTAATGTACCAACAGGTCAACAGATATATTTACATGGCATTTAATGATATCATATGTTAAACGGAGAAGATAATAGATATCTCAAATAATAGAGAACCTAAAGTCAGTAAAACATGTCTAAGCTAGTACTTGTTATAATAAAAGAAATATTTTATGCTAAAGGTGACAGAGCTAGTTCAACTTTTCTTAGTTTTAAAAAACACAGCTATCAAGCAAGCCAAAAATTTTAAAACACCAGCCCAATCAAATAAGTTCCACTTAGCCTTTAAAACTTAAAAGCAAAAGTTTTGACACAAGTGCATTTTTATCGATTTACATTTTTCTTCGGAAAGAGGGGTTTGATTGGTGACGAAAGAGGATACACCTAATCAGTAAATGCATGCATATTAAAAGAATTTGTCTTATCGTGTAGCTATAATATATAGATAGGTTAAAACACAGACTCCTATGATCATGCATTACCTAGCCATTATTTGTTCAAGTCAGTGAAGTTACAAGAAAATCTAAGTTAAGCTATATAATAAACCGAGCCAAAAAGTTTCACATTTATTTGCAGGTCAAAAGAAAGACGGTCTTTTTTATGCTTATGGTGAACTTATATCATTTTCAAAGAAAGCTTCATTATTTACAAGTATTTCCCAGTAAACATCATCTGCCAACATTATTGATGTTCAGTAAGATCTACTGCATTGGAGAACATCATACCTTGCTGCCGGCTCGGAAAAATATCGACCTGGCTGCTTCTGACGGAGGACATGTAAATCACCACCTGAACAGAACTCCATAACTAAACATGATAAATTATCTGAAGTGAACTGTGCATAGAGTGTTGGCAGAAAAGGATGATCCAGGATCCGGAGAATCTCTCTTTCAGTTTGGGCCCTCGGCAACTTTTTCCTTCTTGCCAGATATTCATTATCCATAACTTTTATTGCAAACAAGCAGTTGGTTTCTAGCAGCTCAGCAAGATACACCGTGCCAATGTCTCCGCAACCAAGCTTCTTCAATAAATTGAAGTGACTTAATCCTAAGAATCCATAGTGTTTTCTCACCTGATTGATAGCCTCCCACCTGCCATCTTTGGACATGTGTGGTCTGTTCCCCGAAAAAGAGCCGCTTAGGTTGCTCTCTTCACTGATGGTTGTGCTAGTACTATAATCACCAATACTACTCTTTGAGCTCTGAGAAAATTCGCCTTGCTCCCTAGATTTTGATGTCTTGTTGAATTTCAAGACAGGGGGACCACTATTGTTATAACCGTTAGCAGCACAGCTAGTGCTATTTTCACTAGCTCCAACGGTCATACATCCAGAGATTTGCTTAGTAGGTTCCTCACTAGATTCCTTCCCCGCACTCTCGAGTGTGCACTGACATCTCTGGCAGATAAGTTGACTAGGAGATTCTGTTGGACCATTTAATTCATAGCATAGATTAAAAGTGCCAGCTGCTAGTGCCACCTCCTCTTTCAATTTCTTCTTGACAAGATATTTGTTTTTGACTGGAGGCTTAATGGATCGACTGGTGCTTTTTCTCGATTTGGACTCCTTGTTGTCTTTTACTACATTTGATGAAGGCACTGTCTGCGACCTGCCTTTCCGTCTCAGCTTTAGAGCTGCTTTGTTTGCTACTCTAAATGATGTAACCACATTTCTCTTCTGATTATCTGGCGATCTTTTTGGTCCAGACACCAATACGACATTACTAGACTCACATGAAGATGAGGAAGGATCTGCAGTTTGGGTTTTTCCCTTAGTTGATGCTGTTCCTAGTGGTTTGATCTCATGATAGTTTGATGCTTGTGAATTCTTAGTTTCCTGGAGGCTTGAAGTTGTTAACTGTAGAGCCTGTGCAGCTACCAACCTAGGAGACGGAATGACACTTTGGTGTGGGGACTTCATGGGCTCTGGGTAATCAGGTATCATGTTGAAAAAACCAGAAATGCTGTCGGCGCCTCCTGTCCTCTCATTTTGCGCTACAACTGATTCTGCTTGCTTAGTTACTGATTTATCACCAATTCGAGGTGAAGAGAGAGCACTTTGGCTGGTTGATCTCATGTTGGCTTCTGGAGGCTGTAGAAAATCCCTTTTATGGGAGCCCGGTACATTTTCTGCAGACAATATTCTCTCAATTTGCCTGGATATGGACTCTGTACTCTTAATACTCGGCTTACTAGCATATCGTGGAGAAGAAAGCGCACTTTGACCTGGTGACTTTAACCTGGATTCTTGGATGTGCTGAGGCACAGAGCTGGACATGCTCTCTGCTGGCACTACTCTCCCATTTTGACTCATGTTGAATGGCTTAATGGCAAATCGTGGAGAAGAACGGGGACTATGGTTTGCTGACTTAACATACCGTTCATGGGGGTTATGGGACAGCTTGTGGAGACCTCCTGAAATGCTTTCATCTTGTAATAGTCTTTCTGATCGAAGAAAACCAGATTCACTAGGACCTGCAAATCGGGAGGAACATGTAATTCTTCCAGGTTCTAAACCACTAGGAGAGCCAGGTGGCTTTGATAATCGCCTCATTGCAGCCATTTCAGCTGCCTGAGATATGCATAGACCCCGAAATGCCTGCTTTAGAGAAACTGGATCAGAAAACCCTGTTACCGGAGAGTTCGATCCACCACCCCTCATTGGCCTTTTTGAGGCATCTCTTCTTACATGATCTGTCAAATCCAGACTCTTTGATGTTCTTACATTGATTGATTCGAAAAGCTGATTGATGTCATCTCCTAAGTATTTACCGGCTCCTTTTCTAGCCAAAGGAGGCTTCTGCTGCTTTCTGTCCGGTTCGAGTACTTGATTAAACCTTCTCGAATGCTGGAACAATTCAGCCTCATCCTTCGACTCAACAATTTCACAATTACCACGAAACGAACCCATCACAACGGGCCTTGACAGTGCGTAGACTAATCAGCAAGCACTCCAAAGGTAAATGGCTGACTCATAAACACCAAACACCTTGCCGACTATGCCTGAAACAGCATACATCACACTGAACCAAAAAATTTTGAGCTCTATCCAGTCCGGTCTGATTCAGTCATTTTGAAATCCATACTTGCCCCTGAAATGATTAATTAGAATTCCATATCAGAAAACCAAGCAATACTTGCTATCTTCCAAATAATAAGACTCGTACATATCCTAAACCACAATAAATAAATATATAGAAGAGGCAAATACTACCTCTTTCACTACCAACAATACAACAATAAAGAGATGAAAGAACAAGCATTTCATGAAACAGAACCACAAGGCCTCAGGTTCCAATCCCAGTAAGACAAAAGCACTAGATGATTTCTTCCCATTTGTCCTAGCCTTGGTAGATAGAGTTACCTAGTACATGTTGCGGGTATGAGGTAACAAGTCCCTGGTGGGATTAGTCGAGGTGCACGCAAACTTGTCCGGACCCCACAGATACAAAAAAAAATCATGACCAAGAGAATGCAATTGAAAAGCTCAAAAACTCAAGTTAGGTGAAATTTTCCAATAAATTTTGTAAAGGAACATAATGTAATGACCTCAATAAAGCATTCACAATAGTTTGAGATCCAACATTGTATGAACAATACAAGTAAATCTTTTGATGCCATGCTATCTCTTTAAACAGTGTAATGGATAGTGTAAAGTACATATATTGCTTATTATATAGTTGTCATGCTTTCTTCGCTACCATTTTTCCTTTCCATTACTACTTTGATTTACTTCACTTGATCGAGAGTTTTTCGGAAAAAACTTCTCTACATACACGAGGTAGGGGTAAGGTCTGCTTACACTCTGCTTGATATCCTATAAGAAGTATCCTATAAAATAACACAACCCTAAATGAGATATAAATCCACCCATTTTGTGACCAACCATCAACTTCTTGAACTTCATTCCTTAAGCCAAACACAACTACGGAGATAACACTAAGTTCAAACATAGATCCATTTCAATTAAAACAACCCCATCACTCATAAACATCAAAGATTACAACTTTAAAGGAAAAACAAGAGATTTGAAGTGAGCTATTTCAAATTTCTCTATTTCAATAACAACCACCCCCATCACTCAAAAATAACAAAGATTACAACTTTAAAGCAAAAACAAGAGATTTGAAGTGAGATTTTTCAAATTTCTCCATTTCAACTAAAACAACCCCATTACTAAAAAATAACAAAGATTACAACTTTAAAGCAAAAACAAGATTTGAAGTGGTACTTTCCAAATTCCTCCATTATTTCTCCCAACTTCCTAAAAAAGCAATTTTTAGTATAAACACACACAAAAAAAAAAACTCATTAAAATATCAATAACTTAAAAGTCATTGCAATGAAGTTAAGAAAAACCCCATTAAGATTCAACACATAGTGACCATCAATAATGAGCAAAACACAACAGCAAATCAAGAAAATGTATAAAAAAAAAAGCATATTTACCTTCAAAAAATATGATGTAAACAGAGATCTAAAGCTCTGTATTTTCACAAACTATACTCTGAACAAATGCTTGAGAGAGAAAGAGAGAGTTTTCATTTTTTTCCTCATTTCTCTGTATATTTTTTGTAACATCAATGGTCCTTTCTTGGATTGTATAGAGGACATGTGGGCTTCCACTCCATAGGAGTAAAATGGGGTCCCACACTATAATTTTTTTTCTAATTTAGAATTCCTAATAAAGTGATTTTTCAAAATATAATTTTATAGCAAGAAAAATAAAACACAGTATAAAAATTATGGAAGTAGTATAAATACTACTACTAATGTTATAAAAACAAATTTAGAAAAGTTAAAAGATAGACAAGGTAAATTAGGATATCAAATATATAATTTTGGAAGGATTATGCTACTAAAAATATATATAGTATAACTTTTTTTTATCCGGAATGAATATCCAGATAATCCTAAATTCTCTCCTGATTACATATCGAAGAAAAAAAATTCATAAATAGCAAGATTCTATTTAATTAAGAAACATAGAAATAATTTAATTCAAAATATAGCATAATACATTATATTCATATGTATATTGTAGCGGAATAAATTATGTACGCTAGTAAAATACATTATTTATGCGCTTAATAAGTATTTCCTCCGTCCGGTATTGTTTGTCATGTTACATTTTCAAAAGTCAGTTTGACTAATTTTCAAAGTTAAATTAGATCATATATATTTTTTTAAAAAAAATAGATATTCTAAACTATATAAAAATACTATAAATTAATTTTTTGCATATAATATAATAAAAAATATATCTCTAAAAATAGAAATTATGAAAAATAATACCGACGGAAAGTATAAAATATCTCTAACTAATTATATTTGGTTGAGTTATAAGTGTATCCAATTAAGGGACTAAATTTATTGTGTCACATCAATTTTTCCTTAAATGATTAAACATTTTTTTAAAATATTTAATTTATAAAATCAATATTTTTTTCTCATGCAATGTTGGGCTGGGGACAATGCACGTCTTTACAACGTGCTTAACCTGTAACACTGCGCCTAAAAAATTAATAACTACAAATCTTACTTGCTTTGGATTCTTCAATTGCTTTCTTTAACTTTTTTAAGTTAATTATTTATATTAAGTTCAATGTACTTTTTTTTATGTTTATTTTGTTAACTAAAAATTAAGTCTTTTCTCAATCATTATCTATTAAGAAGAAGTCACATATGATTTTATTTTCTTGATTTCATATCATCGTTAAATTTGACTTTGTTAATAATATTTTATATTTGGATAGAACACTGTTTAATTTGAGATTACTCGTTATGAGGTAAAAAGTTTTAGATTTTTTAATGTTTTAATATTTTTATCAAACTTATTTTTTATAGGTTTAATAGTGTACATTAGGTTGATGTTTTGAGTTTAATCTACTTTTAAAAAAAATTGTCATTTTTTTTAGTAACTATTTTATTGAAATATCTTACTTAATTAGGTTTAAATTGATAAGACTCGAGGTTTTTTTTTTTGATGAATTAATTAACTCTTTAGTTTAAATTTATAAATTTCAAAAGTTATTAAAGAAACAACCAAAATATATATTAAAATTTACTAAAAATTTTATTAGTTTTCTTGCCTGACAATTACTTCTTTTGACAAGTACTAACAATTTTTTTAGTTTTTTAATTCAAAGAATTAATCAACTTTACTTTTGATTGGAAATATGATACTTTCACTTAAATAAGTGCAGAATAGACAATACTTTACTCAGAGACCTAACAATTATTGGACTGAGAAAAAGCAATTATTGAGCATTTCAAAATATTACAATTATACTGTAGATTGAGACTACCCTTCACATCTTTGATTTTTTTTTCTTCCCTGAATTTGAGAATACAAAAAAAAAAAAAAAAAAAAAAATAAGTATAAGAGCAATAATAGAGAATAAATGATCTAGTAAACAATTCAATATGAAATGTACAAGAGTTTAAGACTTTTTATTATATATGTTTTTTTTAGGGAATTGATATTATTAAATTAAATTCATTCTATTAGTATTAAAAAATTTAGAAAATGGAAGTAACGTATCGTTGAGACGAAGGTAGGGATCGAAGATTAAAATTAGGATAATTAAAAGGTTAGCAGGTAATCGAGCGTTGTCGCATTATAGGTGGGAAATGTAGTGCATTGCTTAGTAATTCTACTTGTATTTTCTTTTATCTTCTTATGTATATTACTTATCTGTTATTCCAGTTGCTTTGTATCTTGTTATTTGATTGTTATATTTTTCTTTCAGTCGTGTAATGATAACATTTCAGGGCTTGAGCCGAGGTCTATCACGGAAAAATAAGGGCAAAATTTATATATATATTTTATTTTTCTCAGATTTCACATGTGAAATAATATCGAATATTTGTTGTTAGTAGTAACAACATATCCTAGTAATTTATTATTTTGGATGAGTAGTTCGATTAAGATTAGTTTCTTGTTGAAGTACTAGTTTTTTACTAAAAAGAATTAGATTGAGTAATAATCACGTAGAATGTATAAAAAGGAAGAGTGCAAATCAATTGATAGTCACCTAAAATAATAACAATAATGATGATGAATGCTTTTGATTAATTAAGTTAATTAAAAAGATTAGGTGCTTAAGCTAATTCTAAAAGTTGATAGGTTGGAGCAATAGCATGGCAACATCTTCTATCAGGAGCAACATAATCATTTGAATAGTAATTGTTTCCCATGTTATTCGGTTAATTCTGGTTCACATTAAATAGATTTCAGAGTGGTATAAAATGCGATCTTTATAAAAATGATATATCTTATCGCGTAAATAGCAATATACATGGTGTAAAAAGAAATTGCAATTCTTACGAAAGTGAAATTTAGTACAATATATAACTGTCTGCTTAGAAAAATATAGAATATCAACGATTAAATAACTTATTATAATATTTTTTTCCATCTTTTCTTTTACTCGAATCTTCACATCTTATAAATAAATAAATAAAATAAAATATTTTAATGTCACTTTGACCTAAATTAAATTTCATATTAGGCCTTCTTTGACATTTATCTATCGTTTTTCGAGACATGGAAAATGACCAAAACCTTATAGTTACTTTAATTCAATAGAAAAAAAAGAAGATAACAATTTAAAAATGAAAGCTCAGCTATGAACAAACTCTTTTCGACATTTTAATTTGTTTTAGTTGTGTATGGAATTATGCATACATGATTACATAGGCCATTAAAAATATCAAAAAATAGACAGACAAAAAGAGTAAAGGTGCACTTATAAATTTTAATGACAGCTAAATATGATTATTCGAAGAAAATACTTATCAAAATCGATAATATTAAAGTATGTTCGATTAAATTTTTGTTACATATATATACACACTTAATAAATAGTTGAGGTATTCGATTAAACTTTCAAGAAACAAATAGTGAGTTTTAAATAGTACCAAAAATTTTATCTCTCTTTTTCTTTTATTTTTTCGAAAAATATATATTTAAAAATAAAGAATATTTGAAATTTGACTAAATACTTATTTTTTAGTCCAACTTTAGGATTCAAAACTAAGTTAGTGTTTGGTTATAGATTTTCAAATATTTTGGTAAATATTGAGTAAATTTGGGTGAAATTTCGCCCATGTGTTTGGACATAATATCTGGTAGACATTTCACTTTTTTAGAAAAATATGATTTATACCTATAAGGTTTAAAAACTATCAAAACTAACCATAAACTTGTATTACAAGTCAATTGGATCTTCGTTGCAACAAATAACAAGTAGTGTCCATGACACTGGAGCAATGTGGTAGTTTGGAGTGAGTGCAACAAGCATCATTACGTACACCATGAAGTAGACAAAACACATAACTTTGTTATCCTAAGTGGATTGTTCATCATTTCCATCAACAATCATATCATCACTTTCATATTTATTGAGTATTTCATCACTACTTTATTGTTCACGTAAAAAATATAATACAACACAAACAATTACTATATAAGAATTTTTTTTTAATATAACGTAAACAACTACTATATAAGGTATTTTTATAAAAGATAAAAGTTTGGTGTAAAATTTTAATTTATCAAATAATGAAATGAAATTGAAATTTGGCCCAAATACTAAAAAAACTAGTATTTAAGAATTTGAGATATTTGTCAAATTTTTCTCCAAATATTACTTATAAAAAAATCGTAAAAATCTCAAGTTCGACGTAAAATACTTTCTATCAAAGATATATTTCATTTGTAAGATTCGAACTGATATCTCCAATTAAGAAGGAAGAGATATTTATCATCAATTCAATTTCGATGTGATATATAAATGTCATTCAATGGACAATTATTTGATAAATAAGTTTGATATATTTGTGAAATTTAAAACTTTAAGTCCATTGTGAAGGATTGTCGGCAAAATGGGTCTGAAAAGAGGAAAAAACATTCCGTTACACCATTTATATTGAACAATTATTTTATTTTTTGTTCTATGTATATCTTTTTTTATGCAATTAAATGCAAACAAACTGAAACTGTATTATTTTAAGTCATAAAATTTTCCAAATTTGTACTCCTATAATTTTTAAAATTACTACCATCACTTGTAAAGTAGTAATATCACAAATTATAATATTGAATTTCAAATTCAAATTCTGAATTTTATTTTGATTTTTGATAGACGATATTTTCTTTTTTCACAACGCTATTACAAGGTAATTGAGTTTTCAAATCAACTTATATGAATTATTAGTCTGCGAGTTAATAATTTTAAACGATTCGAAATCCAAACACATAAACTTCAAATTTTAGCTTTGTCTCTGTCTCCGATTACGATACTGTCTACTCCAATAGAGAACAGTTTCTAGGGACTTCTTTGATTCTCTTGAGAAGGACATGTATATTTATATATATATATATACATACCCTACGACTTTTAATTTACTGTCACAGTGCTATTTTCCAATTTCATAAATATTTCAAACATTGGGAAAAAGAATATCTAACTTTAGAAAAGAAAAAAAAAACACGATTTAGATTATTTATTCTTTATAAAGAGTTTGATAAAATCGACTTATTTTAAGTGTTTTTAAGTATTTTTTATATTGTTTGAATAAAACAAAAGTTAACAAGTTTATTCAAATATACCCCATATAACCAATAAATATATAAGCTTTATATAAATTCACGTAGAAAATCATATATGTTTGATTTTTGTACTCGGAATGTTATAATCTGTATACGGACAATAATAACATATCTCGTGTAATTTCACAATAAAATCGTAAAAATATAAGATATTTACTTGTTTTATATTTACTTTTATGTAATACAGAGATTGTTTCCGATAATATTTTTACCACAAGCTAAATTTAATGATTCATTTTACTGTTTTATTTTGTTGGTACCTCATTGTCCATGAATATCATAATATAAAAAATCATGGGGAAAAAATCATATACAAGTAATTTTAATAAATTTTAATGTAGTAAATGAGTGGTTCATAAAATTTTAATGAGTTTAATTTGACATAAATAAATATGAAAGGGACCATGTGGGAAGTAGCAGCTGAGGTGTCTGTCAGATTTCAGATACAATTTATTTGGACTATTATTAGGCATTGAAAGTGACCCTTTTTTTTCTCGATTCGGTGTTCGATATTTATATTAGAATATAATTAAATTCAAATTTGTATTGGAAAATTTCACATTAGGTTAAAGCAGTCCCTAATAAGATGTTTTCATACTTAAGACGGCTCCAATCTGAAATTTCTTGATTAAAAATAAAAAAGTACTTATCACTCTACGATAATTCTAATTAGTATTGAAGGTGACCTTTAGATGTGTATTCCCATAGACTCTCAAAAATCCAAAAGAATTAATAAATATTCAAACAAAAAATTATACAATATGATATCGATGTGCCATAAGTTAATATATATTATTCATTTTGTCAACTAGTAAGTTAATAATATTCTAATTTAAGAGACCTATGAACATATATAGGCATGAAATAAAATAAATAGAAAAAAATAGGGTAACATTTATAGTCTTCACTCCATTTAAAATTATGTCTATGTTGTTACATTAGTGGCCAAGGATAATTTATAGCGAGAAACGTATCGACAAGGATATAAATGAGCTAAATTTTTATAGAAAAGATAAAATTAATTTTTTTTATTTGTTTTAGCAAGAATATATATAGATGACTCAAATTTTTAAAAAAAGATAAAAAAATTTTAAAAAATCACGAAATATAAAGACAATTTTATACCTTTTTCTAACCATGTGGAATTATGGACCAAAGGTAAGTTTTCAAATTAATGTCTTCCTACTACCAATAATGTTGTTGCCTCCTCCATATATTATTCCTAACATACAAAAATCATGTGTTTTTCTCTTATACATAGCAAAATTCATAACATCTTTTTATGATTTTGGTTTACTAAAATATCTTCTTTTATAATATCCAATTGGAGTCTACATTTGCTCCATCACCTCTAACTTTTGTTTCCATTTTGTGGGCATGTGTTAAGAGTATGGGGAAGAGCATTAGATCGGTAATTAATTAATAATAATAGTTTAATTATCATTTAATATGTATTTTTAGCGATAATAAGCACTCAGTATAAATGTTCATGAAGCTAAGCCTATAGAAGCATTGAATATCAGTGAGTAATGTTAGTAAAGACGATAACACTTTTTGTTAGTGTCTATATTTATTATCGTTGAAAGTTATTCAGATTTTGTATTTATCATAAATATTTAATTTTAACCAAATAATAAAGCAAAATTAAGTGAAAATACTACTATTTGTAAGCAATAAAGGTTAATAGGAGTAAATTTCTCTTTGAGTCAAGGGATTATATACCTTTTTATAAAAAGGATAGGAGGACTTTTTGAGCCACTAGTTCAACAATAAGGACAAAAGTCTAAAATGTTGAAAAAATAAAGCTAGAAACCAATTAATTAACCATAAGAAAAGCTATCCCCTATACCATTTTTAAAAAAAAAATGTTATACCAAGAAAAAGAATTAGAAATGAGTAAACGAATATGAAAAAGATAAAAAGAAGAGAAGAAGTTGAAACCCCTAAAAGAAAAGAAACAACAATATCAAATATAGTGTAATTTTATTCGTGGAATCTGAAAGAGAAGTGCGTAGCAGAGTCACATATTGTATTCGTATTTTAAAAAAAGAGAGAAATTATTTCTTATATATCTTTGACGGCCAAAAAAAAAAACGAACAATAAAACTATTTGCCCCGAAAGAAAATATTTCCTTTCATCTAATAATAGTTATTTACTATATTTTTCAAAAATACTTGTCCATTTATGACATTGTATTTATTATATTCAAAAGGTAATATAGTAAAATTCTTTTTTTTTTTTTTTTTTTATTTCCCATCCGATATCCAGAGTCCTATCGAAATCCAACCAAATCTGAATCGCGCACTGTTCGAGAGTGACACTCTTAAAAGAATTTTTTTTTCATACCCAAAGATCAAACGCGAGACTTCTGATCAAGAATGCAACAATGCCACCACAACACCATCTAGTGTGTAAAATTGGATCAATATTGTTTGATAGAGGAAGTACCTAATTGTGGATTTGAAAATTAATAAGATTGTGTTTCTTTAACTTTTACGAGTAATATTTTCCCTCATAATTTGTGATCCCAAAGGGAAGTCCGCCGCGCGGTGGCTCAAATTTTAATGGAATTAAAATCAAAGGTCAAATAAACTTGTTTCAAAATTTAAAATTCAAAATTACAAAAGCTCTACAAGTATATATTTATATTACTTATATTGAATTTATGGTGCTATGATCCATAAAAATATAAGATTCACCCACTAGCTTGGTTGTTAACAATTTGATATTATATATATATATATATATATATATATATATATATATATATATATATATATATATATATAAATGTGGAGTAACTTTGAATTATTTGTATCACTAAAAGTTATAGGAATGATGCATATTTGATCTTCAATTTTAATCAGAATTTTTGAATTTAAATTGATCTCCTTTTCTTTAAGGATGGCTTTACCTTGCAAAATAGGAATTATCGTCATGAATTAGATAGTTGAGACTTCTAAGCGAATATCATATCGTTTAGAAAAATAATAATAATAAAAAAGTAAGTTATTTTTGTTAAAAGCTAATTACATAAAAGACAGGAAAAAAGAGAGAATAAATATCTTGAACATGATATAACAAAGATGGAAAAGACATTTTTAAAAATAAAAATAAAACATAGCTACTCCTGTTTCAGTTTGTTTGAATTACTTCTTTCTAGTTTATTTTAAAGAGAATAATTTTTTTCTTTTCAATTTTAACTTTCTACATGATATGTATAAAAGCACAAGATTAACGCACATTCTGATATACTGAACATATTTTTAATTTAAAAGCACAAGATTCAAAAGTCTTATATTATACACCAATAACACACATGATTCTGATCTGGCAGAAATGCACGCGCTACTCAGCTCAAGAAAAAACCTCTAAGGTCCAAAAAGAGATGGAGTTTATTTTCTTAAACCCCATATTAAATTAATATAGAACAAATAAATTGAAACGAACAGAGTACTTTAATTTATTACTTCGGTTATGACAAGTTGACCAAATATTTGGGGTGAAAAATGGAAAAAAGTCATGGAATGTGGTCCTAAATGTATCAATTGTCAAAAGAAAAAGTAGAACAAGTGAACAACTATCACTTTCGTGTTAATTTCGCTAAGAAAGGGATAGTTTGTTTGTTCCCCTATATTTAATAATATTGTTGTTGGTCCCCCTCAAGAAATATAAAATTCAAAAAAATACTTATAAGTTTAATAACATACCAAAATAATTTATTTTACCATTAAAATAAATAATCGACAGCTAATTAGAGGAGAAGGAAATGATTTGTAAATAATAATAATAATATTTTAATTCTGTAGGTTAGATACTTTGAGTTGAAAAATCTCAATATAATCAAATGAAAGATCTAACTAATTAATGACTAGAGATATTTTTTAAAATAATGGTTGTAGCAATTGATTCTTGCATAGTTTATAATAATATATAAACTTGGATTGTGTAATAATGTGTAATGATTAGAAGATTAATATGAAATTTTAAAAAATTAGGATAGGAAAGGGAATTTGAACTCTTGTTAATAAAGATGAAATTCAGATAGTTAATTAGTTGAATTATTAAGATCTAAAGAGATATTTACGTTTACATATTAAGAATCATTGTAATATATTTCAATCCAGAATTGAGAATACAAACAAGATTAGGTTTCAAAATTACCCTCCATCCACCTATTGGCTTCAAAATACCCTTCCCACCCACCTATTAGCTCCAAAATACCCTTGTCATCCACCTTTGAGTTCAAAATTGACCACTTATTTAACGGTTTTAAATTTAAACTATTTAAATATTTTTTTAAATACGTGGTGCTCAACTATTTGTTATAAATTATCTTATTATTATATTTTATAAATCAATCCACTACCCACTCATTACTAATTAAACTCTACCAAATTAATAAACCCTTCACATTACTAATGCAACAACAAGAACACTACTGCCAATGAGTGTTTTTAAAATTTTGAGGCGAAAATATCTATAGAAATAAATTATCGTACATTCAAGTGTCTAAATAAAAAGTACCGATAAACTTAAAAGTCTAACTATGTTCAATTTAATTATTCTTTCGTCTCAATTATGTGATGTTACTTCATAGATAACTTTTTTAAAAAATAATACATTAAAGGTTTTAAAACAAATGATAAATATTTATAAAATTATATTTTAAAAAGTGCATTAATTATATTGGGATGTACTACTTCGTTACCTTTAATCATAAATTTCGAATTCAAGTTTAATAGAGAATCATATTGAAACTGTCCTCCTAAATAAGCGGCTCAACCTAAATTTGATTGGGGTTTTGATTCGAACTCAAATAATTTTGGATCATTTTCAGGAATCTATAATTTTGTCGTGTTTTAGTAGTGTTTATGGCGATTTTGCTATTATAATTGGTTTATTAATTGTGTGAGGTTTAGTTAGTAATGATTGGGTAGTGGGTTGATTTATAAATTATATTAATAAATTAAATTATAACCATTAGCTGAGCGCCAAGTATTTTAAAAAATATTTAAACAATTTAATATTAAAATAGTTAAATAAGTGATCAATTTTGAACCCAATGGTGGATGACAAGGGCATTTTGGAGCCAATAGGTGGATGAGAAGGGTATTTTAGAGCCAATAGGTGGATGAGAAGGGTATTTTAGAGCCAATAGGTGGATGGAGGGTAATTTTGTACCATTTCCAATACTTCGAGGGTATTTTAGGCCCTTTTCCGTAAACTTAATTAGTACTTATGACATAAAAAATATTGTGGGCCATGGAAAGTAGTTAGAAATTGGTTTTGAATTTTGATATACTTATTGGGTAAGTTTGATTACCATAAATATATATTATATGAAAATGGATTATTATAATTTTAACAATATGCTGTTTAAAGTTTAAATCAGATGATTACTTGTATTACAATTCTTTTTTGTGATTCTTTTCTTTGATCATATCATTAAAATTAGTGATAATACTTAATAGCATTTCTAGTCCCTCAAATAGTAATTATTATTTTTGATTACATATATTTATTTTTTAATTAATTAAATGTAACTTTGGCTCCATTTATGTTATATTTAATGAATTTTTGAGATTATATTATTGTTGAATACGAAGTAATTATTATAAGTTTAACATAACATATGAATAATCCAGGTGAAATTATTGATATCAAGGTAAATTTATAAATATTCAAAAGTAGATCAAAAGTGTATATTATAATTAATCGAAACTTAAATTTACTTAGTTAGATTTCAATACGACTAAAATATAAATTTTCAATAATTGATTGACCAACATGAGTGTCATTCACCCTTAAAATTATTAAATTGTTTCTAAATAATTTTCTTTTTCCCCCCCACTTTATTCTAGCATAATATCTACTTTCTCATTCAAAATGTTTAATATTCTAAAATCTATTTTGTCCCTTTCACATTATAAAAAGAATATAACTATTTCAAGAACAGTAACTAATGCCCATTTGATTTTTAACTTCTGAAAACACTTCTAAATATTTATTTATGATGTTTTTCATTTACATTTTTTATATGAAAATAATTAAGAAAAGTAATGTTTAATTATTTTATTTTATTTATGACTTAAAATATAATTTGTATTTAATGATTATTTACTTTATTTATATGTCATAATTAAAGTATTCGTAGTCTTTAAAACAATTATTAATAAAAAAAGGAGAAAAAAGTATGCTACTTTGAAATTCTAAAATGACAAGTAATTCATGTGTCCATCTTTATTTGTTCAATATTGACTTGGCATATTTTTTCAAGAATAATAAATAAAATAATAATTTTACTATATTCCCTCTTGAATAATAATAAATTCAATATTTTTGAGAAATACATTGAGAAATAACTTTAGTTTATTATAAATTAAATCACTAACTTAGAGGTTATTTGATTGGAAATAAGTTATTCCGAGATTAATTATCTCGAGATGAACTATTCCATTATATATATGTGATAACTTATCTATCACGATAAAAATGGTGGAATGAATAAATCAAGGTCACCTGATACCTCCAATCAAATACATCATATCAAACGACTCCTAATAAGTGATAAATTATCCTTTAATCTTCTAGTTTGTTTAAGTAAAAGTGAACATTTATTTATAGTAAATGAACAACTAAGATAAATGAATTTCAAATATTTTTTAGTAAGAACGATAAATATTACAAAACTACAGTATAGAATTGGATATAAAGGGAAAAAGGATCAAGTTTAATATAGTATATTAATATGATTTCAACTGTTTTTTAGGGACAATAAAGCACATTTATAAACAGTGGGTTAAAAATTAAAAGCCTCATGCAATGTTAGAATTAAGACAATTTAATGTTTAGGGTTTGCTACTTTATAAGTTTAGGTAATTTCTGTTTTCGCTTTATTGGGCAATCTGTCAAAAAAGGCTTAAAAGAAATATAAAAAGAAAAGTTTCGCCAGTGGTCCATTTTTGCTAGAGAATTTAATGTTTTTGTCTTGTGTTTATGACTTATGAGAACATTTAAAGTAAATATAGGTAGTGAAAAGTGATATATAATACTGATAGGGACTAACTAGAAAATAAAATACAGAAGAATTTGTCCACAAATACCTACCTACTCAACATAAAGTTGTCATCACCTTTCTCAACTTCTTTTTCTTTTTGATACTCATGTAGTTCAAAACTGCGTCTCGATTAATTTTACGGGATATCTATAGAAATAACTTACATGTTTAACGATTATCTCCCCAAGGAATTGTTTAGCTTAGGTTCATAATTTTGCTATAGATGATACATGAAGAATCTTTTACACGGTACTTTCTAGCATATTTATGATTCTTTTTTTCCTCATGAAGCTACGATCATTGATATGTCGGACTTATAAAAAGAAGATGGTAGTGACAAGCAACTATGTGATTAGGTTCGCGCTTAGAAGATGGGCTGTATAGTCTTTCAGGCCTGCTCTAGAGATTTCATATGAGTAGTGTGCATGTCCGAATATGTTTTGGCAGAGCTATAAGTATGACACATCGAGTTAGATAGAGCAACGGAGGGTCTTGACAAGTTGGTTCACTAACGCCTTATTTTTCTATTTATTAGCCACAACCTACTTGGACGTTGTCAATTTCCTATATTTACTCGCTTACATCAATATAAATATCGAATAATTCTATCTACCGAATCTTAAACAAATAAAGAAAAATCACCTGATAGTTCTGTCTCTATTGAAATTCAAACCTGAGGCATCATAAACTTAAGGATATTTTAGTTCTGAATTTTTTTCATTAAACTGGAAAAGATTGTTTCAGCACAAATGTCAAAACTGGGGACAATATCTTGTACTAGAAAGAGTGTACCTTTATCACTCATCTTTTCACAAATACTGGTTTCTAATATCTCAATTTTGCAGTTCTGCCTACTGGCAAGAACATAGATAGGACGCGTTTTGACGTACCCTACCTGGATGCAAAACATGCATGCACACATACACACACACACCGGACACACCAGACATGTCAACGGTATACTTCATGTATGTCAAGGCTACCGACTCATCACGTTTCCATATCTTGCTGTAAAAAGCTCCAGCTTATAACCAATTGAGTGCCAAAGAAGTAATATATACCGGGCATGACTAGTGAAAAACAGAACAATTATCTATGCATTAAGAAAGGGCGTCGGGTAACACTTCCTCAGAGATTGAGACACTATTTGAAGCATACCAAAGATCCTGTACATAGAAGACATTATCATATTAGAAGATGAGGAAACAAATGACAATTATATGAAAGGGTGAAAGACTATACATAAAAGAAAAGCAAGGACTGACTTAAGCTCTAGGATAGCGAGAGCCTCCTTTCTTCCGGAGGAACTCGGGGATCTCTACTGAACCACCTTCCAGGAAGGATGAAGGTCGTCGGTTAATTCCAAGGTTGGCATCTCCTTGCGCTAGTTGGTTTCCCTGTAACATCATGAAACAAATTATACAAGATGCCAACCAATACACAGGTTTTGCATGAAGAGTGAACATGCAAAGAGAAGTGGAAGAGAGGAATACCTGGAGGGGCCTTCCATCACTTTCTTCTTGGCGCTTAAAACCGGTGGCAATTAGGGTTATACTGACCTGCATCATGAGAATAATGACGCGAGTAAACATGATCCAAGATGAATATTGGTCAAGGGTTCGGAGAAAGAGAGCTTGAAACTAGTAATAGAAATATTATGAGTAATGCATACTGACAAGTGATAAAATCATCCTGAATGCTGTAACATAGCCAGAACCTATTTGTGTTTGCCATAGAACTAACATAGACAAGCATTTGGTGTGGGAAAATAAAGGCAATGTCACAACAGATGCATCTATTCATTGGAGAACTAATTTTGCATCATACCTATTTCTCTGTTCATATCAGTATTAGTAGCATTATTCTCATAGTTTCTTGTCCTATGAAATCTGTTACTACCCGTTGTTTCCTGTGCTTCGATTATCGTATTATTTGGCTATTGTTAATGTTCCTTTTTTTCTGAATGACATGTACTGTTTTCCTTATTATTTGGTTATGTCCTCTTTACATGTGTATTTTTCTTTTTCAAACTGTTGTGATATGTTTTATTTGAAGTGAGGGATCT
This sequence comes from Solanum lycopersicoides, assembly GCA_022817965.1. Taxonomy (NCBI): domain Eukaryota; kingdom Viridiplantae; phylum Streptophyta; class Magnoliopsida; order Solanales; family Solanaceae; genus Solanum; species Solanum lycopersicoides. The sequence continues at coordinate 89,671,957 of CM040627.1, forward strand.
TTCGGAAACAACCTTTACCTCCACGAAGTAGGAGTAAGGTCTGCATGCACTCTATCTTCATCAGACACCACCTATGGGATTACACTAGGTATGTTGTAAGAACAAGGCAATCTTGTTTCTGTCCAATTTTAAACACTTGATTTACCAATTAGAGAGAAAGCCTTCCCTATACTTTATCAATGTTTGGCTTCTGACCTGATAAGCTGTTTCTCGAAGTACATACTTTGCTGAGAAATTCTTTCAGAATTAGATTTGTTATGCAAGAGAAAGCGACTGCTAATGCTTTCTCGTGGTAAAGGAAACCAACCATTACTATCCCTCACAGTTCGGGTTTTATGGTCAGACATACTTTTATGCTGTTTCAATTAGAAGTTTCTGAGAGTCTATACCAGGCCCATTGTAATCATTAAACATATAGATCTTTGCTAAGTTATTTCAACATAGTATCATCTAAACAAAAGCAATGTTATCCTTGTGATAGGAGATATTAAATGTACCTGTCCACTTAATGATGGGTCTATCACAGCTCCAAAAATGAGGTTGGCACTTGGATCGACAAGGTCATATATAACCTCTGCTGCAGCATTTACCTAGAAAAGTGCCAGATGAACATGCAAACGTAAGAGAAGACATCAAAAATTGGATAATCATGAATCAACATAATCCACAATGTGTCTACGAGCATAAGAAATTGTGAATGCAGCTTTCTTTGAATCTGGAGGTTCAAAAACACTCTAATGGTGCATCTAAGTAGGAATGCTTTGATTCAATAGTTGTGAGTAAATGACTCATCTGACCATCACTATGTATAACATGAAAAGGATGCAATTATGGAAATGTGGCTATATGCAATTTCGACTGAAAAGCAGTCATCAAAGCTGAAGAGAGATAGCAAATAGGAAAAACAGGTAGACCAAAAGTGTAGACCACTAACTTTTTTAGAGAAACCTCACTCATGCATCATTAATTAAAGATTCTCTTTGTTCTTTTCCATATCTAGAAACAATCACTCAGGGAAATTAATGAAAGAGGGTCATATAACTATCTATACATGCTATGTTTGACATAGAAAAGCTAATTTACTAAAAGCAGTAAAACATTGGGGGTAGGGGTGGGGCGGAGGGGAGCAGGGAAGGTACCTCAAATAATGTTAAATCGTTACCACCGGTTATATTCCACACAATTCCAGTAGCTCTCTCTATGCCAATGTCCAGCAAAGGAGATTGAACAGCATTCAATGCAGCATCTCTGGCTCTGGTCTTCCCTGCAATATCAACTCAACAATAAGACATGTCCTGTAATACATTCTCAACAGAAATAATTCAATTCGCTGATAAAACTCAACTACTTGAGAGATGAGAAAAAATGTATGTGGCCAACTGGCCATACATACATCTGTATCCCAATCTAAAATATCAGTCCGTGTAGTCTGCTAGAACTCATAACTTAGCTGCTTTTTAATATGGATATGGGTCTTGGTCAAAACAAGGATGGAACATGCAAAAAAAAATCTGCACTTTCAGAAAGAAGTAAAGGCTACAACGTTGTGAAATTAATATAAATATGTCAAATGTACATTGTGGCATGACAGGGTGTGAAAGTTATGAGAGTGCATGTAAGCTTAGGTTTAGGTAGATTATTATTGATAACAAAGAAATCTCAGAAAAGATTCATTGAACATCCGTGGAAAAGATACTATATTTATCTTCACAAAAGATTTGACTAGAAAAATACTGTAGTCTAGTGTTTGTCATGGCAGCTGGAAAAGACATTGTTAATATTGAAAGGGGAAGACAAAAGAAATAATTAGATCAACAGAACTTTCATTTCATTTTCCAACGTTGCAGCCCTCTAAGTTGTCAAGTATGTCATTTTTCTTTAATATGACCTAATTATAGATTCCGTCTTCACTAAAGCTATTCAGGGAATTTAATAGCTCGCTAACATCTCAGGGAACTTAACTCAAGGAACCATAAGAAAATACTAGGATAAAAGTAAGCAAAACATGTGATTCGGTGGTTCAGAATTGGGATTGCTATTCATTTGGGGAGAGGTTTCGCTGGTCCAAATATTGATAGGAAATAAGGAAGAGGATGCACAAGTGATCTTATGATAATGTTCTTATTTTATGATAAGGGGAACCCGCGGCCGCTACCCTTTGAGTGCGCACAGGATAAAAATCCCGCTTCTATGCAATAGATCGCAAGCCATACAGTCGACCAATAGATGGTTGTGTCATTTCATTCAAAATGTATACAGCATATTAGCAAGCATAAGCTTACGCTGCAGTCTACTGTTTGTAAGTTTTTGTACCAGAAAAATATATTTTATCTTGGTTAAAATGATGCTATCAGGGAACTCTTAGATGGGTGATTAGATTTGGAACTCTTATAATAATGTTTTTATCCACTTTTGTTTGTTTAATTCTTTTTGACTTTAGAGGTACTTATAATATATCAGATATATAGGACCCGAATGTATCACATAAGGAAACTTCATCACATTCGTAGTCATCTTACATCTGACAAAATTATGAATTGAACAGTACTAACAAAAAGTGATAGCCCACAATAGAAAAATAGCTTCCTGAACTTACCTGTAGCAGTTCCTATTCCCATCAACGAGGAACCAGCATTTGCCATAATAGCACGCACATCAGCAAAATCAACATTTACCAGTCCAGGAATCTGAAATCATGTAGATATAATGAGAATAAATAATACAGACTAATATCTTCACCCACTTAACAAAAGCACTGGTTTGAAAGTGAATTTGATTCATCCATAAGCAAAGAATATGTGAAAATATCAAAACTGAAATCAGAGTTACATATTACACAGCTGGAACTCAGATGCATAAAAAGAAGATGAATGGACATTTGGGAACAAATATATCAGACTCATTGCTCTACAAATCCATACAAAGATCATATGGTATGAATCAGAAGCTTGTAGCAATAAATAAGCATAGAAAATTACATTGTTGATAACAAACTGAATGGAGGAAATCCTTCATTTTTGATGTAAAGAAAAGTATGTAGTCGTCAGTTTATGGATTAGAAAAGAGGAAAACCTTGTGATAGAGGCAGGGAATGCCCTATCCACTCCCTAATACCAAAACAGGAAAAATGAAAGAAAGAAACATCAAAATCACTGGGCCAGCAAGGTTTCGTTGCATTCTTCCAGGTCAGACTAGAAACGGTTCTGCCAATTAACATTGACTGGGACGAGAGTTTGTCATTCTCCCCCCTCCCCCCTCTCCCTGTCTCTTCCTCTCTTTTAAGGGTAGGTGGCAAATAATGCTAGATTCATCAGAAGCTTACAAAGCATGTATCCAAATTCGGATGTAAATGTCAATATCTCAAGTTATATTTAACAGCTTATACACACTGCAGACTTATCAGCTACATGGTCACCAAATCAAAGCAAATTAAGATGCACTCCACTGGTAACATACAGGCATTGTTCAAATATAACCGAGTTAATGATCACCTAGTCTAGGTAAAACTACACTGATTATTAACATAGAATTGAGTATATGTTGATATTGCTATCATAAAATTGAGTAAATGATGACCTTCCTTGGGTGAAAATGCTACTCCCTCCATTTCAATTTATATTCCAGGTTTTGACTAGACACGAAGTTTAAGAAAGTAAAAAAGATGAATTTTGAATCTTGTGGTCTTAAATTAAAGATATGCAGAGAAATGTTTTATTTTTTTGAGAGGGTTAACTGGTATTATAAACAAAAGGAGTACACCAATAGTGTGCTCCTACATAATTACATCAAAAGTATGAAGGAACAGCCCAAAACAAAATCTATCACCTATATCCCTTATAAACGGTCTAAAAATAGGGTAATGTCCCCTATATCCTTAGGTACATAGTGGATTCACCAACAGTAAAAGGTTGCTAACCAGTTCATCTTTATACTTACTGAAATGCCCTTTAATCTTGTGGCTTTAAACATGTCAGGTGGAAAGGTGGAAAGTTGAAGTTAAGGAGTTGCCAAAAAAAGGAAAGAAGCATTCTTTTGATACAGACTACAAAGGAAAGTAAGACAAGCAAATCGAAACGGGTATAGTAAATAGTACTCCTTCCGTCCCATATTAGTTGATCACTTTCCTTTTTTACATGCATATTAAGAAATCATAAATAAGAAGATAATTTTACTAATTCACCCCTTTAAAAACATCTAGGAAATTTTACAAACAAATGTAAACACTGTCAAAAGGAATTAATTGCAAGGGCAATATAGGAAAAATTTAATTAATGTTTTCTTGATTTACTAAGGTGATCAACTAATATGGGACAACTAATTTTTAGTAAGATGATCAACTAATATGGGACAGAGGGAGTAACTGTTAAAGAAAAGCAAAATCAAATGCACAAACATGAAGACTAGAGAGAAGTTAAGCGTGAATTCCCCGTGTGACCACGCCAAAGAAACCTCCCCCCTCTCCCCCACCACTAAAAAAGCAGGGAATGGAAGGGCCAGTTGCTAGATGAAAAGTAAGACTGAGAAAAGCAACTAAATTCAAATTCCTGTCAAACAATGCAGAGAGCAGAATGGAAACAAAAGAGTGAGAGAACTCAGCATTCGTACCGTAATTATATCAGAAATACCACGAACCCCTTGCCGAAGAATATCATCAGCCAGGTTAAAAGCTTCAGTTACTGGGGTTGATAAGGAAACAGCAGTCAGTAACTTGTCATTAGGAATGACAATTAGCGTATCAACGTTTTCTCTTAAAGCTGCAATTCCTTCTTGGGCTTGAACTGCTCTTCTTCGTCCCTCGAAAGAAAAGGGGGTTGTGACAATACCAACAGTTAAGATACCCATTGATTTGGCAATTCCTGCAATTATAGGAGCCCCACCAGTCCCTGTTCCACCGCCCATTCCAGCCTGCACATAAAATTTTGAAGCCCAGAAAGGGAGGAAAGTTAATTTAAGTACTCCCTTCTACAAGACCAAAAATGTAAAGGAACTTTAATTCTGAATACAGCAATATGCAGATCATCCATATTTAACTTTTACAAAGCTTCTGGATAATATGCATTGAGATGGATGACATCAATCATCTTACATGTATATAGTTTCATAAGGATAACTCGTGAAGTTAAGAAGTCTCAGAACCAAAAATTGGAGGCAAAACAGAATATGACATTGTATTCCAGAGTAAGATATTCCTTTTGATCAGTGCTCTAGATTAAATATGTTCCAAGTTGAGAAATTTCACTGATTTCTGGACACAAATTTAAACTCAATAAAAGAAGGAAACAAATGCAGATCGATATTAAGATCCTAAGAGAAAAACTCATCATCTTATACCCCTAATAAATTTCAGTATCTCCCCTTCACTCAAGCCTTCCAACACCATATTTGGCGATTTTGCGGTAAATTCCAGACGTCATACAACTTCTAAGAAAATCCCCTCATGCATAGTTTGGTTGAAGTTATCATAAATGGACCAAAAACTAAACATGTGGAAAAATCGCCCTATGCACTTAAGCGAAAACCAAATATTTCTCTTTCTAGGTAATGACTGAATTACCCTACCGATCATCAAGGCACCTTGAGCTTGAAGATATCAATCATGTGAAAGTTTTTTCCTCTCTTTGAATGGATGATCTAGTCAAAATTCATTCATTTCTCATCTTATTTAAGCAAGGGAAATCATATTCCTAAGGTGCTTAAAGGCTAAAATGCCATATATCACAGATACTCTAGCTTCTCCAGCATCAAGTTCACCTAATTTACACTTCTGCCTGGTATTAACCTTGTCCCTGAAATTGAAAACTCAAACTACTGATTTGATGAAATGTCAGGTGTTCATCCTGGAAATTATACGCCCTTGATTCACTATGTAGAATATATAGTACTTCATATCTAGATATTTCTATCCAATATAGGGAGTGATGTGCGACATCAGATTATGACACAGTCTTTTGCCTACAACCTTTACAATCAGCATACCCAGCCCAAGCTTGTGGTGTATGCAAGACGAAGACAAAATCCAGATGGGTCCAAAATTTACAACAACTACATCTCATAGATGGATGGACACAATGCAAAATTATTTATAATGTTATGAATTTTTTAGGATTTTGTAGTTGTGAAAACAGAGAAGCCTAAAGGGATGAAGTGGAACAATGTAATACAATTATAGCAATTAGTGACAAGGAGAATAAACTTTCATCTTAAAGGTAGACCACCTGAATTGTTAAAGATTAAGTCATCTAAAATATACATCTTAGTATTAAGATGTGTATTAAGATTTAGATGTCTGAATACACATCTGAATTGTTAAGATGTTGTAATAAGATCCAAATACTAAATAATTAAGATTTTTATTTTTTTCAACATATGAATGTATAAAACTGGTCTTTATTTTAAAATGAATACAACAACGCATCCGGTGTAGTTCCACAAGTTATTTTTTAAAAAAAATACTTGATTATAAAAATTCAATAAAGTACTAAATTAGTTTAATATTATATTAAGAAATATTATTAAACATTGTTTGGCGATTGGTGGTAGTGTTAACTAGCGGTGGCGGTTATGAGTGCCGATTGGGAATGGTGTTGGTTATGAATAGTAGCTAGTTGGTGAAGGTGGTTGACAGTAGTGGTTGATGGTGGCAGATGATAGTTGTGGTGGATTGATAGCGACGGCTAATGGTGGTGATGCATGATATTAGTGGTTGATGACATATAATGTAGATCGATGGTGGGCATACTCAGTAGTGATTGTTGGTTGTTATGGTAATGGTGGTCGATGGTGATGATTGCAATGGTGGCTAGTGGTGGTGATAGTTGATTATAATGATTTACGTCAGTGGTGATTGTGTTGCGGATGGTAGTAAATGATAATGGTGGGCGATAGCGGTAGCGTGAATAATGGAAATGGTGAACTTCGCATCTTTTTGATTTTTTCAATAGACATCCTAATGATATTGGGACTTTGTTACAAATCATAATCATTCAGACCCACTATGTGGTTGGGACATGGGGAAAAAAAAAGAGCACCAAATGGTTAAGATTCAGATCTAATAACAAACTTAATGATTGATATCTACATGATTAAGATTAAGACCATCATTCAGTGCAAACAAATGAGGCCTAAATGGAAATCCCTTCAACCGCCACTTTTTCCCATTTCCAGATGTTTTTAAGGGGGTAGGGGCCATATGTTAAGAAAAAGTATTTGGAGTTTGGTTATAGTGTTGCAATTAGCTTGCCTTTATGGATGGTTGTTACATATAGTTTCATAATGTATAGTTTTTTATTGTATTGTTTTGATAAATATAATGTTTGAGTAAATATTATTGTTTCCCTAATAACATAATACAAAACATTAGCAATTTGAAAGATAAACCTCCAAGAAAAGCAGGGTACCAGGTAAAGCTATTATAAGATTGCAGTGTAAAGGTTAATATAAGATTATTATTAGAAATAAACAAAGACAAAATGAGAAGAAAAAATAAGGTAACAACGCGATCACACAAGATCGGTCGTTACTTAAAATGAGACTTTTGATTGTTACATAACAATGAATTTAACGATACGATACAATATAATTTAAGTAACAATAACTTATTTAAAAAAATAATAATTTAAGTAACAATAACAAAAACATGGTATTTACACTAACAGTACAATAGGTAACTATCATCCAAACAAGCTGCAATTATATGAAGATCATTTGGTGATTCTGCATGTATCACCAATTAACTCTTATGAGTTTCATATATTCCTGATAGTTAGAAAGGAAGCACTTTATCCCAGTATCTGTGATTGAAGAATGAAAATACAAAGAATCTAGTACAACACCATATGAAACCGAGAAACTGAGAAGACAAAAAAAGATATGACAAAGCATCAACGTAAAGTTAGCATAAAGCTAAACAACTTAAACTTATAGTCCTAAACAAAAGCTGAACTTACAGTCACAAAAACCATATCTGCACCTCGAACTGCTTCTTCGATAGCCTCCTTGCTTTCCTTGGCAGCATTCATCCCTATATCTGGATTACCACCTGCACCTAGTCCTCTCGTGAGCTCTTGGCCTATTGGCAATCGATTCTCAGGAAACACAGGCGACATCCTAATTGCCTGAATATCAGTATTCACAATCCAAAACTCCACGCCATTCATAGAGCTCTCAATCATCCGATTAACTGCATTTGATCCACCACCTCCTACACCAACCACCTTAATCTTAGCCTCATTGAAATTCTTCAAACTAGATGAGTCCATTAAGCTCTCGGCAACACCTCCACTCGAGCTTTCCTGTCTAGAGGTAGTGAAAGTATGGTTTCCTTCACCTTGAAGCAACGAAATTTCAGGATGCAGATTTAGAAACGAGTCCTTACTTTGATAATTATTGAATCTATGTGAATTAGCTGAACACTTGAACTGTGGACAACTTGAAATACCCTTTTGGTTAACACCCAAGTATCCAACTTTCTCACCCTGCATTTTCAAAGGACAAACTCTTCTTGCAAGAACAGTTAACACCCCATTCCGCAATCGAGTATCCAGAGGCACAAACACAGCTGATGTACAACTAGCCATACCCAAACTCAAAAAACCCACAATCCAAAATCAACTTAATCTACTAATTCCCCAAAAATATCACAACCCCACTTGACTATAACTGAATTTCAACCCCAAAACTTTCTTTCAGCACCTGTCAATTGAAAAAAATCAAGAAACAGACAATCAGGGGAAATTTGTAAAAGGGCTCCAATACCCATAACCCCCCACCCCAATGTACAAACCCATTAAAACTTGCAACAAGAAGATAACATAAACCAAAAATGCAACAGATAAAGCTCAAAACTTCATACATTTCTACCATTTTTTCCCCTAAACAAAGCAAGATAGAATTAAAAACCTTAAAATTGCAGAAATTGTAACTTCAGCAAAAAAAAATGCCATAAGAGTAGAGAGATTCTTGGAAACAAATACTTACAGAAAAATTCGCAGCATTTACAGTGAGAGAGGCGAAGTTTTCAGTGAGATAAAAAAGAAGGGATTTTTCGCTATTTTGTTATTATAGTGTATAAGCTATAGTAAGAAAAACTGGATTTTAGCAATTTCAGTGTCCATTTGTTGATATAAATATCAACTTTTTTAAAAAAAAAATACTTCACAAGAATTGCTTGGGAATCACCCTAACTTAAGTTACTTTTTTTTTTTAAAATAAATATATATATTAAGAAAAATATGATAATTAAAAGAGAGTAAAAATTTGTTTATATTAGGTATTTATTTAAGTCGAGCATAGTCACACATATATTAGGTATTTTTTTAGCACTTATTTGAGTCAAGCAATTGTTAGTAAGTGATATGCTTTTAGTTTGCTTTATTAACTCTTAATTGTTTTATTTGAATATATTGTAAATGGAAATTGTTTTTTTTTATTTATAAATTTTTGTATCAATTCTCACCAAACTATACACTAGAAACAGATTGTTGAAGTGTAAGTTGATTGTTCAGAATGTCTACCCTTTGTGTGAAGTACGAAAGGAATCAACTGATCGTTTGTTCTTTATATGTTCCTTTTTGGATGATGTTTGGAACAAGCGCAAGGAATTAATTGATCGTTTGTTCTTTAAATGTTCTTTTTTGCTTGTTGTTTGGAACAAGTCTCTTCGTAGGCAAGGACATAATGGGAACACAATGAAATGGACAAAGGAAGTGCGTTAGATTGAGACCAGTGGCAGAGCCATAATTTTGCTATCAAGGATGGAACACACAACCTCATACTACTTTTGCAACCCATTAACCACTACATTAAACTTTCAATTTATGTCGAGATATGTCAACACTTGTATATATTCATTAAATCAAATTTTGATCTATATATATAAAATAATTTTCTGATGAAGGAATGCCGCTTGACACACCTTATCCTAGGGTAGCTCCACCCCTGATTGAGACTCGTGCTAATAGGGAGAATACACGTGTTGAATTAGTTAGGATCATTGTATATAAGCTAATCTTGTGAATATTATATGGTAAGAAAGGAATAATCGAGTCTTTCAGACCAAGAAGAGAAACCTTGTGGTTCTCAAATAGGAATGTGAGCTAGTTTGAAGGTCAAGTTAGCTAGCCGGATCGCGAAACTTAATTACTATTCTTAAACTGTAGCTCCTATATAGTTGCTTAGATGCTGATATGTTGGGACTATGTTCAACAACCAGATACTATGGACATAATTTCCTACTTTGATATATAAAATATCTTTATCACCAAAGAAAATGTTTCCATGCTAATGAACCACTATACATTACTCCTAAACAATGTTGCAAAAAATTGGCAACATGAAAAATTCATCCCTTGCTAGATGGATTAGAGCCCTACGACAAAACTTTGGCTAAGGTAACTTTGAAAATTAATTAAATTAATTTTCGAAAAACTCAATATAACAAGTAAAAGTGAACAGAAGAGTACCATCTAATTATCATCCTCAACCGCAATTACTATCTTCAGAAGTTATTCATTAATCATTGATCGCTAGTCATATATCACTCTAACTATATATAATCATATATTATAATCGTTCACTATAATTATCATTCATCATCATTAATTATCATCATCGACCACAATCATCAACCATCATCAACACTAACTGAGTGTCTCCCATCACCATCTTTTACCAATTATATACCAAAATACTAAATCCACACCAATAACCACCACCAAATAAGTTTATATTTTCATATTTATTAACATGTTATATTATAGATTAATTCGTATAAATAATGTTACTTTATTAAATTAAATTAAAAATAGAAACAAAACACTGAAAATTTTGTATTTAAAAGATTCAATATAACTGGCTACTTGACGTGGGCCTCACCTGTATTCCATATTGCACACAGCACACCACTCACTGTGTGTGTCTGTGCTGCCTTTCTTCCACCATCTTGTTTGAACAATTTTCTCCTATTTTTTTCCCCAGATTTACACCCCCTTTTGATCGACGGGGCTTATAATTTACCTCAATCGATTCATTTCTGCTTCTGGGTCGTGATTTTTACTTGATTCTTGTTGTAAGTTTGACAAATTCTTGGTTTTTTTGGTTTAATTTTCTGCATCATCCATGTTATGTGTCGTTCTTTTATATGAATATGTGTGGGGTTTGTTAAAGTTTTGATTTTTTTGGTTGCAGGATGGGAAATTGATGAGGTGTTAATGGGATTGTTGCCTTTGCCCAAAAAGGTGAAATCTTTTGAGTTTTTTTTTTGATTTGGGGTGTTGAAGTAGTTGTGGAATCAAGAAATCTGTCATTGGTTGATTGTATAATTTGATGGATCATTAATTGGGTTGCCTGATATTTCATCTTTTGGTCTACTTTCCCCTGAAGATTGGTCTGTGATCTACTGTTACTCTCAGTTTGAACAGTAATGTAGCTGTGAAGTTTGGAGGTTTTAGTTTGGTCTACTTTTTAGTTGTGAAGCTGTAAGATTGGTACTTTTAGTTTTTTTTTTCCATCTGATTTTGGATATCATTTGGTTGCTGAGAGTTAGATGATTCTTGACTTTAAACATGCCTAATATATCTGTGAAGTTTGGAGGTTTTAGTGGCTCAGTTGGATTTATTAGGTTGTAGCATTTTTGTTTCTTTACTTCTGGTGGCCTTTTGATTTGTTATTCTGTATGAGGGCTATGGAGCACCTTCCTGTTGAGGTTATTGGCAACATATTGTCTCGGTTAGGAGCTGCACGAGATGTAGTGATTGCATCTTCTACTTGCCGTAAATGGCGAGAAGCTTGGAGAAATCATCTTCACACTCTCACGTTTAATTCGATTGACTGGCCTCTTTATCATGAGCTTACCAGGAGCAGACTAGAGATAATTGTGACACAGACAATATTCCAGACTAATGGATTGCAGTGTCTGTCAATTATGATGGATGATGTGGATGAGTTCTCTGCTGCTCCGGTGATTGCTTGGCTAATGTACACGAGAGAAACTTTGCGTGAGTTACACTATAATGTCAGGACTACACCAAACATTAATATTCTTGAGATATGTGGTCGCCAGAGACTGGAAGTATTGGCTCTGGCACACAATACGATTACGGGTGTTGAACCTAGTTACCAAAAATTTCCTTGCTTGAGGTCTCTTTCACTGAGCTATGTCAGTGTATCAGCGTTGGACCTCAGTATTTTTCTCACAGCCTGCCCGAAAGTTGAGGTCTTGAGCCTTATAAGTTTGGATATTGTTATGTCTGATCCCCATGCCTCAATGGAGCTGAGTACTAACTCTTTGAAAGATATCTATGTCGAAGCCATTAGTTTGGATAAAATCATTCTGGAGGCAGATAGCCTTGAGAAGTTGCAGTTAAAAGATTGTACACTTGAGGTCTTTGAGCTTGTCAGCAAGGGAAAGTTAAGACTCCTTAAGATTGATGATGTTAGTGTCATTCATCTTGATATTGGTGAGAGCGCTGAGAATCTTGAGATTGTGGACGTCAGCAATTTCACTATCATGTGGTCCAAGTTCCATCATATGATAGCAAAGTCATCAAAACTGAGAAGACTGAGGCTATGGGCAGTTGTGTTTGATGACGACGATGAGGTTGTTGATATTGAGACAATTTCTGCTTGCTTTCCGCAACTAACTCATCTCTCCTTAAGCTATGAACTAAGAGAGGCAGTAATTCAGTGTGGATTGCAGGGTTCTTTTCAATTGGAAAATGTGGTTGTATTGGAGCTTGGTTGGACTGTGATCAGTGACCTCTTTTCACAGTGGGTAGCAGGGCTATTGGAAAGATGCCCTAATCTAAGGAAGTTAGTGATTCATGGGGTTGTTTCAGAAACCAAAACACACGAAGAATGCCAAACATTAGCGAAATTCACATCCTTTATTGTAAGGCTAATGAAGAAGTATTTGAAGATAGATGTTCAGTTTGAATATGAATAGATTTGAGGAACTGTACCCTGCCTTGGAATGCACATTTTTGTTCAAATGTCAATAGCTCAAGGAGGTACATGACGATCCGTTGTGGTGATTGTTTCTGTTACTACGTGGGTACCATGCTGCGTTCCTGTTTTAGTTTAAGTTGTGCTTCAGCATTGTAACTTACCCATTCTTTCAACTCAAGTTCGCATAGTGTTCACAGTTGTGGTATTCTTATTGTAACTTCTCCTTTTCTTTACTTTTTCTGCTTGTCTGTTTTATTTCTTGTTGTAATGAAGTTTAATCTTTTGTTCCATGTTTTAGCTTTTCTAATAAATACTGCATAAATTCAACTACATACTCGCTGAAGTAACTAGGAAAAAAACTGTCATCTTATTGCCATGTAAAGGGAGTGAATCCCCCTTCACAAGAAGTAGAAATTAGCAGATATCATTCTCTATATGTTATGTACTGCTTTCCATTACACTCTATTTTGGTATTGTTACTGCTTTCATTTATGTGATCTCATTTACAAACTGCTTTGAGATGTGATACTTGAGCTGAGGGTCTATCGGAAATAACCTCTCCATCTCTACGAGGTAGGGGTAAGGTCTACGTACAACCTACCTACTCTACCTTCTCCAGACCCCACTTGTGGGATTACACTAGGTATGTTTCTGTTGATACAACCTTGGTTCTGATTGATGGAACCCTATTCACCTTCTCCTTTGTTACTCGTTTGTTTTGCAGCCCTGTTTAGTGAAGATGAGAAGTGGTATTCCTATTATTGTCATGCGAATTGTCAATCCCAACAGGCTCTTAGTCCTTTAAGTTGTCAATAGTAAGCATTTTTCCTCATCGTCATATATGTTATGACGATTTATTTATTATGACGATTTATTTATCAAAAACTCATATCTTAGAGGTGTGATTTTATAGTTGATATTATTTTTGATTTATATCTAGCGTCTAGCGTAGATTTTAAAGGTTGCATAGTTCTTATTATTTTATCCCCTACTTCATTCTATCTACACTTGTATAAACTCTAAAGAGTTAGCATGATCCTTTCTTTGTCTTTAAGTATATGATCTACAATCACATTAAGTGACTTTTTCTTAACACTTTTTAATAAGGGATCTCTATCTTTTTAAAGCAATTCTAATAGAGACAGGATTTCTTAAATGCTTAAGAAGACTAAACTTTCACTTTTACTAACTTATAAGACTTAAAACGGTTTTAAAATATATTAAAGGGACTAATTTTATAATTTTTACTTATTCCATATTTGTCCTCCCACAACTTTAAATGAACTTTCTCCCTTACCTTTTTCACACTGCACATCCATTTCTCAAACAGTCTTTCCTGAGTTCCTACCGACCGATTCAGCGTTAAGATGAATCGGATTCAGTTCTTTGTCCGTTTATTTTCTGGTGGAAAAACTCTAGTTGTTCAAGCCGATTCCACGGATAGAGTGGAAGTAATTCATGAGAAAATCAGTTTGATGACCGGAATTCCCATATCTGTCCAGCGCTTAATTTACAGGGGCAAACAGCTTCGAGTAGACCAAACGATATCGGATTGTGGAATTAAAATGGAATCCAACTTGCAACTCGTTGGCCGATTGAGGAGCACAAAGCATTCTCACGGTTGGAAGCTCATGAATGAATTGTCTTCATTAATTTGGGGATTTTGCAAAAGCGAATTCTATTTGATTCAGAGTGACAAGGATCATCTACAAGATGTGCTCATAGAGATTTTGATTATGATTCCTCGTGACATTGATGAAGCCTCTGAATACCTTGAAACTTTTATTTCATCCTCTGTTCCAGCAGCTCTGGTAATGCTTTATACGTCTTCATATCTAGACAATAAAATTGTTGCTGATAAATGTATTCGTCAAATTATAAATTCATTTGACAGTGAGTCTTACACCAATGTATAGTACATATGCTATCATCTTAGAATTTTGTAAGAGTTTGAGAGAGGCTGGGATTGAAGATGATTTGTATATCTTTTGTCGGAGTAGTCTCCGTGATATCATAGAGCTCGTAGGAATCGCAAGGTTCGAGGCTGATACGAAGAAGTTCATATCATTGCAGGATGTTTTACCATTTGTTCGTGAGATAGTTGCTCAATTACACCATAACTTAAATTTGACTATGGGATCAACTCATTTGTCATTATCGTGTAGCCTTGTGCATGATTTTGCTGCTTTTGTGTTTCCAGTGCGGAATGCCATATGGTTTCAAGTACCATTTGGCTCTACAATAACTTTTCCATTGATGGAGGATGACAACGGGGACGCAGAGTATTACAGAGAGAGTATTGAGTGTTTATATTGTTCTTTCCATGGTTTGCTAGAAGCAATGTTGTCGTCTTTAGGGCTTTTGGAAACCCGGTTGGGCTTGAAAGAGGAAGTAGAAGATGTGCGAGTTGTACAATGGTGGTCTTTGTATCTTACAATTCTAAAGGAGTTAAACAATATATCGAAACTGTATACAGGCCTGGAGAATGTGTTTTGGCAAAAGATGAGGCAAGTAAAGGCTTCATTGTGCTTTCTGGTAGTAAAGTTTGCAACTAAATTAGAAGATTATGGATGGCTTTTCGAGCACAAGGAGGTACTGAGTTTTGAGGTACGGAGACATTTGGCAATAATAATGCTTCCAGAAGTTATAGACGGCGGGGGGCTGTACAGCATGTTCATTGACAGGTCTCAATTGCTGGAAAGTTCGTTTGGGTACATTACAAATGCAACTCGTAAGAATCTGCATGGTTGTTTGTTTGTTAAATTCAAACATGAAGAAGCTACTGGGCCTGGTGTGTTGAGGGAGTGGTTTTTATTGGTATGCCAAGCGATGTTTAACCCTCAGAATGCTCTCTTTGTTGCTTGCCCAAATGATCGTAGAAGGTTTTTTCCAAATTCAGGTAAGCTTTATTTCATTTATGCACTTTGACATTTTGCTAGCATTTGGTTCTAATTATGCTATTTGGTTCAATATGAATGGATGTCGATAAGGATAAGCGTAAAGTCACTTGACTGAGGAAATGGAGCAACCACAACCCCCGGTTGTAACATCCCTCCAAATGCACCTTTCTTATAAATATAAATGTGTTTTTACATCTAGTATTCGAGGATATTCAAGAAGCTATTATAAATGTCATCGTTAATATTAACACACATCTACAATTTGTGTTTGCAGCATCTAAGGTTAAACCATTACACCTTGATTACTTCTGGTTCTCTGGTAGGATGATTGCATTGACTTTAACGCATAAAGTACAAATTGGTATTGTGTTTGATCGCACCTTCTATTTGCAATTGGCTGGGAAAGACATAACGTTGGAAGATGTTAGGGATGCGGATCCACCCTTTTACAAGAGCTGTAAGGAAATACTAGAAATGGATCCAGAGATGTTGGATGGAGATAATCTAGGCTTGAGGTTCATTTGTGATGTTGAGTCGTTGGGCTCTAAGAAAGAGATCGAGCTTTGTCCCAATGGGAAAGATACCATTGTGGACAGTAAGAATCGGGATAAATATATTAATCTTCTTATAAAACATTACTTTGTAACATCAGTTGCAGATCAGGTTGCTTGTTTTGCCAATGGTTTTGCTAATATTACAATCAAATCAAAGCACCAGCCCTTTTTCCGGTGTCTTAATCTTGAGGAACTCGACTTAATGCTTGATGGTAGTGGAAATGATATTTCTGTTGAAGATTGGAAAGCACATACTGATTACTCTGGCTACAACAAAAGTGATTGTCAAATATCCTGGTTCTGGAAGGTACATGACTCTTGTCTCTACTCGTAGTTTGAATTACTTGTAAAAGTAGTAAATGTTTCACTCAAGACATATTTTACGTGATTAATTAACTAATATATGTGGTGAACGTTTGAGCATACGTGTTGAAATTGTCTCTATAGTATTAGCTGAAAAGGTGTCGAATAGGAACAGTTAAGGACACAATTGAAGCATGATTCGTGAGACTGCTTGCAGACGAGTCCATTATTCAGGACGCTCTGTCATGTTTGTTATCTTTCTTTACGTGCAGATAGTCGAGTGTATGTCTGTTGAGCAGAAAAACGCGCTCCTCTTCTTCTGGACTTCAATCAAGTTTCTGCCTCCTGATGGTTTTGCTGGTTTGAGCTCAAGGCTTAAGATCCACAAAAGCTCGGCACCTTCTGATCACTTGCCTACTTCACAAACCTGCTTCAACTCCTTGCGTTTTCCTCCTTATAAGTCCAAGTCTATCATGCAAGATCGACTCCACATAATTACTCAAGAACACATTGGTTGCAGCTTTGGTACCTCGTGATCGATCAGAGGCAAATTCAACATTTGAAGCTTATGATGTTAAGATCTACAACGTAAGCAAAAACTAATACAGTCAGATCTTTCTATAACTTTCTATAGAATCGATCTCTCAAGTTATGTTATATTATACTCCTATGTGTTTTTTTAATAACAATATTCTGCTATAGTAGCCAAGGGAACAAACAATGTTGTTGGCATCATGTTTGAATCTGCTATATGTTCGGCAGAACTCAATAATTTTGGTTCAAATTCAATATTTTGTATTAAGATTCACTCCGTACACATATAAATCACTTTTTCAAGAACCAGGTAAAACGTCTACGTTTCAGAACTCATAAACTTAAAATCTCGAAAACGATGAACCACCACTTGGTGGTAATGAAATGAAGGTATCACAAGCTTTAGTTGTGATAGGAATAGCACATGAAACATCAGCAATAGGCAACAAACAATTAGCTAGAAGAGTACAAGTACTAGTTGTTGTTGCTCTAAAATAACTTTCCCAATTATAATTATTATGGGGTGCTGAAAAATAATTATTCACTAATTCCAAATCTATTTCAAAAATTCTTCTTCATCTTCTTCTTCTTTTGGCAAATAATCAATAAGAATTTTGATTTCTTCTTTGAGTTCTTGATTAGAGACAAGAGCCATATTGTTTGTGTCTTTAATTTTGGAGATTTAGGAATAATATAGTTATTTATAGCAAGATTTGTGTGGTTTGGTTGGTGGAAAATGGGTTAATTTCTTCAACAAATCTTCAACTATCTTCTAAGCTAATTAGATATTTAGTAGTTACTTATTTCTTAATGCAACTAATTAAATACTACTCTCTCGTTCCATATCAGTTGTCCATATTGTCTGTCAATTTAGAAAATCAATATAGAATTAATTATTTAAAAAAAAAAAAAACTTTTGTCTTTATGATTAATTTTTTTTGAAAGTGTAAATCAATTTATAAAGTTAAAATTCATTGATAACGTGGAAAACAATCATTGATAGAATAGATAACTTTTATCTAATTAGTATATTTTTTTAATCGGTGATATAATGTTTTACATACTTTTCGATTAGTATATTTCGTGTATTTAATCTTTAAAATCCTAAATTTTAAAAAGTAATTTTTTGAAAAAAAATAAAGATAAATAAATTAAAACGAACAGGTGAGTTTGCTTCCACCTAAACCAACTAAGAAAGGTTAGTAGAAGTAGAGCTAACAGTAACAACCACATGGGAGGATTTTTATCACACATTTTTCTAATTATTAATTTATTACTCTCTCCGTTTAAAAAAGAATGACCTAGTTTGACTTGGAACAGAATTTAAGAAAAGAAAGAAAATTTTTTAATCTTGTAGTTCTAAATTAAAGTTATGTCAAATGTACCAAAATGCCCTTTATCTTGTGGTCTTAAACATGACACGTGAAAAGTTAAAGTTAAAGTTAAAGTGTTGCAAAAAAAAAAGAGATCATTCTTTTTTAAACAAATTAAAAAGAAAATAGAAACATTATTTTTAAAACGGAGAAATTAATTAATTATATCAATAATTAGCAGCCTGATACGTCAGAGCCACGCCACAAGAACTTTATTTTATAATTTTTCTACCTATTTTATTGCATGATTATAAAGTACACAACAAGTTAACTATGAAGATGCTAGGAAGATAGTGAGGATTGAACTCACATTTATGGTACCAATATTTTTTTATTGATATCACTAAATTATAAATTTTGGTAGTATTTTATTAGAATTTTACTCGTATTTTTATCTAATTCCTAAGTATTCACTATATTGTTTGATTAGTATATATTTAATATAATATTTATGTGATAAAAGTCGATAGAATTGAAAATTCGTTCGACAAATAATGAATGGGTATATATATATATATATATATATATATATATATGATTAGGTGCATCCATTTAAGACTATGTAAATATATTTTATTTCTTTAGCTCATCCTATATGATGCATAATATTTTTAAAAGTGTTCGATTTTTAAGTTTCTCATTATTTAAAGTATAATATTAGCTTGAGAAAGAACTTTTGTTATTTAATTTTTGTCTAATTTGTAGTTAATTGACTAACTTCAATTCTCTTGACATATCATGGAAAATTTGTATTTACCTTGTAATTAGAAATAATTCATGTTCACCACTTATACCTATGAGTAATAAAATTTTATCTAGCAATTTTTTTAAAGCAGCTACAATTTTAAATGATTGTTAAGCTAGGTCAAAAAAATTTGGAGTAATATCTATTTTTGAGATTGTTATTTAACTTATGTTTGTATTTTATTTTATTTTATTTTGTTGTTGCAAGTTTATATATTCTAATTTTATATGTACATGGTTGAAATTGAAAATTTACGACTTTTAATATTTTTATCTGAAGTATATCCTTGTTAGTGACTAATATCAGAAACTTTGATCTGAAATTTGATATAATAAAACTAATATCGAAGACTTCTAATCAAAATTATGAACTGGTTTACAAAACCAAATTTCAAACTTTATTTATTAAAATTTTACTAAACTTAATTACCAAGGCTAATTTCAGATAAGTTTAATCAACACAATAATCATAAGTACAATATCAAACTTAAAATATTTTTGCCTAAAATTATAAAAACTAATGTTATTTAAAAACCAGACTTCTCCGCTAGTGAAAGTAAAATTGTAAGTGAATGAAGTACACAATTGATAGTGAATTAATAGTGCAAATGTGCAATATATAGACACATTCATTCTACGATATCTACATATAATTAATTTATTTTTAGATTTATCCAATTTTACCTTTACACATATCTAAAACTGAATCATCTTACACATGTCTAAAATCGAATCACTCGATTTTTAGTCTAGATCCATATCGTTATTGTCATTCTTATATCGAATCACTCCATCTAAATCTAAATTCATACCGCTATTGTCATATTTATACACTATTAAAAATAATTTTAAAGCACACTCAAATAAAGGATCATAATTGAACACATTCAAACAAATGGCATTTCAAAGAGAAACTTTCACATATAGCCACTTAAAAATAATTAATTACTCTCTATAGCTATAGTTTGATAATTACAATTTGTAGCTACATGTTATTTGGAGGAGAGAGGCGAGCGAGATTGGGAGAGAGAGGAGAGAGGCGAGAGAGAGGGGGAAAAGAGTGGGAAAAGAGTGGGAGAAAGGTGAATTGTATATGTATACTGGTTAGATAATTATATATTATACATATGTAATTGTATATATGGCAAGAGAGATTGGGAGAGGGAGGAGAGAGGCGAGCGAGACTGGGAGAGAGAGGAGAGAGGCGAGCGAAATCGAGAGAGGCGAGTGAGAGAAGGCAGAGAGTGGGAGAGAGGTGAATTGTATATGTATATAATTGTATATTATACATATACATTTGTATAAATGGCAAGCGAGATTGGGAGAGGGAGGAGAGAGGCTTGCGAGATTGAGAGAGGGAGGAGAGAGGCGAGCGAGAGAGGGCAGAGAGTGCGAGAGAGGTGAATTGTATATGTATATAGGCTAATAAAAAATTGTATAGTATACATAATTATTGTATATCCTGGCGAATTATACATATACAAACTCGAAGTCAGTCCACGTAATTAATATATAATGTTAGATGCGAGTAATAATTATAGCAAACTATAGCTATGATGAGTAATTAAATAATATAAATTTATTTATTCGCATAATTTTCCCTTTCAAAATTACTTCTAAATAGTAATGAGGATATATTTGATTTTATTTTCAAAAGCTACGTGTTATGTTTGTGCTTCTTTATTCTTATCTTTTATTGATAATAGCCACAAAAGAGGAACCACATAACGCCATCACCAAATAGAACTTTGAGAAAGCTATAATTAAAAATACTACCAATTGATAAATGCCAACAAAAAATATTAGTAGTCATTTTCATTCCTTTACTATTAATCTTTTTTTTTCTTCTCTTTTGTCACATGGAATAGGATGTACTCACCTCATACTAACATATGACCACTTAAGAAAGGTTTTATCCTAAATCTTTGATTATTTTTTTCTTTGGTAAAGGATTAGGACATGTGTCATAACTATGTCATGCATATGTCGAAATTGTTAGGTACTCAATTGTTATTTTAATTAAAATAAATAAATAAAGAACCTTCTAGTATCTCCTAATAGTAAAAATGAAAGCAATAACCTCATGTGTAGGACAAAATAATTTTTGTTGGAAAAAGTAATTTTCGATTATAAGGTTGATGACTAGTTTACTTAGTAATTTTTTTTATATTTTTTTTCCATAATTAAGAAGCTTCATCACTAATCTAGTATTTCCACCCTATAACAAAAAATTATCTTCTAAACTATGAAAAGTAGAGAGGTAAATTACAGCTTAAAAAATGTTGTTTTTATTGAATTTCAAAAGAATTGCCATCTATTCTTTTTATTCTCTCGCAGCTATGAAAATTCTTATATCAGTAGTACCCAGTACAATTAAAGAAGTCTTAAAATATAAAACTTTCTTTTTGGAAGAATACAATAAAAATAAGAATAATAATGTCTATTCATTTCACTTAATTATGTCGAGTAATAAATTTATTACTATATAGTATATTCTGATAATGTGATCACTTAATTGTCATATTTACGGACAAAACGACATGACACACAAATTTAATTTTTTTAAATGATTAAATTGGTAATGATTTTATATACTTCTTTAGAGGATTTTTTGGCATGCGAAGTGCAGAGGTTCCAATTTTTAACATTCTTATCAAATCACACTAAATTAAGTTGCAATTAGTTGTTTGTTCATTTTATTGCAATATGTATTTTTTTGTTACTTTCATTTTTATTTCTTTTTTCATAGCGTAAGGTGTTATACTTGAGCCAAAAATATAAAGAAATAATTTGAAGTAAGAATAAGATCTACGTATATTTTTTTCTATCCAGATTTCACTAATCAGATCAAATATTAGGTTGTTTAACTAAATCATCCTAGAAAAAGTAAAAATGTATTAGAAGACTTCAGAAAATTAGTTCATAAAGTAACATTAACAAATAAGAGAATCAGGAAATTTGACATTTAATAAAATTTGTATAACTTTCATTATCTTTATTTATTTAACCAATAATGCATGGTGAAAACCTCAATGGAGAGGGAATATCCAAATTCCAAAGATAGTAAAGTTGAAATCTACAAAACAAACCAAATCATAAATTATTTTCCAAGCAAAACATAAAAATAACCAAAATAAAAAAAAATATACACTAATTAATTCACATTTTTTTTTTGTCAACAATGGGACACCCCCTCAAGATTTTTCTCTATTTCCAATTTGGTCCCCATAATTGATAAGTAGTAATATTTAATTAATTCACATGACGTCATTTTCCGACGAGTTTTCATCATCTAAATCCAACGGCTGTGATTATATCTTCCCCAATTTCTCTGCTTTAACCACCGGATTTGCCTTAGCAATGGCTTCTCTTCCGATAGATTTGAAATCAAACGAGCATCCATGAATCTCCGGGTACCGGTGGGTCCCACAAAACGTGGTCCCACATCTACACTTGAACCCTGTCAATCCCACCTTCTTCCTGCAGGCCGAACACCTGTTCGGCTGTGCAGGAATCGGTTGGACCGCGGCTGTTACAGCAACAGCCGCGGTCACAACCTCAGGTTTTTCCTCTGCAGCTGCCGTTTCCTGCAGCACCAATATCGATGAGGTTGGTGCTGCAGATGATGTAATCGGCAGCTGCGGAGGAAAAAGGGAATCAATAGGTTTTTGTTGTCCCCCTTTTATATAAACTTCATTGTAACATTTGGAGCAGAAATTTTGTGTTGTTGGGCTACCGAAGAAACCACAATTATTTGCGCATAATATATGTCCTTCTTGTGCTTCAAATCCATGTTCTTCCGCCATAATTATATCGATTTCTCTTCGATATCACAGCAAAAAAAATTAATTCAATTGTGAAAAGTAAATGAAGAAAAAATGGGGGTGAAGGGAGAATAGATAAATAAAGGAGGAAGGAAGGAAACAAAAGAAAAAAAAATGAAAAAGAGAATTTAATAATGAAAATGGTGGCAAATCATTAGAGAAGGATATAATATAATATAATATAATATAAAAAAATATGAAAAGAACAGGCTGGAAGAGGCAAAAAAGGGGATGAAGATGTTTTTTTTGTTTTTTTTTTTTAAATAAAAAAAGAAAAAATTGGGGAGGAAACTTAGCAAATGAAGGGAAGCCAAGAAATTTGGTTATGAGGAGTAATTGGATGGTGGGGGAGGACATGTGGCTAAAGAATTGTGGTTTGAGGTGAGAGGTAATTGAAATTCTTTTTATTTATATTTTTAGATATTTAAATTATGACATATTCATTTGTTAAGTGGAGTTTGGAGAAAAAATAAAATTTGTATTAAGTTCCATTAAAAATGACATGTAATATTTATATTTTTTTTAATGTAATTTCTATATATAAATATAAATGATTATCATCCTCTAGTAACTTTTCTTGATGTACTTATTGGACAGTATAAAAAGATAAAATGTGAAAGTTGATTGAAATTGCTAGCTTTTAAAATATTTAGTTTGAAAAAAAACTCAAGTGATAATATCATTTAAGATATTACATAAATTAATGTTTTACTAATTCAATGAGATATTAGGTATATCGGCTCAAATTTTAAATAGTTTTTGTTGTACATTCTTAAGAATGCATAAATAAACTCGTCAGTCAAAATATGTGGCTCCTTAAATTATATACAATAACTTAATTTTGTAAGAAAAGATATTTTAATTTTGTAATAATGATAATATCAATTAAAGATTGTTTAGTGGGGTGATAAAGCGTTCACATAGTTAAGGTATTTTTTTGAAAACAAAAAAGGATCATATTTGTCCTTGTATCTTTTTTTGATATATTTGCTTTTATCATCCTACTTTGGGCATATATTTGCTCTTGTACAGTTAAATTATCATGTCTCCATTTTTATTAGCTTACATGGCGCATATGTGACTCCATGTGTATACATTTATTATAATAAAAAATTATTTTTTATTTAGTATCATATTCGATCCATTTAATAAAATCCAACCCAACCATTAACCCAATTCTAATATCCATTTTCTCATATACTTTACCCATTAAAACAGAGATAATACAGAGTACTTCAATCAAACACCTTCCTTGCACTCCCAAAATAGATAATACAGAGACAATTGATACGAGAGAATATTTTGCTGATTCAGCTTCATTTCTCTCTCCTGCACGCTGCAGAAGAAACATTGCTCTACCTGATATTGTGATCACAAATTATAGTGAACAGTTTCAATTTATGGAGTTCAACATCCATATTATTTTTTCTGTGTGTTTCTGAAGAAATCAAATGATATACCAATCATGACCTTAATTATTGGTTGCACTGTAAATTCTCAAGACCCATTTGTCTTTCACAAAATCTAGATCAGTAACTCAGCCAAACAATTCAATTTCAATTCTTTGATCATCAAAACTAGTTCCCTACAGCACACTCAACAAAAATGGTGACATGATAACTTAGCTGTACAAAGGTAAATATGTGTTCAAAGTAGAATGGTAAAGACAAATATATCAAAAAAGTATAACGAAGGGTAAATATGATAACCCTTTTCTAAGGGTACAAGGGCAAATATAACCCTTTTCCGTTTTGAAAATACAGAACAAGTTCTTTTCTCTTTAAATTACATAGCACAAATATATACTCCCCTTCATTTAACCTTTTTAATCTGTTTAAAAAAGAACGATCTCTTTCTTTTTATGTTAACATTTTATTTCAACTTTTCACATGACATATTTACGGCCACAACATTAAAATATAATTTTGTACATTTGACATAACTTTAATTTAAGACCACAAAGATTCAAAAGTCTTCTTTATTTTTTTAAACTTTGTGTCAAGTCAAATAAATCATTCTTTATGAAACAAAGAGAATACTAGTTGTTATGGATGTACATGACAAACATAAATGATACTCCTCTGTCTCTACTTATTTGTTCATTTTTCCTTTTTTAGTTATCTATAAATAGACAAATCATTAACGGACAATTTACCTACTATACCTCAATTAATCACTTTGAGAAAATGTAGAATTTCTTAAAAATATTAGATTTTTAATTCATCAATTATATAATGAATAGGGGTAAAATGGTAAACTTACTATAACAATAGATATTTTTAATATCTGTGTCAATTTAAAAGTTGACAAGTAATTAAGGGGTATGTCTTAGGTAAATTTACATATGTAATGGATGCTAAAATAAATACATAACAAATTTCAAGTTTAAATTAAAAATATCAAACAAATATATTTTTCATGACATGTATCTAAATGCTTAATTAAAATAAATTGTATGTCAAAGTATCTATTTTATTTATAAATTTAATGACGATTAGTATAGATTCGGTGTGGAAAAGTTTTTTTTCTTATTGGTTTATTCTTATTGAGTTATTGTGATAACGATTTTTAAATAATTTTATTAGAAAAAATTATCGAGTTATCGGTTTGGTTTTAATTTTTTAATATTGCATTATTGAGTAAATCAATAAGCCCTTAAATTTATAATAATTTATTACTTTATCCCTACACAAATATTAGATTTTAAGAACAATCGTATTCTTATCTCTTGGTGTTGCACTCGTATAGTTCTTTCATTAGTTGTCACTTTTTTCAATTTTAGGAGCATTTGTTAAGTTATATTTTTGTTTTGTCGCATCAAATTGTTACAGAAGTCATATATTTATTTTATGAGTATTTCCTTATTGGTTAAATCAAAAATTAAATCGTTAAGAATTAAAATTGATAAATTAAAAATCGATAAAATAATATTTTATTGTCTTAGCATATTTAAAAACTAAAACTCAATAAATAAATCAATAATATATAGAATAGAATCAAACCAATCAATACACACTCAAATAAAAGAAATAACTTTTAATAATGGTGTCAATCGATTGAAAAACAACAGGAAATAAAATATAAAGAAAGATATTTTTCTTCGGCGATAAAAGGATAACTTTTTTGCTTTTATATATACTAGCCAGGTAATTATGTTTACAAGGCAATTTTGTTCATAAAACGACTTTCACAAACGCGATTTATGACTTATTAGTAGGGGTGTCAAATGAGTGGGTTGGATAAGTTTAATTTGGGCTCTAACGGGCTAAAAAATGGGTTGAGTCTTAACCCAACCAATTTGATCCGATTAATTTCAATAATTTAACATATTGATATTTAACTTTTATAATCACATTTTGAATTTTCGATCAATAATTTTTATTAAAAAAGTAACAAATAGATAGATAAATTCTAAAAGATGTTAAATAGATAATCATTCTAACTTTAATATAAGAACATATCTTAATAAAAAAATTTAAAACGGGTTGAAATTGGAGATTGAATGGGCTCAATTGAGATTTTTCTTCAAATGGATTAGCCTTGAATGTGTTGAGATTGAGGGTGTGTTTGGTATGAAGGAAAATGTTTTCCATGGAAAACGTTTTCCTAGAAAATGTTTTCCTGGAAAACAAGTAGATTTTGGACTTATTTTCTCATGTTTGGTTAGTGAGTAGAAAATATTTTCCGGAAATAATTTTTAGTGTTTGATTTATGAATGAAAAATGTTTTTGAGAGACATCTTTTATTTTTACTAGAGTAAAAAATAATTTATGAAATTAAAAATATTTTTTAAAATCAAAATTATTATTTTTTGGGTTGGGGGTTGGGGTGGGGTGGGGGTAGTGGGTTAATTTTTGGGGAGGGGTTGGGGTGGGGGGGGCTGGTCGGGGGGGTCAGGGATCGGGTGAAAAAATAAAATTTTGAAATTGAAAATATTTTTTAAAATTGATGTTTTTCCCAGAAAAAAATGTAATTTGAAATTGGAGGAGAGTTTTGGAAAATGTTTTCCTTAATTTTTGAAGGGAAGTCATTTTCCTTAATTTTGAGGAAAATGAGTTGATTTGGAAAACATTTTTCATAACTTTTGTCCCAACCAAACATGGAAAAATTGGAAAACATTTTCCAGAAAATGTTTTCCTTCATACCAAACACACTCTGAACCCAACTCAAATTATCATGAGCCCAACTCTTCAAATTCTGAACGAGTTGGACGGATTACCCATGTTTGGATTCATTTTTATCACACCTACTTATTAGCATATAATGTCTCTTTTTATAAAATATATATATATAAAAACTTTACTTTATAGCATATATCCCATCACTTTTATTATTATTATTATTATTTTATTTTTCACGTAAATATACACACTTAACAATTTTACCATGCCAAATTTAGGAATTAGACGTATCCCAATACCGTTATAGAGATTGTGTAGTATTTTTTTATTTAATTTTTACAATTTTGCATCGGATACTTTTTTTTTTTTTAATTGAGGGTCTATAAATTTTCTACCTTATGAAGATGGAGCTAACATATAAATTCATTTTACCCTACTTGTTGAATTACGATAGATATGTTGTCGTTGTTACTTATATACTTCTCAATATAGTTACGAAGATGGTTTTGTTTCTTGCTATTTTGTTGTCTTTTTTCTTACAATCTTGCGTCAAATAGTTGTTAGGACCGAAATAAGTAGGTGTGAACACGGAAGCTAGCAAAGCAAACTTCGAAAGACAACGAGAAATACACCAAAAAGACACAAAGATTTAACGTGGTTCGGTCAATCAACCTACGTCCACAAAGGAGATGAGCATTCCACTATAAATATGAGAGTACAAAATACAGAGGGAAACAACCTCAATCAATTCACTCAGAATACATGGGAGGTTCACACAAGTGATAACGTATCAAGCTTGTGATCCACAAATTCTCCCCCTAACCAAAACTCTCAAAGCCCTTAAGACTACATTGTGAATGCTGATTAAGTTAGAAGGAACATGTCTCTATTTATAGAGTCCTAAACCTTTTCCTACCAGAAAAAAGACTAGCCAATTCTTGTTAGGACCGTAAATAAGCAGGTGTAAACGCGAAAGCTAGCAAAGCAAGCCTCGAAAGACCACGAGTAAAAAGACAAACGAGAAATATACCAAAAGACACAAAGATATATATGAGAGTACAAAATACAGAGAGAAACAACCTCAACCAAATCACTCAGAATACATGGGAGGTTCACACAAGTGATATAATACAATGTATTCATTAAAACAATACAATTTGATATAATACAACACATTACAATATGTCTAATAGAGTTATCTAGCACCTATTGATACTTCTTCTGTCACAATTTATGTGACTTACTTTCCTTTTTAGTCAGTCCAAAAAAGAATGACACGTTTCTCTATTAGGTAACAATTTAACTATAAAATACTCCCTCTATACACTGTTGATTGTCATTGATATGCGCAAAAATTGCAACACATAGTACTTTCGGAAAACACAACATGACAAAAAAAAGTGGATGAAGGGCGTATCTATTATACCCTTAATGAATATTATTTCATCTATCTCAATTTATGTTGCATATGTAATTTTTATAGTAATAATTTTTTAATATGCTTTTAAAATATTTTAATTTGATATTAATTGTAATTTATTAAGTAATTATTTTTGTAATTTAAATATATAACATACTGAAAATGTAAGTAAGATAAACAATTAAATTAAATGAAACTATTCAATATAAATGATGAAAATAATAGTATAGTATTAAACAATATATGAGGAGCTTGGAGGAGTGATTAAGCAGCCTGCCTGACCCCAAGCTCCTCAAATTGCCCCTTATTATATAGACTAGATGCATATGCTCGCGCTAGTGTTAATTATAGTGTGAAACCACATATGTGAAGCAGATATATTGGCTGTCTCCTATGTGATTAAGATGGAATAACTAAAATATGAATAAGAAATAATTTTACGTAGTACGAAATGTCAAAAGCCTCAAATCAATAAATAAGCTGAAATTAATTAGAGACCTTTACTAATTAAACAAATTCAAGCTGAAAATCTCGTAATTATAAAAAATACTACTCTTTATGTCCATCATTAATTGTCATACTTTTTATTTTTTTAAAGTCAAATTATCGGATAGTCTTTGAATATCTATATTTTTTGTTTAAAATATTGAATTAATGTGATCTAATTTAACTTTAAAAATGAGTCAAATTGAATTTAAAAAAAGCAACATGACAAATAAAAGTGAAAGAAGGAACTAATTATTTTACGGAAAAAGAAGAAGCTGAAATTAAAACAGAAATAAAAAATAATGTTGACTTGGGGTTGAAATGTCAAGCCTAGACCATTAGGCCAAACAACTTATTATGTATATAAGCACACAGCTGAAGCAAACATGTTGACATTCAGTTGTGTGCTTGAAAAGTTTAGAAAAAAGTCCCTTCTTGTAGGGGTATGCAAAATTGAATTGATTGATAAATTGAATTGAAAAAATATTATTAGTTTACTGTTATTGGGTTATTGGTTAACGGTTATTTAATAATTTTATATTATAAATAAAAAGTTATTGGATTATCAATTCGATATTCTTTTTAATATTAGGTTATCGGTTAACCCATTAATCCATTAAAATATATAATTTATTTTTTTAAATTTTAATCATACATAAATATCATACAAAAAAATATTAATATACTCATTATATTAGACTATAACTATACAAACCCTACACAATTAACATTACTTAATTAACTTGCTCGCTGCATTTACCCTATATTTTTTAGTATTAATTTAGTCTTTAGGTTCACAACGTCAAAAATCTAAAAAACTAAGAACGACGGCGAGGGTTAGGCAATGATTAGGGTTGTGAATTGTAAGTATTTGCTATACTTTTACTACACTAAGAATAATGTTTGTATTCAATGAGTAATTAGATCTCTCTCTCTTTTTTTATTTTGCGTTAGATTGTTGGACAAGTCATATATTTATATAATTTGAAAGCATTTTCTTATTAGTAAAAAAAAAAAAAAAATCGAACTGTTAAAGACCAAAATAGATAAACTAATTTTTGTTTAGCATATTTAAATATGAATAAACGGAAAATACTTAACAACGAACCGAATTGATCGATACACATCGTTATCATTCGACTCGACTTCAAATTTGTTCAAGAATTTGCATTAATTTTTTTTCCATTTTTTTCTAATATATTTTCATGCATTTTTAAATTCAAAATTCACATAATTGCTTTTAACATTTTCAAAATTGACATAACATTTTGTTAAACATGCATGTTTACATCGGTTGACGTATAAAGATGTAAATAAGATAAATTATATATCTAACTAATTATCAACTTTATTTACCAAGGTAAAAATAATTTAAGAAATAACCTTTTCTTTTTCAAATTCTAACTACTATCAATTAGATAGGATCAAATATCTTTCAAAATATTTCGGATAACAATATTTATCTTATAAAGATTTCAAAACGAAATTTTCTAATATTTTTAAAAACTTATTTAAATAATTAAATGATATATATATATATATATATATATATAAGAGTCCATGAGCTATAAATTTGTCAAACAGTTTCTTGTTACGTAGAAGTCTCTCAATGGAGTCGTATGAGAAAAACATGGGTTTAATCAACTCCAATTTTCAAAACCCTAACCCTATAATGCAAGATGAACTATTTTTTGTGAATGATGATTTTGTTTTTCCAGTTGGTTATCGTTTTTGTCCTCGTGATGACGAACTGATCGTTCATTATCTACTTAAAAGAATCAGGAATGAAGTTTTACCTC
Organism: Solanum lycopersicoides; assembly: GCA_022817965.1. Taxonomy (NCBI): domain Eukaryota; kingdom Viridiplantae; phylum Streptophyta; class Magnoliopsida; order Solanales; family Solanaceae; genus Solanum; species Solanum lycopersicoides. The sequence goes on from CM040627.1 coordinate 89,702,957, forward strand.
ATGATAAGATCAAAGAAGTTAATCTTTACAAACATAGTCCTTATGATCTTGCAGGTAATTTTTTCTCGATTTTTAAGTTAAAGAAATCTTTTCTTATAGTTTTAGTTGATCAAGTTATAGTCCTCCTCATGATCTTGTAGTTAGTTTTTGATATGTTAAAACAAATCTTCTTTTGTAGTGTTAAATTCAGTATTTTGTAGTCTTCTCTAAACTATATGGTATCTAGTAATGAATTCAGTAATTAAAATTGTTGATTATGTTCTTTGTATATATATTTTTTGTTTCTTTTTGACATGTTAAGGTACATTATTGATATAAGATTTGACTTACACAGTTTGTTTATTATTATATGTTAAATAAATACATTAGGTTTTATTTATATGTTAGATAGATATTTTCTTACAGTTTCACTTGTTCTAAATTATTGTTAGAGATTCTTTATACATATGTTTATTTTTTTTTATATATTAATCTACATTCTTATTCTTAATCGATCTAATCTACATTACTTATAAAAAGTTTGAGTCACAAATAATGAATTCGATTCAAAATGTTACAATCTCCTCTAGATTCCACCATTTTTTTAACTTGCTATTGGTCTTATATACTTTATATCATATCGTTTTGAGTTATAAGGTCTTATATATTTTATATCCGAGTTTTAATATGAGATTTGGATTCTAATCATACTTAACACGTTATTTAATTTTATTCGTTGTTTTTGTTATTTATTTATTTATTTATTTATAATTTAAAGTTTTGTTTGTGTGATTCCGTATCCTTTTTTATTTATAATTTAATATTTTTGTTATACACATCTTTGGATTTATGCATTTTTGTTATCTTCAATCGTTAGTGTTTGTTTATACATTAAATCATCAGTTTTTTTTTATAGTTTCACTTGTTCCAAAGTATTATTGAGATTCTGTTCTTTACACATTTTTATTTTTTTGACACGCTAATACATATTAATTATTAATTATGTTAATTAACTTTATTTATACTAAGTTTTCTGGCATGATTTCGTATATGATTTCTTTGGATTTATGCATTTTTATTATATACATATGTAATCCTTTGTTACTATTAAAAGTTAGAACTCTTAAGTTCAAAATTATAATTTTTTTATGAGAAGGTGTTAAAATTAATCGCCTCTACACTTTTTAGCGGTCGACATATAGCATTATGAATTTTAACTCTTCATCATTACTTAAAGATAATTATATTTACTACATTTTTTTATCTAACATAATCTTTTCTCTATTTGTAAAAATTAAAAACATTGTTTTGTTTTGTCTTTTGTTTAATATGCACTAGAGATTTATCCTGAGCTTGGAGAAAAAGAATGGTACTTTTTCACTCCAAGAAATAGGAAATATCCTAACGGTCATAGGCCAAATCGTGCTGCGGGAAGAGGCTATTGGAAGGCTACTGGAGCTGACAAACCTATAATGCATAATAATGTTACTGTTGGATTTCGAAAGGCTTTGGTTTTCTACGAAGGTAAACCTCCCAAAGGACTCAAAACAAATTGGATTATGCACGAATACAGGGTAGATGAGTCGCGCAAAATCAAAATGCATGCAGCTGATATGAAGGTAGTAGATAGTCTGTTTTCAATATATAGTACGACTATATATTAATTAAGTTTTACAAAAATAAAATAAAAATCGTACTAATCATTTTTTGTTATTGTAGCTCGACGATTGGGTTCTATGTATGATTTATAAGAGATATACCAAATCCAAAGACAGTAAGAAGCTGAAGGAGGACGAGCAAGAAGATGACAAGCACGATTTAGAAGATACTAGCAAAATCAATTCTCTTGGGAATTATGAATGGACTGTGGATTCATGTCTAGTTGAATTTGCTAAACGACAGTTTGAGGATCCATATCAGTACCTTCCACCATCATTTGGAAACATGTCTGAAAACATGTCCATAGGTTGTTACAACAACACTTTCCCAAATGTCGATTTCAACAACTTGTACCAGGTGCCTCTCAACAATATGTACCAGGATCCTCTCAACAATTTTTACCAGATTCCTTATTACAACACAGGTAATACTGAATACCAGAATGTTCGTAATGATGATTCTTTTGATGATGAGAGCAAAGATCTATGAGGATTGATCATTCCATATCGAGCAATGATACTGTTGATGATGAGAGCAAAGATCTATGAGGATTGATCATTCCATATCGAGCAGGTTTATGTATATTGATTATAACTAGTTATTTTATAGTAGTTGGTTTAGTGTGTGTTTGATTCAAAAACTTATGAAGTTCAAGACTGAGTCTAGTTTATTGATTGATATGTCACTACTTCTGATGACAAAATGTGTTTGACCAAGAGAAGTATTGAGGTGGCTCCTTAATTATTATTCGCCAAAGGTAAAAAATTAAGGTAAAATTAGCATTTGCTTCTTATAAGTTTATAGTTACAGAAATCTCTCAAATTAATACAATAATATACGCGTTGATACATTAATCTGATGCGCGAGATACATTTATCTGATACTAAAAAATGAGGAATTTTAGAAATTTATAATACTAATAGGAGAATAATAAAAGAATTTAAAACTGAAATTTCTGTCATTTTTTTATTATTTTATAAGATAGTGTCATGATTTCCCTATTATATAAATCTTTTTTTTGTCTTGTTTTTAAATAAGTCTACATATGATCAGTTTGTACTGTCTTTCAAAATAACTTTGTTAAATGCACTTGATGTACTTATTGGACAGTATAAAAAAGATAAAATGTGAAACGTTGATTGAAAATTGCTAGCTTTTTAAAAATATTTGTTTGAAAAAAACTCAAGTGTAAATCATTTAAGATATTACATTAAATTAATGTTTTACTGAATTCAATGAGATATTAGGTATATCGGCTCAATTTTAAATAAGTTTTTGTTGTACATTTTAGAGATGCATAAATAAACTAAACGTCAGTCAAAATATGTGGCTCCTTAAAATTATACTACAATAACTTAATTTTGTAAGAAAAGATTTTTAAATTTTGGTAATAATGATAATATCAATTAAAGATTGTTTAGTGCGGTGATAACAGCGTCCAAGTTAAGTTGTTTTTGAAAACAAAAAGGATCAATTTGTCCTTGTATCTTTTTTGATATATTTGCTTATTTCATCTACTTTGGGCACTATATTTGCTCATTGTAAGTTAAATTATCATGTCTCCATTTTTATTAGCTTACATGGCGCTATGTGACTCCATGTGTATACATTTATTTATAATAAAATTATTTTTTATTACGTATCATATTCGATCCATTTAATAAAATCCAACCCAACCATTAACCGCAATTCTAATCTCTCTCTCTCATACTTTACCCATTAAAACAGAGTAATAAGAGTACTTCAATTCAAACACCTTCTTGCACCCAAAAATAGGATAATACAGAGACAATTGATACGAGAGAATATTTTGCTGATTCAGCTTTCATTCTCTCTCCTGCCACGCTGCAGAAGAAACATTGCTCTACCCTGATATGGTGATCAAAATTGTAGTGACACAGTTTCAATTTATGGAGTTCAACATCCATATTATTTTTTCTGTGTGTTTCTGAAGAAATCAAATGTATACCATTCATGACCTTAATTATTGGTTGGCCACTGTAATCCAAGACCCCATTTGTTCTTTCACAAAAATTCTAGATCAGTAACTCACCAAACATTCAATTTTCAATTCTTTGATCATCACAACATAGTTCTACAGGCACACTCAACAAAAATGGTACTGATAACTTAGCTGTACAAAGGGTAAATATGTAGTTCAAAGATAAGAATGGTAAAGACAAATATATCAAAAAGAGTAAACGAAAGGGTAATATGAGTAACCTTTTCTAAGGGTACCAAGGGCAAATAATAACCTTTTCCTTTTGAAAATACAGAACAAGTTCTTTTCTTTTAAATTACATAGCACAAATAGTATACTCCCCTTCATTTAACCTTTTTTATCTGTTAAAAAGAACGACTCTTTCTTTTTATGTTAGACATTTTATTTCAACTTTCACATGACATATTTTACGTGCCACAACATTAAAATATATTTTGTACATTTAACATACTTTAATTTAAGACCACAAAGATTCAAAGTCTTTCTTTAAGTTTTTTACAAACTTATGTGTCAAGTCAAATAAATCATCTTTATGAAACAAAAGAGTAAGATATACAGTTGTTGGATTACATGACAAACATAAATGATTAACTCCTCTGTCTCTACTTATTTGCTTCATATTTTCCTTTTTTAGTTATTTATAAATAAGACAAATCATTAACGGACAATTACCTACTATACCTCAATTAATTCACTTGAGAAAATGTAGAATTTCTTAAAAAATATTAGATTTTAATTCATCAATTATTAATGAATAGGGGTAAAATGGGAAACTTACTATAAAAATAGATATTTTAATATCTGTTCAATTTAAAAGTTGACAAAGTAATTAAGGGGTTATGTCTTAGGTAAATTTACATTGTAATGGATGCTAAAATAATACATAACAAATTTCAAGTTTAATAAAAATATTCAAACAAATATATTTTCATGACATGTATTCTAAATGCTTAATTAAAAAAAATTGTATGTCAAAGTATCTATTTTATTTTATAAATTTAATTGACGGATTAGTATAGTAATTCGGGTGGAAAAGTTTTTTTTCTTTATTGTTTATTCTTATTGAGTTATTGTGATAACGATTTTTAAATATTTTATTAGAAAAAATTATCGATGTTATTCTGGTTTGGTTTTAATTTTTTAATATTGCATTATTGAGTAAATCATAAGCCCTTAAATTTATAATAATTTATTACTTTATCCCTACACAAAATATTAAGATTTTAAGAACAATCCGATAATTACTTAATTCTTGGTGATTGCATCGGTATAGTTCTTTCATTAGTTGTCACTTTTTTCAAATTTTAGGAGCATTTGTTATAGTTATATTTCTTGTTTTGTCGCATCAAATTGTTTACAGAAGTCATATTATTTATTTATTTGAGTATTCTCTTATTGGTTAAATCAAAAATTTAAATCGTTAAGAAATTAAAATTGATAAATTAAAATCGATTTAAAATAATATTTTTATTGTTAGCAATATTTAAAACTAAACTCAATAAATTAAATCAATAATATATATAGAATAGAATCAAACCAATCAATACACACTCAAATAAAAGAAATAACTTTAATATGGTGTCAATCGATTGAAGGGGTGAAAACAACAGGAAATAAAATATAAAGAAAGATATTTTTCTTCGGCGATAAAAGGATAACTTTTTGCTTTTATATTACTTAGCCAGGGTAATTATGTTTCACAGGCAATTTTGTTCATAAAACGACTTTTCACAAACGCGATTATGACTTATTTAGTAGGGGTGTCCAAATGAGTGGGTTGGATAGGTTTAATTGGGCTCTAACGGGCTAAAAAATGGGTTGAGTCTAACCCAACCAATTTGATCCGATTAATTTCAATAATTACATATTGAATATTTAAAACTTTTATAAATCACATTTTGAATTTTCGATCAATATTTTTATTAAAAAAGTAACAAATAGATAGATAAATTCTAAAAGATGTTAAATAGATAATCATTCTAACTTTAATATAAGAACATATCTTAATAAAAAAATTTAAAACGGGTTGAAATTGGAGATTGAATGGGCTCAATTGAGATTTTTCTTCAAATGGATTAGCCTTGATTGTGTTGAGAGTTGAGGGTGTGTTTGGTATGAAGGAAAATGTTTTCCATGGAAAACGTTTTCCTAGAAAATGTTTTTCCTGGAAAACAAGTAGATTTTGGACTTATTTCTCATTGTTTGGTTAGTGAGTAGAAAATATTTTCCGGAAATAATTTTTAGTGTTTTGATTTATGAATGAAAAAAATTTTTTTGAGAGACATCTTTTATTTTTACTAGAGTAAAAAATAATTTATGAAATTAAAAAATATTTTTTAAAATCAAAATTATTATTTTTCTGGTTGGGGGTTGGGGTGGGGTGGGGGTAGTGGGGTTAATTTTTGGGGAGGGTTTGGGGTGGGGGGGGGGCTGGTCGGGGGGGGCCAGGAATCGGCTGAAAAAATAAAATTTTGAAATTGAAAATATTTTTTTAAAATTGATGTTTTTCCCAGAAAAAAATGTAATTTGAAATTGGGAGAGTTTTGGAAAATGTTTTTTCCTTAATTTTTGAAGGGAAGTCATTTTCCTTAATTTTGAGGAAAATGAGTTGATTTGGAAAACATTTTTCATAACTTTTGTCCCACCCAAACATGGAAAAATTGGAAAACATTTTCCAGAAAATGTTTTCGCTTCATACCAAACACACTCTGAACCAACTCAAATTATCATTGAGCCCAACTCTTCAAATTTCTGACGAGTTTGGACGGATTACCGATGTTTGGATTCAATTTTTTATATCACCCTACTTATTGAGCATATAATGTCTCTTTTTTATAAAATTTATATAGTATAAAACTTTACTTTATAGCATATATCCCATCACTTTTATTATTATATTATTTATTTTATTTTTCACGTAAATATACAACCTTAACAATTTTACCATGCCAAATTTTAGGAATTAGACGTATCCCATACCGTTATAGAGATTGTGTAGTATTTTTTATTTTAATTTTTTACAATTGCATCGGATACTTTTTTTTTTTTTAATTGAGGGTCTATAAATTTCTACTTATAAGATGGAGCTAACCATATAAAATTCATTTTAACCCTACTTGTTGAATTACGATAGATATGTTGTCGTTGTTACTTATATACTTCTCAATATAGTTTACGAAAGATGGTTTTGTTTCTTGCTATTTTGTTGTCTTTTTTCTTACAATCTTGCGTCAAATAGTTGTTAGGACCGAAATAAGTAGGTGTGAACACGGAAGCTAGCAAAGCAAACTTCGAAAAGACAACGAGAAATACACCAAAAAGACACAAAGATTTAAACGTGGTTCGGTCAATCAACCTACGTCCACAAAGGAGATGAGCTTCCACTATAAATATGAGAGTACAAAATACAGAGGGAACAACCTCAATCAATTCACTCAGAATACATGGGAGGTTCACACACGTGATAACGTATCAAGCTTGTGATCCACACAAATTCTCCCCCTAACCAAAACTCTCAAAGCCCTTAAGACTACATTGTGATGCTGATTAAGTTAGAAGGAAACATGTCTCTATTATAGAGTCCTAAACCTTTTCCTACCAGAAAAAAGACTAGCCAATTCTTGTTAGGACCGTAAATAAGCAGGTGTAAACGCGAAAGCTAGCAAAGCAAGCCTCGAAAGACCAACGATAAAAAGACAAACGAGAAATATACAAAAGACACAAAGATATATATGAGAGTAACAAAATACAGAGAGAAACAACCTCAACCAAATCACTCAGAATACATGGGAGGTTCACACAAGTGATATAATACAATGTAATTCATTAAAACAATACAATTTGATATAATACAACACATTACAATATGTCTAATAGAGTTATCTAGCACCTATTGATACTTCTTCTGTCACAATTTAATGTGACTTACTTTCCTTTTTAGTCAGTCCAAAAAGAATGACACGTTTCTCTATTAGGTAACAATTTACTTACATAACAATACTCCCTCTATAACACTGTTGATTGTCATTGATGATGCGGCAGAAAACATTGCAACACATAGGTACTTTCGGAAAAACACAACATGAACAAAAAAAGTGGATGAAGGTGCGTATCTATTATACCCTTAATAATATATTCATCTATCTCATATTTATGTTGCATATGTAATTTTTATAGTAATATTTTTTAATTGCTTTTAAAATATTTTTAATTTGATATTAATTGTAATAATTTATTAAGTAATTATTTTTTGTAATTTAAATATATAACATACTGGAAAATGTAAGTAAGATAAACAATTAAATTAATGAAACTAATTCAATAATAAATGGAATGAAAATAATAGTATATGTATTAAACAATTAGTATGAGGAGCTTGGAGGAGTGATTAAGCAGCCTGCCTGACCCCAAGCTCCTCAAATTCCCTTATTATATAGACTATCATGCATATGCTCGCGCTAGTGTTAATTATAGTGTGAAACCACATATGTGAAGCAGATAATATTGGCTGTCTCCTATGTGATTAAGATGGAATAACTAAAATATGATAAGACAAATAATTTTACGTAGTACGAAATGTCAAAAGCCTCAAAATCAATAAATAAGGCTGAAATTATATTAGAGACCTTTACTAATTAAACAAATCAAGCTGAAATCTCGTATATAAAAAATACTATCTTATGTCCATCATTAATTGTCATACTTTTTTTAGTTTTTTTAAAGTCAAATTATCGGATAGTCTTTGAATATCTATATTTTGGTTTAAAAATATTTGAATTAATGTGATCTAATTTAACTTTAAAAAATGAGTCAATTGAATTTAAAAAAAGCAACATGACAAATAAAAGTGAAAGAAGGAACTAATTATTTTGACGGAAAAAGAAGAAGCTGAAATTAAACAGAGAATAAAAAAATAATGTTGACTTGGGGTTGAAATGTCAAGCCTAGACCATTAGGCCAACACAACTTATTATGTATATAAGCACACACAGCTGAATCAAACATGTTGACATTCAGTTGTGTGCTTGAAAAGTTTAGAAAAAAGTCCCTTCTTGTAGGGGTATGCAAATCGAATTGATTGATAAATTGAATTGAAAAAATATTATTAGTTTACTGTTATGGGTTATTGTTATCGGTTATTTAATAATTTATATTATAAATAAAAGTTATTGGATTATCAATTCGATAATTCTTTTTAATATTAGGTTATCGGTTAACCCATTTAATCCATTAAAATATATATTTATTTTTTTAAATTTTAATCATCATATATCATACAAAAAATATTAATATACTTCATTTAATTATAGACTATAACTATTACAAACCTACACAATTAACATTACTTAATTAACTTGCTCGCTGCATTTACCCTATATTTTTTAAGTATTAATTTAGTCTTTAGGTTCACAACGTCAAAAATCTAAAAACAACTGAACGACGGCGAGGGTTAGGCCAATGATTAGGTTGTGAATGTTAAGTATTTCTATACTTTTACTACACTAAGATAATGTTATGTATTCAATGAGTAATTAGATTCTCTCTCTCTTTTTTTATTTTTGCGTTAGATTTGTTGGACTAAGTCATATATCTTATATAATTTGAAGCATTTTCTTATTAGTAAAAAAAAAAAAAAAATCGAACTGTTAAAGACGAAAATAGATAAATAATTTTTGTTTAGGCATATTAAAATATGAATAAACGAAAATACTTAACAACGAACCGAATTGATCGATACAACATCGTTATCATCGACTCGACTTCTAAAATTTTTGTTCAAGTAATTTGCAATTAATTTTTTTTCCCCCATTTTTTTCTTAATATATTTTCATGCAATTTTTTAAATTCAAAATATCAACATAATTGCTTTTAACATTTTCAAAATTGACATAACATTTTGTTAAACATGCATGTTTACATCGGTTGACGTATAAAGATGTAAATGAGAATAATTATATATCTAACTAATATCAACTTAATTTACACAAGGTAAAATAATTTTAAGAAATAACCTTTTCTTTTTCAAATTCTAATACTATCAATTAGAATAGGATCAAATATGCTTTCAAAATATTTCGGATAAAATTATTTATCTTATAAGATTTCAAAACGAAATTTTCTAATATTTTTAAAAAACTTATTTATAATTAAATGATATATATATATATATATATATATTATACAGGTCCATGAGCTATAAATTTGTCAAACAGTTTCCTTGTTACGTAGAAGTCTCTCAATGGAGTCGTATGAGAAAAACATGGGTTTAATCAACTCCAATTTTCAAAACCCTAACCCTATAATGCAAGATGAACTATTTTTTGTGAATGATGATTTTGTTTTTTTCCAGTTGGTTATCGTTTTGTCCTCGTGATGACGAACTGATCGTTCATTATCTACTTAAAAGAATCAGGAATGAAGTTTTACCTCATGATAAGATCAAAGAAGTTTAATCTTTACAAACATAGTCCTTATGATCTTTGCAGGTAATTTTTTCTCGGATTTTTAAGTTAAAGAAATCTTTCTTCTATAGTTTTATTGTTGATCAAGTTATAGTCCTCCTCATGATCTTTGTAGTTAGTTTTGATATGTTTAAAACAAATCTTCTTTTGTAGTGTTAAATTCAGTATTTTTGGTAGTCTTCTCTAAACTATATGGTATCTAGTAATGAATCAACATATGACCACTTAAGAAAGGTTTTATCCTAAATCTTTGATTATTTTTTTCTTTGGTAAAGGATTAGGACATGTGTCATAACTATGTCATGCATATGTCGAAATTGTTAGGTACTCAATTGTTATTTTAATTAAAATAAATAAATAAAGAACCTTCTAGTATCTCCTAATAGTAAAAATGAAAGCAATAACCTCATGTGTAGGACAAAATAATTTTTGTTGGAAAAAGTAATTTTCGATTATAAGGTTGATGACTAGTTTACTTAGTAATTTTTTTATATTTTTTTCCATAATTAAGAAGCTTCATCACTAATCTAGTATTTCACCCTATAACAAAAAATTATCTTCTAAACTATGAAAGTAGAGAGGTAAATTACAGCTTAAAAATGTTGTTTTTATTGAATTTCAAAAGAATTGCCATCTATTCTTTTTATTCTCTCGCAGCTATGAAAATTCTTATATCAGTAGTACCCAGTACAATTAAAGAAGTCTTAAAATATAAAACTTTCTTTTTGGAAGAATACAATAAAATAAGAATAATAATGTCTATTCATTTCACTTAATTATGTCGAGTAATAAATTTATTACTATATTCTGATAATGTGATCACTTAATTGTCATATTTACGGACAAAACGACATGACACACAAATTTAATTTTTTTAAATGATTAAATTGGTAATGATTTTATATACTTCTTTAGAGGATTTTTTGGCATGCGAAGTACAGAGGTTCCAATTTTAACATTCTTATCAAATCACACTAAATTAAGTTGCAATTAGTTGTTTGTTCATTTTATTGCAATATGTATTTTTTTGTTACTTTCATTTTTATTTCTTTTTTCATAGAGTAAGGTGTTATACTTGAGCCAAAAATATAAAGAAATAATTTGAAGTAAAAATAAGATCTACGTACATTTTTTCCTCTCCAGATTTCACTAATCACATCAAATATTAGGTTGTTTAATTAAATTATCCTAGAAAAAGTAAAAATGTATTAAAAGACTTTAGAAAATTAGTTCATAAAGTAACATTAACAAATAAGAAAATGAGGAAATTTGACATTTAATAAAATTTGTATAACTTTCATTATCTTTATTTATTTAACCAATAATGCATGGTGAAAACCTCAATGGAGAGGGAATATCCAAATTCCAAAGATAGTAAAGTTGAAATCTACAAAACAAACCAAATCATAAATTATTTTCCAAGCAAAAGATAAAAATAACCAAAATAAAAATATACACTAATTAATTCACATTTTTTTTTTTGTCAACAATGGGACACCCCTCAAGATTTTTCTCTATTTCCAATTTGGTCCCCATAATTGATAAGTAATAATATTTAATTAATTCACATGACGTCATTTTCCGACGAGATTTCATCATCTAAATTCAACGGCTGTGATTATATCTTCCCCAATTTCTCTGCTTTAACCACCGGATTTGCCTTAGCAATGGCTTCTCTTCCGATAGATTTGAAATCAAACGACATCCATGAATCTCCGGTACCGGTGGGTCCCACAAAACGTGTCCCACATCTACACTTGAACCCTGTCAATCCCACCTTCTTCCTGCAGGCCGAACACCTGTTCGGCTGTGCAGGAATCGGTTGGACCGCGGCTGTTACAGCAACAGCCGCGGTCACAACCTCAGGTTTTTCTTCTGCAGCTGCCGGTTCCTGCAGCACCAATATCGATGAGGTTGGTGCTGCAGATGATGGAACCGGCAGCTGCGGAGGAAAGAGGGAATCAATAGGTTTTTGTTGTCCCCCTTTTATATAAACTTCATTGTAACATTTGGAGCAGAAATTTTGTGTTGTTGGGCTACCGAAGAAACCACAATTATTAGCGCATAATATATGTCCTTCTTGTGCTTCAAATCCATGTTCTTCCGCCATAATTATATCGATTTCTCTTCGATATCACAGCAAAAAAAATTAATTCAATTGTGAAAAGTAAATGAAGAAAAAATGGGGGTGAAGGGAGAATAGATAAATAAAGGAGGAAGGAAGGAAACAAAAGAAAAAAAAAAATGAAAAAGAGAATTTAATAATGAAAATGGTGGCAAATCATTAGAGAAGGATATAATATAATATAATATAATATAATATAAAAAAATATGAAAAGAACAGGCTGGAAGGGGCAAAAAAGGGGATGAAGATGTTTTTTTTGTTTTTTTTTTTTAATAAAAAAAGAAAAAATTGGGGAGGAAACTTAGCAAATGAAGGGAAGCCAAGAAATTTGGTTATGAGGAGTAATTGGATGGTGGGGGAGGACATGTGGCTAAAGAATTGTGGTTTGAGGTGAGAGGTAATTGAAATTCTTTTTATTTATATTTTTAGATATTTAAATTATGACATATTCATTTGTTAAGTGGAGTTTGGAAAAAAAAAAATTCTTTGTATTAAGTTCCATTAAAAATGACATGTAATATTTATTTATTTTTATGTAATTTCTATATATAAATATAAATGATTATCATCCTCTAGTAACTTTTCTTGATGTACTTATTGGACAGTATAAAAAGATAAAATGTGAAAGTTGATTGAAATTGCTAGCTTTTTAAATATTTTATTTGAAAAAAAAATAATCAAGTGATATTATCATTTAATAAGATATTACATAAATTAATGTATTACTAATTTAATGAGTTATTAGGTATATCGGCTCAATATTTTTAATAGTTTTTGTTGTACATTCTGAAGAATGCATAAATAAACTCATCAGTCAAAATATGTGGCTCCTTAAATTATATACAATAACTTAATTTTGTAAAAAGAGACATTTTAATTTTGTAATCATGATAAAATTAATTAAAGATTGTTTAGTGGGGGTGATAGAGCGTTCACATAGTAAAAGTATGGGACAAACGTCTTTTCTCTTTAAATTACATACAACAAATATATATTCCCTTCATTTAAAAAAGAATAACCTCTTTTTTATTTAATTTATTTAAAAAAGAATGACTTTTTTTTTTATGTTAACATTTTATTTCAACTTTTCACATGACATATTTACGGCCACAAGATTAAATACAATTTTGTACATTTGACATAACTTTAATTTAAGACCACAAGATTCAAAAGTCTTCTTTACTTTCTTAAACTTTGTGTCAAGTCAAATAAATCATTCTTTATGAAACAAAGAGTACTAGTTGATATGGATATACATGACAAAGATAAATGATACTCCTCTGTCTCTAATTATTTGTCCATTTTTCCTTTTTTAGTTATCCATAATTACTTATCTATTTTGACAAATCATTGAAGGACAATTTACCTACTATACCTCAATTAATCACTTTGAGAAAATATAGAATTTCTTAAAAATATTAGATTTTTAATTTATCAACTATATAATTAATAGGGGTAAAATGGTAAACTTACTATATCAATAAATATTTTTAATATCTGTGTCAATTTAAAAGTTGACAAGTAATTAAGGGGTATGTCTTAGGTAAATTTACATATGTAATGAATGCTAAAATAAATACATAAACAAATTTCAAGTTTAAATTAAAAATATCAAACAAATATATTTTTCATGACATGTATCTAAATGCTTAATTAAAATAAATTGTATGTCAAAGTATCTATTTTATTTATAAATTTAATGACGATTAGTATAGACTCGGTGTGGATAAGTTTTTTTTCTTATTGGTTTATTCTTATTGAGTTATTGGGATAACGATTTTTAAATAATTTTATTAGAAAAAATTATCGAGTTATCGGTTTGATTTTAATTTTTTAATATTGCATTATTGAGTAAATCAATAAGCCCTTAAATTTATAATAATTTATTACTTTATCCCTACACAAATATTAGATTTTAAGAACAATCTTATTCTTATCTCTTGGTGTTTCACTCGTATAGTTCTTTCATTAGTTGTCACTTTTTTCAATTTTAGGAGCATTTGTTAAGTTATATTTTTGTTTTGTCGCATCAAATTGTTACAGAAGTCATATATTTATTTTATGAGTATTTCCTTATTGGTTAAATCAAAAATTGAATCGTTAAGAATCAAAATTGATAAATTGAAAATCTATAAAAAAAAAATATCTTATTGTCTTAGCATATTTAAAAACTAAAACTCAATAAATAAATCAATAATATATAGAATCGAATCAAACCAATCAATACACACTCAAATAAAAGAAATAACTTTTAATAATGGTGTCAATCGATTGAAAAACAACAGGAAATAAAATATAAAGAAAGATATTTTTCTTCGGCGATAAAAGGATAACTTTTTTGCTTTTATATATACTAGCCAGGTAATTATGTTTACAAGGCGATTTTGTTCATAAAACGACTTTCACAAACGCAATTTATGACTTATTAGTAGGGGTGTCAAATGAGCGGGTTGGATAAGTTTAATTTGGGCTCTAACGGGCTAAAAAATGGGTTGAGTCTTAACCCAACCAATTTGATCCGATTAATTTCAATAATTTAACATATTGATATTTAACTTTTATAATCACATATTGAATTTTCGATCGGGAATTATTATTAAAAAAGTAACAAATAGATAGATAAATTCTAAAAGATGTTAAATAAATAATCATTCTAACTTTAATATAGGAACATATCTTAATAAAAAAAATTAAAACGGATTGAAATTGGAGATTGAATTGGGCTAAATTGAGATTTTTCTTCAAATGGATTACCTTGAATGTGTTGAGATTGAACCCAACTCAAATTATCATGAGCCCAACCCTTAAAATTCTGAATGAGTTAGACGGGTTACCCATGTTTGGGTTCATTTTTGACACACCTACTTATTAGCATATAATGTCTCTTATTATAATATATATATATATATATATATATATATATATATATATATATATATATATATATATATAAAACTTTATTTTATAGCATATATCCCATCACTTTTATTATTATTATTATTATTTTATTTTTCACGTAAATATACACACTTAACAATTTTACCATGCCAAATTTAGGAATTAGACGTATCCCAATACCGTTATAGAGATTGTGTTGTATTTTTTTATTTAATTTTTACAATTTTGCATCGGATACTTTTTTTTTTTTAATTGAGGGTCTATAAATTTTCTACCTTATGAAGATGGAGCTAATATATAAATTCATTTTACCCTACTTGTTGAATTACGCTAGATATGTTGTCGTTGTTACTTATATACTTCTCAATATAGTTACGAAGATGGTTTTGTTTCTTGCTATTTTGTTGTCTCTTTTCTTACAATCTTGCGTCAAATAGTTTCATGAGTCGAGACTCTATCGATAATGACTCCCTAACTACCTCATAAAAGTAGGGTAGTGTTTGTGTATTTCCTACTTTTATAGGGTGCAATGACGAAGAACAATACAATCTATCTAAACAATGTATTCATTAAAACAATACAATTTGATATAATACAACACATTACAATATGTCTAATAGAGTTATCTAGCACCTATTGATACTTCTTCTGTCTCAATTTATGTGACTTACTTTCCTTTTTAGTCAGTTAAAAAAAAAATGACACATTTCTCTATTAGGTAACAATTTAACTATAAAATACTCCCTCTATCCACTATTGATTGTCATTGATATGCACAAAAATTGCAATACATAGTACTTTCGAAAAATACAACATGACAAATAAAAGTGGATGAAGGGCGTATCTATTATACCCTTAATGAATATCATTTCATCTATCTCAATTTCTGTTGCATATGTAAATTTTTATAGTAATATTTTTTTAATATGCTCTTAAAATATTTTAATTTGATATTAATTGTAATTTATAAAGTAATTATTTTCGTAATTTAAATATATAACATACTGAAAATGTAAGTAAGATAAACAATTAAATTAAATGAAACTATTCAATATAAATGATGAAAATAATAGGATAGTATTAAACAATATATGAGGAGCTTGGATGAGTGATTAAGCAGCCTGCCTGACCCCAAGCTCCTCAAATTGCCCCTTATTATATAGACTAGATGCATATGCTCGCGCTAATGTTAATTATAGTGTGAAACCACATATGTGAAGCAGATATATTGGCTGTCTCCTATGTGATTAAGATGGAATAACTAAAATATGAATAAGAAATAATTTTACGTAGTACGAAATGTCAAAAGCCTCAAATCAATAAATAAGCTGAAATTAATTAGAGACCTTTACTAATTAAACAAATTCAAGCTGAAAATCTCGTAATTATCAAAAATACTACTCTTTATGTCCATCATTAATTGTCATACTTTTTATTTTTCTAAAGTCAAATTATCGGATAGTCTTTGAATATCTATATTTTTTGTTTAAAATATTGAATTAATGTGATCTAATTTAACTTTAAAAATGAGTCAAAATGAATTTAAAAAAAGCAACATGACAAATAAAAGTAAAAGAAGGAACTAATTAATTTACGGGAAAAGAAAAGGCTGAAATTAAAACAGAAATAAAAAATGATGTTGACTTGGGGTTGAAATGTCAAGCCTAGACCATTAGGCCAAACAACTTACTATGTATATAAGCACACAGAAGCAAACATGTTGACCTTCAGTTGTGTGCTTGAAAAGTTTAGAAAAAAAATCCCTTCTTGTAGGGTGGGCGTTCGGTTCTTCGGTTCGGTTTTATCAAATTTCGATTCGGTTCTTCGGTATTCGGTTTTAAAAAAGTATGCACCATACTTATACCGAACTAATATCGGTTCGGTTTGGTTTTTTCTACGTCGGTTCGGTTTAAATCGGTGTTTTTAAATCGGTTTTTCGGTGTAAATAAAAGTGTTAAGAGTTTTATGTGCTTAATAAAAATTAAAATAAAATAAATATGCGACGATATTTTTGGTTTCTCCCATACCTAAATGAATAAAGAAGAGAGCAATATAAGGACTCATGTACATAAATAGAAGAGGAACTAAATTGTCATTATAATGTTTTATCAGTAAAACATATTTTTGTCGTAATTGCTAGCTTAAGTAAAACATTTAAATAGGTCATGTAAATATTTTGAGTAAAAAATGTATAAGTATTATTAACTAAGCAATATAATTAAATTTTTTAAAATTTATTTAATAAAACTTCGGTTCTTCGGTGCACCGTAGTTTTTGGACCCTTGCACCGAACTCCGAACCGAAGTTCCGAAGTTCCGAAAATCAAAAACCGACACCGAACCGAAGAACCGACACCGAAAAACCGAAATAATTCGGTTCGGTTCGGTTTTTCGGTTTTTATGCCCACCCCTACTTGTAGGGGTATGCAAAATTGAATTGATCAATAAATTGAATTGAAAAAATATTATTAGTTTATTGTTATTGGCTTATTGGTTAACGGTTATTTAATAATTTAATAATTTTATTTTATAAATACAAAGTTATTGGATTATCAATTCGATATCTTTTTTAATATTATCGGTTAACTCATTAATCCATTAAAATATAATAATTTACTATTTTAATTTTTAATCATATATAAATATCATACAAAATATATTAATATATATTCACTATATTAGACTATAACTATACAGACCCAACACAATTAACATTACTTAATTTACTTGCTCGCTACATTTACCTTTTATTTTTTAGTATTAATTTAGTCTTTAGTTTCACAACGTCAAAAATCTAAAAAACTAAGAACGACGGTAAGGGTTGGGCAATGACTAGGGTTGTAAATTGTGAATAATATTTGCTATACTTTTACTACACTAAGAATAATTTTTGCACTCAATGAGTAATTAGATCTCTCTTTTTTTTTTTTTTTGGCGTTAGATTGTTGGACAAGTCATATATTTATATATTTTGAAAGCATTTTCTTATTAGTCAAACAAAAAATCAAACTGTTACATACCAAAATCGATAAACTAATTTCTATTTATCATATTTAAAAACGAGTAAACGGAAAATACTTTATAACAAACCAAATTGACCGATACACACGTTGTTATCATTCGACTCGACTTCAAATTTGGTCAAGAATTTTCATTATTTTTGTTTCCATTTTTTTCTAATATATTTTCATGCATTTTTAAATTCAAAATTCACATAATTGCTTTTAACATTTTCAAAATTGACACAACATTTTGTTGAACATGCATGTTTACATCGGTTGATGTATAAAGATGTAAATAAGATAAATTATATATCTAACTAATTATCAACTTTATTTACCAAGGTAAAAATAATTAATTAAGAAATAACCTTTTCTTTTTCAAATTTTAACTACTAGTATCAATTAGATAGGATCAAATATCTTTCAAAATATTTCGGATAACAATATTTATCTTATAAAGATTTCAAAACGAAATTTTCTAATATTTTTAAAAACTTATTTAAATAATTAAATGATATATATATATATATAAGAGTCCATGAGCTATAAATTTGTCAAACAGTTTCTTGTTACGTAGAAGTCTCTGAATGGAGTCGTATGAGAAAAACATGGGTTTAATCAACTCCAATTTTCAAAACCCTAACCCTATAATGCAAGATGAACTATTTTTTGTGAATGATGATTTTGTTTTTCCAGTTGGTTATCGTTTTTGTCCACGTGACGACGAACTCATCGTTCATTATCTACTCAAAAGAATCAGGAATGAAGTTTTACCTCATGATAAGATCAAAGAAGTTAATCTTTACAAACATAGTCCTTATGATCTTGCAGGTAATTTTTTTTTCGATTTTTAAGTTAAAGAAATCTTTTCTTGTAGTTAGTTTTTGATATGTTAAAACAAATCTTCTTTTGTAGTGTTAAATTCAGTATTTTGTAGTCTTCTCTAAACTATATGGTATCTAGTAATGAATTCAGTAATTAAAATTGTTGATTATGTTCTTTGTATATATATTTTTTGTTTCTTTTTGACATGTTAAGGTACATTATTGATATAAGATTTGAATTACACAATTTGTTTATTTATATGTTAAATAAATACATTAGGTTTTATTTATATGTTAGATAGATATTTTCTTACAGTTTCACTTGTTCTAAATTATTGTTAGAGATTCTTTATACATATGTTTATTTTTTTTTGATATATTAATCTACATTCTTATTCTTAATCGATCTAATCTACATTACTTATAAAAAGTTTGAGTCACAAATAATGAATTCGATTCAAAATGTTACAATCTCCTCTAGATTCCACCATTTTTTAATTTGCTATTGGCCTTATATATTTTATATCGTTATATCGTTTTGAGTTATAAGGTCTTATATATTTTATATCGTTTTGAGTTATCTAAGTTTTAATATCAGATTTGAATTCTAATCATACTTAACACATTAATTAATTTTATTCGTTGTCTTTGTTATTTATTTTTATTTATTTATAATTTAAAGTTTTGTTTGTGTGATTCTGTATCCTTTTTTATTTATAATTTAACATTTTTTTGTGTGGTTTCTTTGGATTTATACATTTTTGTTATACACATTTTTGGATTTATGCATTTTTGTTATCTTCAATCGTTAGAATTTGTTTATATATTATATCGTCAGTTTTTTTTTTATAGTTTCACTTGTTCTAAAGTATTATTGAGTTTCTGTTCTTTACACATATTTTTATTTTTTTGACACGCTAATACATATTAGTTATGTTAATTAACTTTATTTGTCATTTTTTTTATATATATTCATGCTAAGTTTTCTGGCATGATTTCGTATATGATTTCTTTGGATTTATGCATTTTTATTATACACATATGTAATCCTTTGTTACTATTAAAAGTTAGAACTCTAAGTTCAAAATTATGATTTTTTTAATGAAAAGGTGTTAAAATTAATCGCCTCTAGACTTTTTAGCGGTCGACTATAGCATTATGAATTTTAACTCTTCATAATTACTTATTAAAAAATATTAATTATTTTTTATCTAAACATAAATCATAATCTTTTCTCTATTTGTAAAAATTAAAAACATTGTTTTGTTTTGTCTTTTGTTTAATATGCACTAGAGATTTATCCTGAGCTTGGAGAAAAAGAATGGTACTTCTTCACTCCAAGAAATAGGAAATATCCTAACGGTCATAGGCCAAATCGTGCTGCGGGAAGAGGCTATTGGAAGGCTACTGGAGCTGACAAACCTATAATGCATAATAATGTTACTGTTGGATTTCGAAAAGCTTTGGTTTTCTACGAAGGTAAACCTCCCAAAGGACTCAAAACAAATTGGATTATGCACGAATACAGGGTAGATGAGTCGCGCAAGATCAAAATGCATGCAGCTGATATGAAGGTAGTAGATAGTCTGTTTTCAATATATAGTACGACTATATATTAATTAAGTTTTACAAAAATAAAATAAAAATCGTACTAATCAATTTTTGTTATTGTAGCTCGACGATTGGGTTCTATGTATGATTTACAAGAGATATACCAAATCCAAAGACAGTAAGAAGCTGAAGGAGGACGAGCAAGAAGATGACAAGCACGATTTAGAAGATGCTAGCAAAATCAATTCTCTTGGGAATTATGAATGGACTGTGGATTCATGTCTAGTTGAATTTGCTAAACGACAGTTTGAGGATCCATATCAGTACCTTCCACCATCATTTGGAAACATGTCTGAAAACATGTCCATAGGTTGTTACAACAACACTTTCCCAAATGTCGATTTCAACAACTTGTACCAGGTGCCTCTCAACAATATGTACCAGGATCCTCTCAACAATTTTTACCAGATTCCTTATTACAACACAGCTAATACTGAATACCAGAATGTTCGTAATGATGATTCTGTTGATGATGAGAGCAAAGATCTATGAGGATTGATCATTCCATATCGAGCAATGATACTGTTGATGATGAGAGCAAAGATCTATGAGGATTGATCATTCCATATCGAGCAATGATACTGTTGATGATGAGAGCAAAGATCTATGAGGATTGATCATTCCATATTGAGCAGGTTTATGTATATTGATTATAACTAGTTATTTTATAGTAGTAGATTGTTGGTTTAGTGTGTGTTTAATTAAAAAACTTATGAAGTTCAAGACTGGGTCTAGTTTATTGATTGATATGTCACTACTTCTGATGACAAAATGTGTTTGACCAAGAGAAGTATTGATGTGGCTCCTTAATTATTATTGGCCAAAGGTAAAAAATCACTATACTTTAAGGTAAAATTACCATTTACAGAAACCTCTCAAATTGATAATCAGGGGCGGATCCACATGGTGTCCGCTAGGTGTTCGAGCACCCATTAACTTTCTTACGAAATATATATATATATGTAGAAATTGATAGGTATTTGTATAAAATTAACATAGAGCACCCAATGAATAAATGATATAGTTGGCCAAATGGTTCTTGGATGGTTACTTAAAACTCTTTTAGTGTTGTTACCAAGGTTCGAATCTCATTGCTAACACGTATTTTTTACATTTATCTGATACTAAAAAATGAGAGATTTTAAAAATTTATAAAACTAATAGGGTATTATGATAATAAAAGAATTTAAAGGTGGAATTTCTGTCATTTTTTCATTATTTTATAAGATGTGTCATGATTTCCCTACTATATAAACCTTTTATTTATGTCTTGTTTTTAAACAAGTCTACATATGATCAGTTTGTACGTCTAACTTTGTTAAATGCAAATATTCAGATATCCAATTTCAACTTATTTGGAATTGATACACGAGTAATCATATATTCAACTCCAATTTGTTTGAAACTGAGACAATATTCTTGTTTAACAATTAAAGAGACAGACTTTCTTAGAATTTTCACTTCTATTACATGAACGCGCACAATATATGTAAAATATTGAACATGTTTTCATTTCAAACAAATTGAAACGAAAAAAGGATTACAACAAGAAGCTTGAAGGAAAGTTCTAGATGAACATACATAGTAAATCACCTAATTGCAATTATTAACATACTAAGAACAAATTAAGTAGACTTGTGACATTTAACAAGCTCAACTAGAACCTTGAAATTTTTTATTGAACTCCCATTATCTAATTTCACAGCTTCTAATGCTTTTTCTTTTAGCCCTTCAACATTTTTCCTTAATATTTTCCCTTTTTCTTCATTGAAAAAAGTACCCAATGCACTAATTGTTCCACTTTTAGTAAATCTCCCACCTTCAATTTGCAAACCAATTTCCCAAACACTTTCCACCATTCTACTATTCATTTTTTGGTCACCAAAAAAAGGCCTACATATCATAGGCACACCATATGATATCCCTTCCAGAATCGAGTTCCATCCACAATGCGTTACAAAAACACCAACACTCCTATGTGCCAAGATTTCCAATTGAGGCGCCCACGAAATTATTTTCCCATATTCCTTTGACCTTTCAAAAAAACCCTTAGGCAAAATCTTAACTCCGTTATCTCTTAATGACCAAATAAATGGCATCTTTTTATCTTCCAACGCTTCTGCTATCGCGATTATTTCATTAGGAGGTAATGTTGTAACAGTACCAAAACTTAGATACACCACCGATCTTTCCTTTTGATTATCAAGCCATTCGATACATCCACTTTCATCAGAATTCGCGTCTAGAAATACTCTATTTGATGATGATATTACTAAAGGACCAATGTTGAGTACCTTTTGGAGATTTGATTCGAGGTCTTTATTGATAATTGGATCCAATTCTTCAAAGGAATTTAATACAACAGCATTAGCTCTGTGTAAATTCAATGCCATATTGTGTAGCATAGATGGCAATGGACCTTTTAAACTCTCTGCTATAACTTCAGGTGGCATATCACTCATTTTCAATGTAGATGAAAATCCAGGGATGTTCAACATTGTTTCGTCGTTCGATCGAATTAAATCAGTGTACAAATGGATAGATAATGAACATGAACCAGCAGTCCAAAATGCAATCCAAGGGATATTCATTTTGTTAGCAAATTCACAAGAAAACCATAAAAATGCATCACTTATAATGCAAGAAAATTTCACCCCTGTTTCCTCCTCTGCTTCTTCCATTGATTTTTCGAAATTCGTAGGTGTTGAATGTATGAAGAGTTCAATCGCTTCGCGCCCAATAGGCGTGTCGTTGCCCTGTTTGACACCATCCCATATGTTGTAAATCTTGATGTTTTCTTGATTTTGAGTTTTTGAGAAAATTGATGTGTTGGAATTTGATGTGTTGAAGAAGGAAAAAATTGTGTTTGATGGTAAAAATGGAGTGATTTTTTGAACAAGTGTTAGTAAAGGAGCTGCATGACTTCCAAAAGGGAATGCAAGAAGTGCAATATGAAGTTGAGAAGTTGTCATTCTTTTGTTTGTTGTAAGTGAATTAGTTTTTAGGTTCTTTACAAGTTTGTTTATATATTTTTGTTGTAGGTTTGATTGTGGGGTTGGGGGTTGGGGGGTAGATATAATTGACTAGTTGTTATACTTTGCTTGTTGGTGGTTAAAAAAATTAGTTTATTATACTTTTTTGGTGGGGGTTGAAGGTACCATCTACCATTTATTTTGGGGGTTGATAGCATGAGGATTTTGTTTCTTTTTGAAGGGTAGATGAAATTTGTTTATAATTTAATCTCGAAAGTTAGCTTATACAATAGAATTTTTCAAATGGTATAAGATGGTTACAATTTAATTTCTTAATTTAATGTGAGACATCATTAACATTTCTTAACATATTAAGCGTGAATAATATAATTTAAAGATTTTTAATATTGAGTTAAGTAAATTAACATAAGAATAAGTCCAACTTTGTAATCAAAGAAACAAATAAATCTCGAGTTTAAGTTATGCAAATATAAAATAAGGAGTTTAACGAGGGTAAAGTAATTTACGACATTGAATTTATCTGAATTCGATATGATATCAATATAAATTTATGTATTAAAATATATAGCGCTAAGGAACTAACTAGTGAGGCAGATGTGACACGCATAAATGAGCTAGGTAAGATCAACGGTAGATATTGGCTCAGAGTAAACTATTAGGTAGAATGAACGGTAGATATCGTAGACACGATGCTCTACATGTTGCCTCTTATTTTGTAAGTGAAACTTGGCTGTCACTAATCTAAAAAAAAAAATTTGTTTTCAAGGTTATTTGTCAACTTATACCGTTGGTAGGGGTGTTCATTAGTTGGTTTTGATTATTATTTCAAAACATGTTTTTGGGGTGAGTTCTAGGTAAGTCTCGGATGAGGCGTACCAGAAACGTTTTGGGGTAAATGAAAAATATGGATTCATAAGAGGTAAGTCTTAAAATTTGAGGTGTAAGTTCGTCGGGGTATTTTTTTTTTTTTTTGCTAAATCATATTTTACTATTGGTGTAATGATCTTTCTCAAATAGTAATTATATTCTTCATTATTGATTATTAATACTTATCTCAAATAAAAAACATAAATCATTGAAAGGTTTATCTTTTCTTATTTTATCACTATAAAACTATAAAATTGAATATACATGAGATTACGTGAGACTTACGCCTCGTGTCTTGGGGCTTACGCCTCGCCTTATCCATATAAAACATCCTCGCCTTTTAAAACACTGGTTGGGATTAATTATTGGTCAAAATTAAATTCAAACCAACTTAATCGATTTTAAAATTATTAAAATCAAATCAAATCATAATATATACTTATCGGTGTTGGTTCGATTATTCGATTATTAACCATAAATAAAATAAATAGTAGTATAAAATATACATTTCCAAATTATTTGATGGATGGTTGTATACTTGTATAAAGTATAGAAACTACAATAATTTGGGCGCTCTTAACTCGTCAATATATTGTTTCTTCACCCGATACATAGCAAACGATACATAGTTATAAATTAGATTCATACTGATTTAGGTTTGAAATGATGAGTTTATGTATCAATAATAATATTTGTACCAGATACGTTATATATAAACAAAGTTATAATGTATATAATAGAAATTGAGTGATGTATCCGGATGTTAAGAGAGAGAACACAATTCTAAATTATGTATCATTTAAATTAATTACAAAAATCTCATTTTTTCAATAATAAATAGTATAACTTGCCTAAATCACATAGTGTAATGACCTAAATTACATTTTATCCCTACTATTTTTCAATTTACAAAAATCCCTCAAAATAAGTGCTATCCGGATACATAGCAAACGAGCAGGATACATAAATTTCGATACATTAAAACAAATTCAGTTACACTTTTAAAGAAAAGAGAATCCATTTTGAATATGACTTCCACAAATCATGCTAATCAATTTGATGTCAATCTCTCCGAAATGGTAACAACTTCAATTAATTCAAATTTCAAATTTTTCTTCCATCAATTCTCTTCCAAATATTCAGTTAGATGCAAATCCTTCCAGAATTAACAAATTCAAAATTGATTTTTTTCTTTCTATTCATCGTCTCATGTTCATCAAATAATCATTCAAATTTGTCAAAAAATTGATAAGATGCATAATGAATAGTAGTTGGACAATAATTTTATGTGAATCTCTAATTCACCATTGCCGTATATCGATGAGATGAGGAAGAACTTGGAAATCCGATATATAGCAGAAGGAAATAATAGAAAAATGTTGATTATGTTCCTTGGCCTCCTCTTCATCCCATTTCGATCGTGGGTACCATAGTAGGAGATGATCAATGAAACTACTGTCCATTTAAATTTGTATTTCATAATACATTAAAATCTAGTTAATGTATCCCAAAATTCTTCTTCTGATTCTTTCTAAAAAAATCTCAATTTTTTGAATTAAATTTGTAGATAAATTGTACTGATACAACTTGAACATGTCGATTTTGTTGAGACATTTCAAAATATGAGAAAGTGAGGTGAGGTATGAACAATACAAAAGTGATGAAATTGTTGTTGGTCAAAATATTGACTTGTGAATCTCAAATCAACCATTGCAGTTGAATTAAAGATCAATAAGTCGTTGAAAAAATTGGAGATCTAATACATCGTTGAGGTGAAGAAACAAGAGTTGGGATTTTCAATTTATTTGTTATGCATTGATACAACAAACACACATGTTAAAGAGATGCTTAGCTTTGATAGATCATTCATACCTTCTGCAATGTTGCGTAATCGTTTTTGTTTTAATTTTGTTTTTGATATGGATAGATTTATAAATACATTACTATTTATGTATCTCGCTTATATTGATAAGTGTTGTATTTCTATTAGATATATTAAATAAGTAATTGTTGTCCATACAAATGTCAGGTTTGACATTGATATTACTTTGTGATAGTTTCTACGTATCAGATACCATTAGTATAAATTCAAATTTACGTATCATGGCTAAAAAATGATGTATTTGCTCATGCAAAAATAGAATGTTGTATATTCGATACAATATAGATATCATGTATCAATTATATGATTTTATAGATGTAAAATTGTGTATCTGACACACAATTTGTACAGTTGTGTTTGATAAAAGGGTATTTGATATTAGCTCTGTTTAAATGATAAATTATTGTGTACATGATCTTCAAGATCTTCACATATTGCCTCAAACTAAATAGACTTTTGATAATAACATTTACGTATCACCATTTATGAAGCTGATACATACTTGTGTGACACTTTAATATATCATGTATTGTGTACGGATACATATCCTTCTAAATTTGAACAGGATAGAAGATACATAGCAACACCTAGATACATGATACATTTGGTAGAAATTTTATATCAAGTATGAAAACTAATTAAGTTTATGTATCAAAACTAATATTTGAACACTATATATTGTGCATGATAAAATCGTAATGTATCAAAGTGTTGAAACAAAGACATTATGCATTAGTTTGAGAAACAAAGTTAACTAGATACATTAAAAAATAGTTAACGTATCCCAAACTATAATCATAAGAATAATTTAGTATTTAAACACGATACATTGTACATGATGAAATTGTAATGTATAACATTATTGAAATGAAGCTATTATCCATTAATTAAAGAAACAAAAACAACAAGATACATTAGAAATCTGAACCCATATATAATAGAAAAAAATGAACAAGAAA
This sequence comes from Solanum lycopersicoides, assembly GCA_022817965.1. Lineage (NCBI taxonomy): Eukaryota > Viridiplantae > Streptophyta > Magnoliopsida > Solanales > Solanaceae > Solanum > Solanum lycopersicoides. Next base: position 89,730,218 of record CM040627.1, read on the forward strand.
ATCAACAACTTGATCTATTTCGACTTCTCTTTCTCAAATATTCACTTTAGAAGATAAATGTACATCCATTTTTATTTTTTTTACATTTACCCTTGATTTTTTTTTTTAACTATTAATATAGACATCATTCATGGATCTCGATCCAAAGTCCTTATCAAAGCCATCAATAGATCAATTTTTTTTCGTTTTTTGAGCGTTTTTTCCATAATCTATTTAGAAGTCCTAGATCCATCATTCTTCGACTAGTTGAGTAATTATAATATTAAAATAAGGATCTTAATCCGTATGTATCAAGAAATCAAAAGAAAAAAAATAAAATTGAAGAAGACGACTATGGAGATGACACACTTTATCAGGAAATAAAGAACAAAAAAATAAAATTGAAGAAGACAACTATTAAGTAGTTTAAATTTGATTTAGTGGAGAGAGAATCCTTTTGTAAATCAAATTGATATGAAAATTGTAACTGATAAGATTATGGAATGAAATCAGGGAGAGATTAAAGGAGTGAAAAAAGAAATAAAATCATGTGTTAAGGCTGTGATGTTTATGTATCTTCTTGACTTGAGAATTGAATAAAAATAAGAAATTTTAGAAATATTTTAAAATGATAGAAAATAATAGAAATTATGGAAAATAAAGATGTATATATAGGTAATTTATTCTAATAAATATGACAAGTGGGTTAGTTAGGCCCATGAATTCTCACAGATGGGCCCGTTAATGACGGCCCATATCTAGCCCAAAACCAGACTACAATGGACTGGGTTAGCCTGGTCCACAGATGAGCTGGGCCTTGTTCATTAAATACTGAGCGGCCTGGACTAATGGTTGGCCTATTAACCCGATCGAGATTCCGCGGTCATTTTTTCAAGAAAAAATTATTGAAATATACGTCTTATATTTTTCTTATTTTCAATATTTCCTTCTATTTATAAATACCTCTAAAATTTCTTATTTCTCACCTAATGTATGTAATGTATCATAATATATTTGAGCTACATATTATGTATTCAGTTTATTTTATAATGTAGCTGAGCTAGTTTTTAATTTATCCGAGCTACATATTGTGTGTCCGGGCTAGTTTTTAATGTATCCAAGCTACATATTATGTATCCACTTTATGTTATAATGTATCGGAGATACTCTTTAATGTATCCAGAAGGTACAATTTTTAAGGGGTTATTGAAATTAGAAGGAAAAAAAGACAACTTTCACATATAGCAAACACAAGATTCATATTTGTATGCTATAGCAAAGTTTGCATAATTGTGCTCCATAGCAAATATATATATGTATAATTCGCTATACATATACAATTGTATAAAACGAGAAAGAGAGAAATTATATACAATTTGAATTTGTATAAAACGAGAAAGAGAGGAAGGCAAAAGAGACTTGGACAGGGAATATACACTTGAATCGAATTGTATAAAATGAAAAAGAGAGAAATTATATACAATTTCAATTTATATAAAACGAGAAAGAGAGAAAGGCAAAAGAGATTTGCGCACGGAATATACAATTAAATCGAATTGTATAAAACGAGAAAGATAGAAATTATATACAATTTGAATTTGTATAAAACGAGAAAGAGTAAGGCAAAAGAGACTTGGGCAGGGAATATACAATTGAATCGAATTATAAAATGAGAAAGAGAGAAATTATATACTATTTGAATTTGTATAAAATGAGAAAGAGAGAAAGGCAAAAGAGACTTGGGCAGGGAAATATTTGTATTGTATAATTATAAGTGTATAGGATGAAGATATATGTATTTGCATGTGTTATACAATTTTCTCTCGCTTTATACAAACGAAAACACAATTTATACATTTCTATTGTATAGAGGCGAGTGACAGGGAGCGAGCGAGAGAGGGAGAGTGGCGAGCGAGAATATGAGGGAGAGAGACACTGACAAACAGTTTGCTATGGAACACAAATAAATCAAACGTTAGCTACTATATTTATTTTACAGTATTAATTTGTTATTTTATATAATTATCCCAAAAAAAAGGAATAAAATGTAATTACTCTTTATACTATGAGATTTATGTAAATTATGTTTTTTTGTCTAACTTATCTTTGCAAAATAGTCGAATAATATCTGAGAGTTTCACTTATCACTCGTGGAGTTTCTCAAGCTCTCAATGTCTAATTTTTAATTACAAAAGGCTAAAATAATAGTTCTCTGTGAATTTTACTAGCTAAAGCTACAAAGAATATTTTTTTTTTTAAAATGTCAAAGCATTTTCATTGTTTTGTTAATATTCAAAAGTTTCTTGAGATTTTATTTGAAAATAAGTTTCTCAAAAAAAAAAAAAAAGAGTAGACATGGTTATATCAGACAATATTTTATCATTTATAGTTAATTAAATTTCATAAACAATCACTAATTTTTATTTTTAAAAAACAAGAAAACAATACCTTTTTGAGCATCAGAGCAATGTCAATATTTATAACAATACCTTTTTGAGCATCAGAGCAATGTCAATATTTATAACAATACCTTTTTGAGCATCAGAGCAATGCCAATTTTTTATAAATAATGTTCAACTATAAATGAAAAAGTAAATATCTTAAGAGCAATTTTGAGTTTTTTTCTTAAAATAAAAATATAAAATATTTTTTTTCTTGATGAGAACAAATGGTATATTCCACGTGTGCCCACGTGATAGGTGTAGGAAATTATGAATGGATGAATTTAAAATAATTTTCCCTTGCCTTTAAACCATAGTCCATGTGCTTTTATGTGCTTGCTAATATAAATTACTGTATAATATATGTTCCTTATTCCTTAAGCTTAGTATTAGTAATATATTTTTAGTTACCAACTTGATTATAAGTTAGGATTCTTTTTTTATGTATAAAAAAAAGTTAGCTATCTTTTTCTTCCCTTTTTTGCCTATCTCATCACTACTCAATTCTCGTACTAAATTCACAGATTCCGTTTCTTTTTAATTGTCATATATATTAAAAATATTTATTTAAAATAATTGTTAATTTAAATAATCAAAAGATAATTAATTAATTTTGTATCTTTATTCTTAATATTAATTATTCTAGAATTAAAAAAATACATATAAAAATAAAGACTAAATAATTAATAAAAAATATATTAATCAAACAACAATCTTTATTACTATTATTTTTTTCTTAAAATTATTTCAAATCTTATCGTGACAACTAAAAGGAACAATGTTTTATTGATAAATGAATAGTGGTTAGATATGTAAATAGCATGTTGTTGAGATGCTTTTAAAGAGATGATTACATTAATTTACATACTGAAAAACTTTGAAAGTTGGTCAATTCTTCATTCCAAAGTGATCCCTTTACTTAAAAATAAAAAATTAAAAAAATTAAAAAACCTTCTTGACAACTTTTTTTCATTGGCTTTTTGAAATATTTTCTTATTAATTTCTATTTACCAAATAATTTAATAATCTGTGGTGTCCACACTTCTAATAGTTTTTCTCCATCCACTTCTAATAGTTTCACTCAATCAAATTATAATTTCATAAAGGGGTATATATATACATAAAATAAATTATTTTTACTTATGATACACAAGTTTTCGATACACTCCTTAGTTAGATATATTTTGCAATCGACATTACTTTTTTTTAAACTTAATTACATATTACAGATTAAGTAAAAATATATATTAATTAGGATACCCTTGATGATTAGGATCTAATCCATTATTGCCTTGGGAATACAACAAAATCATAACTGAATAAAGTTAGCATACTTAATTAATATTTGATAATAAATATTGAATCAGATTTTGAAAATCATTAGTCTAATATGGAAAAAAAATATAATATTCATATTAAACTTTGAACAGTATAAAAAAAAATCATAAATTAACTTAATATGAAATAGATTAAATATATCCACATAATACCAATAATACTACTAGTGTATTTTTGTAATGCACATAGACAATACCCATCTAACACGTTTAAATCGACCAAATTGGATTCAGGGGTTCATTTGAATTTGCTACACTAAAAAAAATATATATATAATTTATGCATGATTAAAATTATTTTTATATATATACAATAAATTTTGAATCGCTCAATTTATTCATATATTTATTATTTCATATTTCGAACCGCTAGGAGAAAATAGTGCCAACCACTGATTGGTGGGAGGGAGAATAGAGCTATATATAAAAATATTCAGCTCACAGTGAGAGCTGTCTTTTATTGTTTGGAATAATACTCAAATTTCAAAGTTCTTTCATTTTTCTTATACTAATTTCAATCATTTTTTTTTGTAATCTGTGGAGTATTCAACAAGACAAACATGTCGATTTCTTGTAGTTTGGCTGATGGATTGAAGGCGAAAAACCGCGAAAAAATCATCATAGATACTGATCCTGGCATTGGTAAGATTTTCCTCTGTTTAAAGTTGTGTTCTTTATCATTTCTGAGCAATCTTTTGTTATCTTGGTAGTGTGTTTCAAGTTTCTCGTAATACATAGCTTTTGGAAGATCCGACACATACATCTGTCAATATTTTTAAAGAGTTCGAGCAACATAGATATATATAGCTGGTTTATGATACAGAGATGATCAAGTTCATATCTTGTGGATTTCTTTGAGTTTTGAGATTCAATCCTGAGAACTCTGTCTACTCTGATACCATGTTATGTCTGCTCTGATACCATGTTAAAGTGTTAGAGAGAGCACACTTTTATTTGTGCTATGATCTTTACTGATCCATATAGTCGATTTTAGTATCACACATTTGGTAATTTCTATGTAAAGAGATGTGATTTGCCTTCGTAATAAAGAAAATATATATTGCAGAGATGTAAGAAAATTACCAAAAATTGGTTGAGATATCAAATTTCTGTAATTGTATGGCAACAATTTTAGGAGAAGTTCTTGTTAACTTTGATTATGTTCGATTCAAGGTTTTTCACATAACAAGAAATGTGAAACTTCAGTCATTTTCGCGATAAAATTTGATCTGGTTGGATTGTGGTGTTGTTTATTTTGGCCGATTACAGTCCTGTTTCACGTGTTCTCATCGATCTAATTGAGTATTGTTGATATCTAGATGATAGCATGGCGATATTAATGGCGTTTCAGACACCAGAAGTTGAGATACTAGGCTTAACAACCATATTTGGAAATGCAACTACAAAAGTTGCTACGCGAAATGCATTAATTTTGGTATGTAATGTTTCATTTATTCAGAATTTCATCATTCCGATGTTCTCTAGAACAAAATCTTGATCAATCATTTAGTGTGAGACTGCAGGATATCCAGATATCCCGGTGGCAGAAGGTAGCCTTGAAACTTTGAAGGTAATTATTTGTAACTCCTAAGTTTACTTATGGTATCCATCCTGGAGAAATATATTATCATAAGTACGTACTCGAAATATATGCAATCATATTTTTCTCGTCTGTTCTATTACTTGACGTAGTTACTGTTATGTAGAGAGGGGAGCCACATGTTGCAGACTTTGTTCATGGTTCAGATGGATTAGGCAACTTATTCTTACCTTCTCCAAATTCTAACAAAATCGAGAAATCTGCATCTGAATTTCTAGTAGATAAAGTATCCGAATATCCTGGTGAAGTATCTATACTTGCACTCGGACCATTGACAAATCTAGCTTTGGTAAGTTGTTATATCAAAAGTTTTCAAGTTCTTATTACTTGAATTCGTAACATTTTTCATTGTTATGTTTCGAGTTTAGGCTGTCAAACGTGACTCAAACTTTGCAAGTAAGGTGAAGAGAGTGGTAATACTTGGCGGTTCCTTCTTTGCTTTGGGAAATGCTAATCCTGCTGCGGAAGCAAATGTGTGTGATCTTCTTCCCCTTTGAGTTCGATTTCATAGAAATCAGTATATTGATACACTTAAATATCGACAATGTGCATGTATATATATATGTTTTAATGGTTGTTTAGCCTCTCATATCTCCGTGTAGGACTATTCCAAAATGATTGTTTTTTCCTTATAACATTTTCAGTTTTCCTTGAGTCGAGGGTCTACTGGAAACATCCTCTTACCTTTGAAGTAGGGATAATGTCTACGTATACTCTGTATCATTTAGAAAGTTATCGATGATGCAGATATATGGAGATCCAGAGGCTGCAGATATTGTATTCACCTCAGGAGCAAATATTGATGTTGTTGGCATCAACATTACCACACAAATTAGAATGACAGGTGCTTTTCAGATCGATTTTTTCAAAACTCTTCGATTTCCCCCCCTTTTACGTATACATGTAGTAGTTAAGACTTGATATTTCTCTTTGTTACTTGTGTTAGATGCTGATCTTGATGAACTAAGACAATCAGAAGGAAAACATGCTAAACTTTTGTGCAATATGTGCAAATTTTATCGCGATTTTCATGTAAAGTCAGAAGGCGTATATGGTATTCTTCTACTGTTCTTACATTGTTTTTATACGCGAAATATGTTCTAAACTCACTTTTGCTTTCAGGAGTTTTTCCTCATGATCCTGTCACTTTTGTGGCACTAGTTCGACCTGACCTCTTCACGTATAAAAAAGGCGTTGTGAGGGTTGAGACACAGGGCATTTGCGTTGGGCATACGCTCTTGGATCAAGGTCTAAAGAAGTAAGCATATCGTAAACTGATCATTTCGTGCAAATCTTAGAGTAGTCTGATTTGATTTCTTCGAATTGTAAGGATAAATCTTGTAATGTAGATGGAATACGAGCAATCCGTGGACAGAATTTTCTCCAGTTTCAGTTGCATGGACAGTTGATGTTGATGAAGTTCTGAATTATATCAAGAAAATGTTGATGAAACTATGAATGTAGTTTTCATCATTTGTTGTATCATAGAAAACTTATTCTTGAAATTGAGAAATACATTTTCTCATAATTTCTAATGATAAGTCATTTGAATTCTGTGTACTGATGTTTGGGGATCAGATGCCCTATGTAAACATGCACTTCGAAAGAAAACATTTTTTAGTTGCAATAAATATGTGCACATTAATAAAGAGAGCTAAAGTCTTTATGAGCATTAGTTAATTATTATTGGATCTGATGTCGCTGTATACTTTAGGGAAATTTACAAAGAGTGTTAATTGTCTTTGGAAAAAAATAGCTGCAATTAGATTACAGTTGTTAATTAATTGCCGCTAAAGATCATTTTTGGTACAGTGATGTTATGTTGATGATGAAAAAAAAAAAACTGTGCCTTTAAGGTTTTAATCAATACAACACACTCCAACATAGGTTGTGGTACATTGCCACATTGGTGGGAGTGTTTCATCCTTAACCAGAGGTCTGAGGTTTGAGCCCTGGATATGGAAAAATTCTCTGCTCCAATGTGGGCTTCGAACACCGAGTGTGACTTCTTTATATGAAAGTGAATGTGTAATATTTTAGCTATAACGATCGTGCTCATTTTGAATTACATATATAACTTCGATTTTTATATGAAAAGTAAATGTGTAATTAGTTATGCTGTCTTTTTGGGTTGGTTAGGCTCATGCGATGCAGACGCTAGTCGATGAAATAAAATGTTTAATTTTGTTTCAAATATTAGAATACAAATAATTAACTATAATGTTTTTTTGCCAGAATTATATTTTTTAATAATCAAATTTATGCTTTTAGGTATCATGTCGTAAGTTAAAATCGTACCTAAAGAAAAGAATAGTGCATGAAAGACTAAAAAAATATCTTTATTAGGAAAAAAATAACATATCTATTACCTTAATTGCATTTTCAAGAAAGTAATGTCTTAACTTTATAATAGAAGTACTATTCTTTCTTCGTCAAAATATAACAAAGAGATATACGAGTTGTTTAAAATTGATATAAAAATTGATATACGAACGAGTAATCTTTTTAAGAGAATTGAAACTTTTTAAAAATCTTATATTTTATTTGATATTTATATAGGGGCTCAACCAGATTTGAATTCGTATCATGAAGTCTATTTTTAGAGTTTACTTTCTAATAATTACGACTTCATATTCAGGATTCGAACTCAAAATCTTTTATAGACACATAGTACTCACCCCAACCTGACAACCTGACAATCCTTGTTTGTAAATTAGTACGGTTGTTTTTGTATAATATTAATTGAATAAAAAGTCCGGTTCAAAGTTTCAAAGGATCCTTATTTTCAACTTTTTTACAACTTAAATTTCATATTTGAGCGTGGAAAATAAAGATAATTATAGAGAGAACAAAAGGGCTTCTATTTTGATGAATCTCACATAACGTGAATTTAATTGAATCAGATCAATAAATTGTAATACGAGATAATAAAAAAAATAATCCAATGCACATGTAAAAAAAAAAGTCAATTAAATAGTGGCAAACGTCAAAAGACTCATTGAGAAAGGGACTTGTTGACCTACCACATCCTACAAATTTTTGTAATTTTTTTTTAGAAGATTTAATAAGTAATATTTCTTTATTATTATCGTTATAAATGTATATAAGCTTTTCATAATTGATTAGTAAAGTAATTAATAGTCTTATTTAGCTATCAAATTAAAGTTATTTAGACTAAATAATGAAATGTCTAGTAGACTAGTACTACTATCAATTTTATGTTACAACAATGGAACATAAAAAAATTGTCCACGTAATATTATAGAATAGACATGTCAAAATTTCAAAAGTTACAAGATAGTTGTAAAAGATGTATAAAACATCAAATATTTCGAAACGTAAAGATTTTTATCTTTAGAAGATAGTGATGGAGACGAGATTTTTATCAAAAAAATTTAATTTACATTATATAAATAGAAAAAAATAAATTGTTTAATCTTATTAAATATACAACATAATTTTTTACCAATATCCGTCGACTTCTCCTCTAATGCTAGACCCTCTTAATGAAGAACGAGGTTATTTCTTCATCTCAACAATAAAAAAAGAAGAAGCAAAAGTACAAAGAAAACAAAGTCAAGACTATAAATGGTGTTGTTGATTTTTGATTGACTTTGTTAAAATTAACTTGCACCACCAAAAATAATAAAGACAACCTTTTCATTTCACTTTGTTTGGTTTGACAAATAATTGAAATGTATAGTACCATTACCAACAAGGGTGGTAATATACTTTTTTTCATCCTTGCAAGGTCATGAGTTTGAGTCTTTTTGATACGAAATCGCCTTTATTAAGGAATATGATTTATTCCCCAAAGTAGGATTTTCGGATACAAATCTAAATTTAGTCAGGCTTCAATATAGGTATATATCAAATATCGAGTGTGACACTTTTTTTAGCTTATCTAAAAAAGAATGTTATATTTACATAATTCGATACAATTTTATTTTTCCTATCCTTGATATAATGATTTACAATCATATAAATAATCAAGAAATATTTATATCAGGTCAAGTAATAATATCACATAAATTAAAACAGAAAGAGTGCATCCAAAAAAAAGCAGTTGAACAAACATATAAATTTCCCCAATATCTCATACATAATTCTTGATCCCCCAGACATTTACCTACCCTCCCACACCCCTTGAATGAACCCTTTCAACTCCCAACAATTTCATATTACCCACTCCACCTACAACTACTTCAATTCCATTTACACACACACACACACACACACACACACACACCTTCTTCCTAATCCTCTTATAAAACACCCCCTACAAATATCCTCTAAAATTACAACATTTTCAACAACATTTCCATATAATGTCTAGTGTTCATTCATCGACGGTTTTAGCGGAGACGATTTCATGGTATTGTGCATTGTTCTTGGCAATTATGTTGGTGTTGAGTTGTTGTGAATCAAGTGAGAGTGATCATAATGAATTCATAGTACAAATGCAAGGGAATTATAAGAAGATGGCATGTGATGAAATATATGTAGTTAAAGAAGGTGAAACATTACATACAATAAGTGAAAAATGTAATGATCCTTTCATTGTTGAAGAAAATCCACATATTCATGATCCTGATGATGTTTTCCCTGGTTTAGTTATCAAGATTACTCCTTACAAGAATCTCTAGAAGAAAAAAAAGGGGTAGTCACATATTTGATCAGTCGATCAAAATTAAAATATCTACATCTGCTAGTCGATATACATAATATATACATGTATTATGTATATATTGGTTTGGCTGTCTTTTAAGTTCACTTCATATGTGCATGAGCTATCTTTGTAATTTAATTTCCTTCTCTTTTTTTTTTGTTGATTTTAAAAGAAATTTTACTAGGCTCAATGGCATGAACATTATGGGCCGAGCCTCTATTTTTCCTTCCTTTTTGGGCCCTTTGCCTATAGTTTTGCTTTTATCTGTTATTATTGGTGCATGTGTTCTCAGTTTACATGGCAACATTAGTTGTCCAAAAAAAAATATAGCTTGCTAAATTATGAAATGATTTCATTTAATGATAAGTTTTTATAACCACACAAATTTCATGAAACATTAAAAAACACAAATTTCAAATCTTTTTTATATATAACCATACAATATTATAACATATTTATTATATCCACGTATTGTGAAGATCTTCATGTTTTTCTTCTTAAATTTTATGTCTCTTCAATATTTGTTACATCAATTGAAATGATGAAAATATCTTGTGGTACTACTTGTTTCTCTATAAGCATCTCTTTTATTTTTCCATTTATGTAGCTTCCTTTTTGGAGGGGTGTATGTTTTAATATTTTACGTAAATGTATCTTTCGATCATCTAATTTACTAATATGACTGACAATATATACATATAAATAAGGTATGTATATTTCTTATATATAATATGTTGTATATGTGTATACCATAAAGTATACACTATCAATATATCATATACATATTTTGTTAGGCAAAAGACAGAAATCACATACTTTTAAGGCAAAATTACCATTTGTCTCTTATAAGTTTATAATTACAGAAATTCCTCAAACTGGTATAATAATATAAGCGTCAATACTCAATACATAATCTGATGCGCGAGATACATTAATCGTTAAGTAAGATACATTACACTTTATACATGAGACACTAATATGATGTACATTTTATACATGATACACTAATCTGATGCGCGAGATACATTAATCTGATGCGCGAGATACATTAATTTGATGCGGTGATACATTAATCTGATGCGTGAAATGAGAGATTTTGGGAATTTATAAAACTAATAGAAAATAATGGTAATAAGAGAACTTAAATGTGGGATCTCTGTCATTTTTCCTATATTTTGTAAGCAAGATGGCCCAAAGACATTGGACCATAACTTTTCAAATCTTGTTTGAGTGGAAAATGTTTTGGGCCTATAGCCTGCTACTACAACTTTAGGCCCAATACTATTATTTAGTTTATAGCCCACAAGTGCATGTGCAGTAGTACAAAAATGACCACTTTAATGCCTAATAATAATGCAAATTAATGTACTCGATCATTTTTCATATTCCTTATTTATCTTCAAACATATCAAATTATATATTGTGAATCGTAGAGAACAAAAAAATAAAGATCAATCTATTTGAAGGGCAAAATATGAAAAATCAGTTCGTTTGATAGTTAACATCTAGACAATTACTCAGTCGATTTTTCTATTAATGTAACTTGATTTATTTTTATTTAATTTTTTTTGCAAATATTTCTCGTTGAATTGGTAAAAAGGGTTAAATGCAATTAAATTATGATCGATTAATTTCTTTTCTTTTAACTATATCGATAAAGTAACGAGTGGATATACTTGCACAAAGTAAAGAAAGAACTAATAGGAAGGAGCGGATGGAGGTTTTTTTTGGCTCGTGTTTTATTATTAGAACTCAACCGTAGTGAGAGCACTTACTTATGAGTCAAAATTTTATCTCGATCTTATAATACGAAAAAATTACACTAATAATCTATAAAAAATACATATCAGTATTTGAGTATAATCAAATGTATGAGCTCAAGCAGATAGTTAATGTGAGTGCAGTGGCGTAGTCACACACTTGGACATCCTTCGTGGAAAAAAAATTAGCATATATACAAGTAAAATGATATACAAAATGATTAAATTATAAATAACCTTTTTTGGACACCCTTAACATAACAAGTTGCTATTTTTGCACACCCTTTTAAAAAATTTTTGACTCCACCAACTGAAAAGTAAATTATGATATTTGGGAAAAGATTGTGCAACAACAAGCAATGTATCACTTTAAAAATTGCCTTCTAGTACACACAAAAAAACAATTATTGTTGATATCAATTTTCAAATCAACCACATAAATTTAATGGTGCATTATTATGATGTAAGTGGGGGTCATATAAGCTAGCTAGTGCTCTAATTAAGACACCATGATATTTATTTTATCTTTGATTGTATTGATCTTGATTATGGCAGACAATTTTGCTAATGATCATTTTGATTTAATTACGAAATTTATTGCTGAGTCATATAAATAATATACCACACATATCGTGACAGATGTTAGTGGCCAACATTTTTGTGTGTGTGATGTGACCGTACTTGACTTTTACTAGTTGTTTATAGCATGTAAAACGTGCAAGAATTTGCAACAATTATTATCATTTTTGCATTTTTTTGTTTTTCTTGTGTGAAGTTTATATTGAAGTACTGACTTAATTAGAATTGTATATTATATGTTTTATTCATGGATGACGCTTTCAATATGATTATCTCTATATTAAATATTTAAATTTGAAACCTCTGATTAAAGGGTGAAACAGTCTCACTATTACCACAATCCATATTCGTATCGTTTCACATTTAACTTAATAAGACTATTTGACAAGTGGTTGAAATTCCCTCCTGCATAAAAGTTCGAGTAACTTTTACATATAATAAACATAAAAATTATATTTGTATGTTATAACTATAGTTTGCATAATTACGTTCCATAACAAATATTAATATGTATATTTTGATATATATATAAAGAAAGTAATTGTATAATTCGTTATACATATACAAATAAAACAGTTGTATAATTCGCTATACATATACAAATAAAAGTAGTTGTGTAATTTGTTTTGGAATACAAATACAAAAGATCAATTGTATAAACCGTGTTTGTATAAAGCGAGAAAGAAAGACGACAAAAGAAAATTGGATAGTGGAAGATTGTATTTGTACAATCACAAGTGTATAAGATGAAAATATATGCATTTGTAATTGTATATACAAGTTTCTCTCACTTTATACAAACACAAACACAATCTATACATTTGTGTTTGTATAAAGTGAGAGAGGCGAGTGAAAATGGCAAGCGAGATCTGGGAGAGGGGAGATCAGAAGGGAACGAAAATATATGTATATATATAATTTTCTCTCACTTTATACAAACATTAACACATTTTTATACATTTGTGTTTGTATAAAAGCGAGAGTGGCGAGCGAGATTCCATCAGAGAGATACGCGAAAATAGCAACAGTTTGAGATAGGATACTATTAAATCAAACTATGTTTATAACATTTAATTTGAATTAATAATTTGCTATTATATACGATTTTCCCCATAAGTTTAGATACTTTTTTTAAATCTATAATATCTTTCTTTATCTCAATTGATGTGGTGCATATTTCTCTTTATTCCTCTCTTAAAAAGAAATGTCACATTCTCATAATTGAAAATAAATTATCTATAAAAAAAAAAAATCATACTTAATCAGACAATCTATAATCACACACAAATAGACGATGAGTGTTTTAGATTATAACTTTCTAAAAGAAAATCTTTATTTTTTTAACTTTGTGTCGTTATAGAAAAATCTTTCATAAATAGAGGGATCGAAACTGTTATTTCTTTAAAATAAATAGTGAGATAATTATTTTTCAAAACATAGCAATATTTTTCTTTCAAACTATAGCATGTGTACTATATACATGTGTATACAATATCAATATATATACGTTGATACATTATATATATATATATATATAGAAAGTGCCCCTTTTGTGTCTCTTTCGACTCTCTTATACTTTTATCTAAATATTGTATACACATTAATAACATTTACATGTAAATATTATGCCTACAATTTAGAGAATTGTATCAACGAATATTTGCTATAACTTATAATTATTTAAATATATCGCTATAAAATATAACTATGAAGTAAAATCAATTACATTAGATTTTTTTTTCCAGTGTTTATATTCTGTGGAATGTGGATGCTAGTAAATGTTTTCATATGATTAAATATTATGCCTACAATTTAGAGAAATATTGTATCAACGAATATTTGCTATATTTTATAATTATTTAAAAATATCTCTATTTATTATATATATATAGGAAGCATAATCAATTACAGTAGATATTTTGTTTTTTCATTTTTTATATTAAGTGGATGCCATTTTCCTTACCTGTTTCTATCCTCTCTTTTTTTTATTATTTTTTTGTATTTTGTATTTAGATCAAATTGCTTCCAAAAAAAAAAAAGTAAAAGTGAGAAGAAAAAAAAATATTTTCTTGGTTTAGATGTAAGCAATAATTAGTTTTTGAGGTGGAAAAAAGTCTTATCATATTTTCTTGATCGGAAAGTGTTACTAATTAGATGATTATAAACATAATATATGTGGAGAGCAATAATTACCTAAGTATTATTTTTTAGTACTTGATTCTTTGTTTTTCAAATAAACTATTTGTTCTCAGTCACTTTTTAAATTTGGAGATTCAAATAAATATGATAACTTTTAATATTTAACAATAATAATATAATTACTGCTATATTATATCTACCAAAAATAATATTATATAAAAATGTATAATCAATACTCTATAAAATATTGATAAAAACTTTAGTAATTCTAAAAATAATATATTAACTCAATTATTTGCTAAATGTTTTTAAAACAATAAATGTTGCCACTAAAATATAATCTAGTGCCATTAAATGATATTCATCTTTTAAGTTTTATTACAAAATCATATATATGTGTTTATCTGTAATAGTAATTAAAATAAATTGTGGGATAAGAAAGCTTGGCCTTTTATATAATTACACCCATACAGCATCTCTAGATGATAATAAAAAATGATATATTTATAGGAGTTGTTAGTCATTAGATTTAGTTGTTATTATTCTTTTGTGCATTATTGGGGAGTTGTATTATTAGTTACTTTTAATAATTGCACATTAATATTATAAGCTTCCTTTCATATCTGGCTCTTGCTTAAAAGACGGAATTTTATGAGATGTAATGAAAATCGTACAGATAAAAGTAGGACTAAGACTAAATGGCTCAAAACTAGTCTTGAAAGTATGTCTCTCTTCAGCAGTGCTTTCTTTCACAACAAGAAAGAATTGAATTAGCCTCCGAGAACTGAACTACCTTGATCTGAATCTCTGGAACTCAGAGAAGACCAAGGCAGATTCAAAATAACATTATAAATAATTATGACTAACATTCTAAGATGTATCTTATACATTATAATAATATAAAATTATTATAATTTATAGTATTTATATACGAATAATATAAAATTATTATAATTTATAGTATTTTTTCGTATAATTTTTAATATGTAGATTTTAGAATAAAAACAATGAATTAATTTAGTTCATTTAGTTTCAAGATTACCTAAATTGACTATACATAAATAAAACATAACAATTAAAAGTGAACGAATTTAATGATGGATGCTATTCTATGATTATTGTACATGTAGAAATTAATTTATTGTTCAAATTTTGTATTATGTAATTGGAAATTGTAGTAGTCCAATTTGCAAAATTCTGTGGGCAACCAACTTTATGTCATGTTATACTACCAAATACTAGTATATATAATCATAGAAATTGAAAGAGGAATCTTATTAATAACATTTGCAATTTGGTTATTATAATTATGGAATAAACACAATTTATTGGCCTTTTTGTTCTTAGTTTATAGTTAGTTCATGTCTTGTTTCAATGAACTAGCTAGTTCCACATGTGTGATTCTCTTTTTTTTAATAAATAAAATCAAATAAAATAGTCCAAATGCACTTGCACCATATATATAAAGCTTTCCTTTTTATCTTCTTTATTAATTTAGTGTTTTGCTTTGGCATGTCCCCTTCATGATATCATAGGTTGGGTTCAAGCATAAAGGAGCTAGTTGATTAGTCATTTACTATGTTGTTAGCTTCTTTTTTCTTCTTATAATATACTTAATAACTAGACATGAGATCTTCGTATTAGCACGAGCTCAATATCTTTTTTTTTTTTGTATTAATTATAGATAGAATTTTTAGAAAGCAAATTAATTTTTTAATATGATTTTTAGACATTTTAAGCTATTAATTTATGTGATTTATAATAATTTTTAGATAATTTATGTGATATTGAGAAATCTTTTAGAATCAATTTAATTTTCTTATTTCTTTTAATTTTGGTTCTTTAATTGTGATCTATATTACTTTTACGTTATTTTTAAACAATATATGTTACTCAGCTATCCATTTTTCTGTGGCATCGAGATTCAAGGATCAATTGAACTTTTTATTAGTCTTTTAAATATTTTAAATTGTTAATTGTTGTAATTTATAGTATTTTTAAAGTAATTTTCAAATAATATATGATACTCCATTTCTCCCTGTATATGTAGCACATATAGAATTTCAAGACTCAATTAAATATTGTTAATTATTGAGATTCATAATACTTTTTTACTCAAATTTCAAATTGAGTAATACATGTTACTTTTTTATCGCATTTTATATGACACCAATAGATTAATTTCAAAATTAAAGAAATATTTTCTATACTTTTTAAAAATATTTTAATTTGTCAATTATCATAATTAATAATATATCTTACGTAATTTTTAAATAATGAGAAGAGAAATCACACCCATCAACTATAATTTGATCCGGTAGTAATTTGTTAATTATATAAATTTTCCTTTCATTTCTTTTTTTCTACTCCCAACTTAAAAAAGAAAGAAATAAACTACTGATCATTTGTTTATTTTTACTTATTAATTTTAATATATTAAAATAATTTTTTTATATATAATACCCTTAGAATTATGATAATTAAGTTTCTCATAACAAATTAATATGTGTCACTCGAGGGAAATTTTTCTGCACTAAAATAAGTATCGATTTAGTATGAAAATATTACTCTTTTATTTATTTATTTTACTTATCCATTTTATTAATAAATAAAAAAAAGACAAAGATTTCTCAAATCATTTTCCTATTTTTGAAATGTTAATCATCATGATTCATGAATATTACAATAAATTATTCACTTCAGTTATTTAAGACGCCCAAAATTCATTGTAGACAGAGATAATTAACTTAAAAGAAATGTACCTTCTTGGGAATAGCGAGAAAGTCCATATTTTTTCCTTTTTTGGTTAAATAAATTACACCTTCCGTTTAAAAAAGAATAACCCTATTTCCTCTGTAGTCTGTTTAAAAAAAAATGTCTCTTTCCTTTTTTGGTAATACTTTAACTTTAATTTTCCACGTGGCATGTTTAAGACCACAAGATTAAAGGGCATTTTGATACATTTGACATAATTTTAATTTAGAACCACAAAATTAGAAAGTCTTTTTTTCCCTTTAAACTCCGTTTCAAGTCAAACTAGGTCATTCTTTTTGAAACGAAGGGAGTACTCCCTTTTGTACATTCTTATTTGTCAGGTTGCGCTTTTCGAAAGTCAATTTGAGTAATTTTTAAAGTTAAATTAGATTACATTAATTTGATATTTTAAACAAAAAATTTAGATATTCAAAAACTATATAAAAGTACTATGAACTGCAATTTTTTACATATCACTTTGATAAAAAAAAATACATTTTAAAATATTAGTCAAAATTTATATAATTTAACTTTAAAAATAAAAATTAAGACAAACAATTATATATCAAGTTAAGTCCATGCACCTACTCCTATTTTTATTTTTACCATAAAAATAAAGACCACATAGAGGCATAACTATTAGTAGGAGAAATTTTTTCAGCTTTAATTAATTGAATATCTAAATTTATATTCCGTTTAGTTTGATTTTTCATTTTACAATATTCTTTTTATTTTTCTTTTCTACTTCCGTTCTTTTGATAAAAAAACTTATATATTAAATTTGAGCAAAATGTGTTAAAAATATTTTTAAATTCGCGAATTATTAATTTTATCTCTTAAATTGTTGAAAATTTTAAAATAATATTTTTACTTAATTAACTGAACTTAAATGCACTTTTAATCTTGCAATATGAGTGAAATATATCTCTAAATTCTATCCAAATCTAAGAGTGTTATAAAATATGCTCTCAATATTTCATTAAGGATCTCATGCACCTACAAAAATTTAATTATTTTTTTAAAAAAATTAATAGTGAAATTTCTAACTCCCGTCACCGAACTACCATAGAAATTTTGGCAGATAGCTGCCCATAGTTTCCTTCTAATTTTCCAAAAAAAATAAAAAAATCAGTCTATCTGCAGCCACAGGTATATTTATAGCATAAGAATATTAAGGTTTTTGATTAAACTATGCCACTTTGTTTGCCTTATTATTCATCTTGGCAGATAGCCCTCTTTTATGTTTTATTATATTTATTAGTAAATAAATATTAGTCACATGTTTGTTAGAGAGTCTTTTTTTTAAAAAATAATAATTAAATATTTTCACCGTGTCAATTTGCAAGAAGAAAAAGAAAGAATTTAAAAAAAAAAAAAACGGACTAAGAGAAAAACGATAAATAATTTGAAACAGAAGGTTATACTTTTACTTTTATTGATGATTCTTATTTTTCTTTAAACATCTAAACATTTATATAAGTACTACTAATTCCCACTAATTGAGTAAATTTGAAGAAGAAACATCAACAAATAACCTCTTGAGCTTCAATTTATATGCCCTATCATCGAAACGATTCAAAACGAGAAGTATCATATTTATGCTCTTTGATTAAAATTAGGGAAAATTACGTGGATAAACAAATTTATACTATTTAATTACTCATCATAGCTATAGTTTGTTATAATTACCACTCGCGACTAACAGTATACATTAATTACATGGGCTGACTTCGAGTTTGTATAATTAGTTATGTTTGTATTTGTATAATTCGCCAGGATATACAAATAAATATGCATAATATACAATTTTTTAGCCTATATACATATACAATTCACCTCTCTCCCACTCTCTGCCCTCTCTCGCTCGCCTCTCTCCTCCCTCTCCCAATCTCGCTTGCCATTTATACAAAAATATATGTATAATATACAATTATATACAATTATATACATATACAATTCACTTCTCCCACTCTCTGCCATCTCTCGCTCGCCTCTCTCCTCTCTCTCCCAGTCTCGCTCGCCTCTCTCCTCCCTTTCCCAATCTCTTGCCATATATACAATTACATATGTATAATATACAATTATCTAACTAATATACATATACAATTCACCTTTCTCCCACTCTTTTCCCCATCTCTCTCTCCTCTCTCCTCTCTCTCCCAGTCTCGCTCGCCTCTCTCCTCCAAATAACATGTAGCTACAAATTGTAATTATCAAACTATATCTGTGGAGAGTAATTAATTATTTTTAAGTGGCTGTACGTTAAAGTTTCTAAAAAATTATGATATTTCTTCAAAGGAATATAATAAGTGGATTCAACATATCACAAATGAAATTACGTGAATTCAGGAACTTTTAACATAATCCTAAATATTAATAAATATCTTAATTATGGAATCAATTAAAATCATATATCAGTTTGTGGTCGACATAAAAGTTCATAATCGACAAACCAGAAGTCCTCTTGTGAAAGGTCCCTTTATATGGAAAAAAAATCGCATTAATCTTTATATTCATTATGGACCCTAATTAATTATAATATGCATCGTTAAATCTCACTTATTTTCTATTAAAGATAATTTCCTACCGAATGTTCAAATTTAAATTTTTAATTAAGAATAAAAGAGTAATCTATCATACTATTTATAAATTATAACAATAACAACATATCTAATGTAGCCGTATAGAATACGAAATGGAATCTTACGGGTCAGATCGAACTACCTATAAATTTTTAAATGAGAAAAACAACAAATAGCACGTGATTGAATGGGGTACAAACTTCCAATACGTGATTCAAAAAAGATGCGTCTTCCAACTGTCTTGTTTTTCAATCCATGCGATAATTATGCTCTTTCTTTTCTTTTTGGGCTGTGTTCTGGTTCTTTAGTTTAATGGAAAAATTATCTAAATACATAATTTATTTTATTATATATATTTTTAAAAGTTATCATCTGAAAAAATTATAAAATTACTGTTCTTGGATACATCAGGATAAGTGTGTCTTATATCGAAGATAATGTTTCGGAAAGTTGAGTGACGTATCGGGACAAGTGTGTCTTGTATCAACAAAGATAATGTATTGGGATAGGGATTCGTTAGACGCTGAGTGATGTATCCGAAATCGTAACACGATGTATTGGGACGTTGAGTGATGTTTTCGAAACCGAGGCGCGATATATCGGGATGCTGAGTGATGTAACCGAAATCGGGACGTGATTTATCATGACGTTGAATGATACAAAATCCTTAAATTTCAAGGAATTTTTGTAATTTGAAAAGAGTAGAAATATGATGTAATTAGCTCTTAACATTATGGTATTTGTGTAAAACTTACTTTTTTTAATAGTAAGGATAGTCGAGTTCATTGAGCAGGTAGTCTCAAATTCGAAACTTTCAATATGTTTTCTCGGTTGAGTTTGTCGCACGAGATTTGTCTAATATGACTTATCTTTAGTACATGATTTGCGGGGCCACTAATACATTAAAGTAAATTAATTTACCTTGTGCGCATTCAAAAAATAGCAGTTACGTTTCTTTTATTTTAAAAAAATCTTTAATAGTATAGTTAGTGGAGAAACTATAGAATAAGATGAGTATTATATAATGTGTCCTTTTCTTAGCATTATTATTATAGTAAGAGAGTAAGTGTGAACGTGTATACTAATTATAATATTGAAATATTTAACAATTTGGTTCAATTCATCTCTCCTTATTCCTTCATCTCCCATTTGTTTTTCTATAATTCTATCCTTTCCATCAATTTTATCTTTATCTCAAAAAAAAATCATCCTTTTTCCCCAAAATATGATTCATGTTGATGTTTTTTGGTGGTTGAAGTCTTTTCATGTCTATTCTATTCTTATCTTCATCATAATTACTCTATTTTCTCTAATCTTCTATATAGTGAGGGTAAAACTTTGGTGCAATTGTGAAATTTGCCATGCTTACATCACAACAAGTTGGTCTTCACAATTCATCAATTTGTGTGATTGGTATACACATCTTCTAAAAGAATCACCAACAAGAACAATACACATACATGTTCTTGGCAATATCATCACTTCAAATACTCAAAATGTTGAGTATATGCTCAAAACAAGATTTGATAATTATCCAAAAGGGAAAACTTTCTCTACTATCTTGGGTGATTTTCTTGGTAGGGGTATATTTAATGTTGATGGGGATTTATGGAGATTTCAAAAAAGAATGTCAAGTCTTGAACTTGGAAAAGTTTCAATAAGATCATATGCATTTGAAGTGGTGAAAAATGAGATTGACAAAAGGCTTATTCCACTTTTAGATGAATATAATAAACAAGGTGGGGTTCTTGATTTTCAAGATGTTTTTAGAAGATTTTCATTTGATTGTATTTGTAGATTCTCTTTTGGATTAGACCCTAAATGTTTAGAATCCTCACTACCTATCTCACAATTTGCTCTTTCCTTTGACCTAGCATCAAAATTATCAGCTAAAAGGCTATGACAACATCACCTATAGTTTGGAAAATCAAGAGATTTTTCAACATGGGGAGTGAAAAAGAGTTGAGGGAAGCAATAAAAGTGATCAATATTCTAGCACAAGAAGTTATAAGGCAAAAGAGAAAATTAGGTTTTTCAAATCATAGGGATCTTCTTTCAAGATTCATGGGATCCATAAGTGATGAAACTTATTTGAGAGATATTGTCATAAGCTTTCTACTAGCCGGTAGGGACACTATAGCATCCGCGTTAACAAGTTTCTTTTATGTGATTGGAAACAATCCACAAGTCACTAAAGCCATTAGAGAAGAAGCTAATCGAGTTCTAGGTCCAAATGAAGACCTCACAAGTTATGAACAAATGAGTGAGCTTCATTATCTACAAGCATGTGTTTATGAAAGTATGAGACTTTACCCTCCTATACAATTTGATTCAAAGTTTTGTTTAGAGGATGATTTTTTACTTGATGGGACTTTTGTGAAAAAGGGAACAAGGGTTACTTATCATCCTTATGCTATGGGAAGAATGGAAGAATTGTGGGGTTGTGATGCTTTGGAGTTTAACCCTCAAAGATGGTTGAAAGATGGGGTTTTTGTCCAAGAAAATCCATTCAAGTATCCAGTATTTCAAGCTGGACTTAGGGTGTGTTTGGGTAAAGAAATGGCACTTGTTGAGGTTAAAAGTGTGGCTCTCTCTTTACTAAGGAGATTTCACGTCGAATTAGCTCAACCATATCACCACAACCCTCGATTCTCTCCTGGCCTTACTGCCTCTTTCAACGGTGGCTTATTGGTTTCAGTGCGAGAAATAAGTCCATAAGTTGAAAATATGGATCAAAAAGGTATTCCATATGTATATATATTTTCCTAGTCGAAAGTAGTAAGTTCAGTTGAACTTGCAGAACTCGATCAAGCTGAAGTAGTAACTTAACTATATGTGGTATAGCATATTCAAGAAACCCTAATCATGGAGGATGGAACTCATTTAAAGATATCAAGTAAGAAGTTTTTCCCTCTTTTAGCTAAGGTAAATTTATTGTTATGTTATGGCATATTTAAAATATTTGCTTTCTAGCTAAGTGATATTTTTTACAAATTATATATGTTTAGCTATATATGAAGAAGATGGTATATATGTAACTTGTTTCTTGATATGTTGAAGTTGTATATATATACGTATTGCTTGTTGGACTATTGTAAGTATTGTTATTATTATTATTATTATTATTGTTATTATTGTAATTATTATTATTATTTGGTAATGGATTACTACTCTATGTTCTACTTCCTCAATTTGTGCATAGTATGAAAGTCGTCTAGGGATCGTTTGGTTCAAAACAAGAATAATTTTGAGTTATGATTCTAGGATTGATAATCATGATTATAACCTGAATAATCAATCTCATATTAAATATGTGATTAGTTATACCAAAATTTTGGTATAAAACTAATAATATTGGTTTAAATTAATATCTCCAACCGAACATGAAATAATATAAAATTTAAAATTTTGTGATCATTAGTTCTACCTAAAAGATCAAGCTCAAAATATTAAACGTGATCATCTTTGTGTGTTATTTTGCATGTGTTAAACACCAATTATTATAACTCCTCACATCGAAAGTTATGACTATTAGGCAGAAAGGAGAATTTTAGGCAAAGATTGTAAATAAAGAGAAAAATCAAAGTTGGGAACGTTACTTTTGAAATGAATTTTACGATAGATAATTTAAATTTAATTATAAATTTAATATAAGCATCAAACGTTAAATATTAAATGATAATCAGAATTTTAATATAAGCATAATATAAACATCGAACGTTAAACATTAAATGGAAAAAAAAGAGAGAGGGAAGATTAGAATTTTAACTCAATGAATTTTAATAATTATAACAATGGCTTTAAAGTTCTACGTTTATTGTGTATACATATTTAATAAATTTATTTATATAATACATACTATTTGAATAAAATTATTAATTCGTATCGGTAGACTTCTAGCTTCGCTCCTAATTATATGAACACGTGTCATGATCTAAAAAAAGCTATTTTTCTGTTGTGCTAAAGCCTAATTAATTCATACACGTTGATTTAGCTAAAAAGGGAAAAAACAATGAATTTTAATTTGTATAATTGAAAGTGCTACAATATTTATTTAATTAGCATTCCTAGCGCGGCGCCGTATAAACCAATTTTATCAATTTCACAAGTATAAGTTTTAAAATATAGAGTTTAATCTCATAGGGTAGATATAATCTAGGTAAAAAGTATATCTCTTGGTTGAGAATTTAAATTTTACGAATTTAATTTATAATTTTTTTAAATAATGAGTCTATTATATATTTACAAATTTCAAAAGGTTTATAAAGAGATCAAGATCTCAAAATATTCTACAAAAATCATGGAATATTTATATATAGAGATCAAATTTAAATCATCCTAGTTTGAGAAATAGCCATTAACAGCCTTCGAATCATGAATAAATCTTTGGAGAGGGAATCAAGAGAGAAACAAAATTGTACT
Source organism: Solanum lycopersicoides (assembly GCA_022817965.1). NCBI lineage: Eukaryota > Viridiplantae > Streptophyta > Magnoliopsida > Solanales > Solanaceae > Solanum > Solanum lycopersicoides. Next base: position 89,754,480 of record CM040627.1, read on the forward strand.
CGCAATCTATCTTGATGAATAAAATCATGTTTCTTTATATTTTATTTATATGATTTATTTATTTTTCATATGATTAAAATTTGTTAAAAATATATATATATATATATATATATATATTTTTTTTTACAAAATTATGAGTTCAGTATATTATTAAATTTATACTTTAAAAAGTTAAGATGAATCTGATATCTCCATCTAGCTAGATTGATCATTGTCCTTATCCCTAGCTTTACGTTTTACAATAGTTATATAAATTGGTTGGCTGAGTGGTTTTCCACATGTTCTATTATTTATTAAATTTATGTCATTATTGTCCATAATCCTTAGTAGAAAAGGACAAGAAATTGGTGTGCTATGGTGTAATCAGAGAATCGAAATAAATTTTTTTTTTATATAAGACAGTTATTTCAAGCTTATTGACAATGGAGCACTCTCTAATACGTATTTTGAAATTCTCGTGTGAGATATATGATTATTTCATCTAAAAACTTGAGTTAATAGAATAGTCATACTTTTAAGTTTAATTTTTTTTATGAATTAAAAGAGGTAAAAATTAATTTTGATTAATTATAAGTGGCGATAATACATATACGAATGCGAAATTTCTAGCTCCTATATTATTATTTTGAGATAGATGATCGATTATATCATCTAAAAATTTAGCAGTAGGATGAATCGTACTTGCATCTAGCTAGTCTTTCGAGCCTTTTTAACTTCTCTTTTTCTCCACAACTTTTAGTACATATTTCCCTTTCAATTCGTTGGGTAAAGATCACAAATGCAATTTAAGAATCTTGAGTAATCAAGTTGACTCTATGTAATTTTTTCCTTCGAAATAATCATTTTTATCTTTATAGGATAGGAATAAATTTTATATATCTTTTTATTTTTTGTTGGGAAAAGAGTCAAATATGCCACTAGATTATTCGAAAAGGTCTAAATATATCCTCAGTTTAAAGTTTGAATCACTCATACCCTCGTTGTCCAATTTTTGGCCCAAATATACCCTAATGGGCGTTAGTTGGTATTTTGGACATATCCAACTCATTTTTCATTTCTTAAATGTCACATGAAATTTCCATGTCATTTTGACCTTATCACATGACATTTTTATAAAAATGGAAAGGGATTCAGACTCATAAACAACCACTCCGACCCATAAATCAACCATACTTTTAAATAAACAATCCGACCCATTTTTAACTATTTTATTTTATTTTTATTTTTTCGATAAATCCAGAAAATGAGTAATTGATTAATAAAAAATAGAAAAATATAAAAAAGTGTAAATTAACGCAAAAAATTCAAAAATAAATATAATAACCTTAAATTCAACAATTTTTTAAATTTTTTAAATTTTTTATTTTTTTCGGTTGAGTTTAAGGTTACTATATTTATTTGTGATTTTTTGGCGTTAATTTATATTTTTTCATTTTTTTTTCTATTTTTATTAATCAATTATTCATTTTTTGAAATTTCTCAAAAAAATTAAAATTAAACAAAATTATTGAAAATGGGTCGGATAGTTTATTTAAAATGGGGTTGATTTGTGGGTAGGATTAGGTGTTTATGTGTCCGAATTTTTTAGAGGCATAATTGATCTCTTTCCATTTTCATATAAATGTCATGTAATAAGGTAAAAATGACATGGTAATTCCATGTAGCATTTAAAGAAATAAAAAATGAGTTGGATATGTCCAGTAGACCAACTAACGCCCATAAGGCATATTTGAGCCAAAATTTGGACGACGGGATATGAATGAACCAAACTTTAAACGGCGAGTATATCTAAACCTTTTCAAATAATTTAGGGGTATATTTGATCCTTTTCCCTTTTTTATATTTAACTTAAGAAATATTACTAAATATGTATTATTGTTATACACTGAATTGTTGATCATCTTATAGCGTTAATAGCTACTAATGTTGCTTATCAATTATCATTTGATTAAGAGATTATTGGAAGACGATTATTAGAAATATTATTAAAAATGAAAAAAAAAAGAATAAAATAATCGTTCACCCAACTATTTAGATTTAAAATAGGTGAATATATAGTATATGTGTAATTTATATAAAATATATGTATAATTAGTTTATATTTACAATTTATCGTATATTAACTACTAAAATTAAACACGTGAATTCAATTGGTTAATTTAATTTATCTGCCAATAATATTTATTTAGCATGTTTGTAGAATCAAATACTAATTAAAGGAATCTTTTAAAGTCCACATATATAAAGATAATTCAACAAAGATACGTGAAATAATTTTAAGAAATCGTTTGATTAAGAACTAGTTATTTTAGAATTAATTATTCAAGATAATTTATTTTGTAATAAGTTATTTCATCATTAAGATATAAATTAAAGGATAAATAATTCAAAATTATAATTACCTAATATCTCCACCAAACGTAAAATAAAATAATTTTATAATTTATTTTAAAAATTATTATTTTTTATACCCCATATCAAACGACCTCTTAATTTAATTGTTGATAGAAACTATTTCTTTTTTTTTGGTTTTCCACCTAGTGTTCGGAGTCAACATTGGAGCTCCGACTAAATCCAGATTGCGCATGGTAGGGCTCATTCGGAGGTGTCGTTCCTAACAGGATTTTCTCCATACTTAGGGCTCAAACCCGAGACCTCAGGTTAAGGGTGAAACACTCCCAACAGTGCACCACAATCCAACCCAACCCAACCCATGTGAAACTATTTCATTTTCAAAAGTGTCAGTCCTTCTCTCTTTACCTTTCATTTCAAATAAAAAAGAAAAATCCCTTACCTCAGCAACTTTTTATATTATTATGACTTTGGAATTTATGAATTTTAAATAAATTATTTAAAATAGAGTGAAAGGGCAAAAAGACATACTAAAGTATTTTTTTTATTGAAATTATTTGGTACATGAGTTAATTTTCAATCTGAACTATCATTAAATATTTATTAAAAAGCATATCACCACTATTGATAGGTTATTTTTTCTATCATGATGATAATTTAAATAGAAAAAGTAAATAACTAATAGTTGAAATAAATTTCGATAAATATTTGATAATAGCTCTAGTAACATCTCACATATATAAATAATTATAATAGTTATGAAACTCAAAAAGTCGAATTACATTAGATATACTTTTATTAGCTAAAGTATAAATAAAATTTTTATTCAATGTTTTTACATTATTTTATTGTGTTGTTTAAAAATTACTCCAAATAAAATTTGAAAATAGGTAGAAGTTAGGACAGTTGAGATTGTTAGGTGGAAACTTACTTGTCAAGGCGTGCATTATTTGTTTATTTTAAAATTATTTTTACTTCTTTCTTTTGATGGTTAAAATTAATTATATTTTATTTAATTAAAGAAGTTGGTGTCATATCACAAGCATATTTAAGTACATTACAACACTATAAGTCTATAACATGTACTATGTGCTAATTAATTATATGTACAAGTAGCTTTTATTTAATTACTAGTTTCTTCTTTTGGCCATTAGTCAATATATGAAAGAGAGATCTCAGCATCACGATGAACACTACAAGAAAAATGTGAATTATATGGAGATTTTTTGAAGATTATATGAGAATTTGCAGGAAAATAAATTTTCTGTATATTTTTATACTAATCTCCAGGAAAATTCCCATATAATTTACACTTTTTTTTATAGTGGAGACAATTCCGAATAGTGATAAAATCAAATATTTTAATAAAAATACGAAGAAATTGAAGATGTTTTAGTATATATAAAAAATAATTGTAATTACATATAAATAATATAATTTTTCATCAATAAATTTGTTATCTAATCTAGCACAGAATTTATCATTTGTGTAATGTGATGCTAGGAATGACAAATGACATTTTATATGGACGTTAAATTATATGATTAATTATAATGTTTGATGATATTGGAATTTATTGTTGATTGGATTTTGACCAATAGGGACTTATATAACTTATTATACGATTTAATTTATTTATTTAATGAATACGATTGATTCAATATTTATACGGAGAAGGGCCTAAAATATCCTTTAAGTTTAAGAAATAGAATAAACATACCCTACATTCACATTTGGACTCAAAATACCCTTTCATTCAGGACCTATATTATCCTTTTACTTAACAGATTTCTTTTGAGTAATAATTAATTTTTTCATTAATGACGTGACATTCTTTAATTGGTTGAAATTAAAATTAATCAAAAATAATAATTTGTCTTAAATTAAATCCAGATCCAACTAAATTCTAGCCCACCCACTTAAAACTTTATTGATCCATATCTTAAATAATCAAACTTCAATCAACAACTTGCTCCAGTTATTTTTAATCTCAGTAAAAAAGAGAGGTACATTAAACCATACACAATATGAAACTTTCAAAAATTCCCTGGAAACATACACCATATTTTGAAACATTATGAAAAAGTCCAGCGAATCTCCAATAATCTCAGAGAAACATAAATTCATAGCGGTAAATTTCTCAAAATCCGAAATCCTAGAGTTCAAAAATAATTTCACTTCTTTCTTTTTTGCGATTCATATAAAGCACTAATAACACAAAAAGCAAAATCAACATAATTATATTTCTTAAATAGACATGATTTTGGGAAATTCTCAAAAAAATCATGGAATAGAATATCAAAAAAAAAAAAAAAAAAATTTAAGCCACAACAAGAGATTATATACTTGATGAAGAAATGAGATCGATACCAATTTTCGTTATGTGCAGATTTTACAAGAAAATTATATGAAGAGAAATTTAGTGTACAAAAGAAAAAAAAAGGGAACTCACCGCTTCGCACTGATTCTTCTTATTTTTTTAAAATATGGGTCAGTAAAATTTTAAGGGGGTCGGGTATAGTTTAGTTGGGTTCGAATTTGATTTGGAGAAATTATTATTTTTGCTTAATTTAAATTTCAATCAATTAGGGTGTGTTTGGTATGGAGGAAAACGTTTTCCATGAAAAATGTTTTCCATAAAAATGTTTTCCTGGAAAACAAGTAGATTTTGGACTTATTTTCTCATGTTTGGTTGGTGAGTAGAAAATATTTTCCGGAGATGATTTTGTGTTTGATTTATATTAAAAATATTTTTGAGAGACATCTTTTATTTTTACTAGAGTAAAAAATAATTTATGAAATTGAAAATATTTTTAAAATCAAAATTATTATTTTTTTGGGGTGGTGGTGGGGGCGGGGGGAAGGGGGTAGGAGTGAAAAAATAAAATTTTGAAGTTGATAGTATTTTTAAAAAACAAAATTAATTTTTTTTGGGGTTGGGGGTGGGTGGGGGGCTGATCGGGGGGTTGGTTAGGAGTTTAAAAATAAAATTTGAAGTTAAAAATATTTTTAAAAAGCAAAATTAATTTTTTGGGGAGGGGGGGGGCGGTGAAGGGGTCAGGGATCGGGTGAAAAAATAAAATTTTGAAATCGAAAATATTTTTTAAAATTGATGTTTTTTTCAAAAAAAAAAAGTAATTTGAAATTGGAGGAGAGTTTTGGAAAAAGTAATTGATGTCCCAACCAAACACACTCTTAAAGACTGCCACATTATTAAGAAAAAGATTAATTATTACTCATAAGGAATTTGTTAAGTAAAAGGGTAATATAGTTCTATATAGGTGAATGGAAGGATATTTTTGAGCCTAAAGATGGACGAAAGGATATTTTTGTTCATTTTTCTATACTTGAAGGATATTTTAGGCCTTTCTCCGATATTTGTATTGCACCAAGGTCACACAACCACTATACATATAACTTTACATTATTATTATTTTTGTTGAAGAAAAGAACAATTTTATATATTTACTTGTAATTATTTCACTGGCACCTTATTTGAAGGGTTATTAACACAATGATCATACAATATGAGGGAAGGTAGAGAACGTAGTAAGATAATTATAACTATATATTTAGATAAAATATTAATAAGAGTATAATTTCACGTACAGAATTTAAGAATAGTAGAGTGTATATAAACTTTTTATTTTTCTAAAGAAAAATAAAAAAATTATTTTCAATTGACATTCGATGAAACACGCACGAGGACATGTCGGCACATTCATATATAAGCATTTAATTATCGCATATAAGATCTTCATTTTAATTTAGCATGTGAATAAAGTTGAAAAAGACAATAATATAATAAATTAAATGGTACAAAAACAAAATATATTTCTTGTTATTTTATTTGATTTCAATATGTACCTTCTTTAAAATAAGCCAATAATCACTCAACTTTCATGATCTGCCCTACATTTAGATATTTTTCATGATCACTGTATTTTTTTTTCATATAAAACATTATATGTTTGTCGTATTTATTAGTCCTAAACATATTTTAAATCTGTCATATATTTACCTTTCTTTTGAAAGAAAAGAAAGGAAATGTAATATAATGCTGATAAAAAGTTGCTTTCAAAGATTCACGATTTGAGTGTGTGTTATTGTTGTTACTTTCTGAATGACCGAAAGATGTATTTCATGAAGAATCGAACAGAGAAATGAATAATCCTTATATTCTAGTTAATTTATATGATGATATATGATTTATAAAAAAAAAAGAGTAATAATCAATTAGAGTTCCCACTATATTTTTTATTCCAAAACATTAGTACACAAAAGAAAAAATGCAATTATATTGTTCAGTAATTCCTAAATAATATATTTTTTTGAAATCATTGTCATGTTTAACAAATTGAATAATATATAATTTGCATTGATTAATTAAAAATAATACATTCAGTCGAACAAGTATGTGGATTTGAGTAGGATAGGAAGTATGTTATAGATAGGGATAATTATTTTTTCTTAATTTGAAAAACACAACAATGTGTATTCTATAGATTAAAAATTTGTCACATACTTTACAAATTTTATTGAAAATGTCAAACACAAGCTAAGAACATACCAATATAAATAATACTCTAACAAAAATATAAAGTTGATTTTATGATGATTTTGTGTCATTATTAGCTCCCAAGTCACCTCCAACTAAGAAGGACGAAAGGTAAAATTGTCATAAAAAATTATGAGTAAGTAAGTATTCTTTCTCTTTCCGAAAGAATGATCTGGTTTGATCTTGTGGTCTTAAATATATCACATAAAAAACTAAAATTAAAATGTTACCAAAAAAGAAAGAGATCGTTCATTTTGAAACAGACTAAAAAGGAAATAATGTCATTATTTTTTAAACGAAAAATAGTAGATTATCATAAGGCCTCTAAAAGCTGTCTAGTGATAAACTTGCTCAAATAATAATAATAATAATTCGCTTGCACAATTTATTCTAATGTAACTGTGCCCTAATTATTTGCCTTATCTATATACTACAGTTAGATTTTAAAGTTTATTATCTTTATCTAAATGTTTCAAATAATTTTTGTTTAGGCTTTATTTATGTCTCTACCTACTCAATCTACTTTGGGTTAGTTTAAATATATATAAGAAGTTATTTTAAAAAAAATAAAATTGAAAGTGCCACTTGGCTTATTATAGGTGAATTTAAAAGTTTTATGTTTTTTAAGAATACTAAAATTAAATCATATAGTATGTAAATTTAAAAAAAAAAACTAAATAATATATATAATGTCATTTGTTAAAATTTTACTTAGGCCACTAATATTTTTGGGGCGAGCGATTAGAGGAAAGGTTCAAACAGTACACCATATAATAGCTTTTTTTTCCTCATAATTTTTGTACGTAACTCTATCTTATTCTCGAACGTATGATTAGTTAATTTTATTTATAAAAAAAAATACATGAAATAATCTGATCAATGAATATTAAAAAAAAATTAACTTGAAATTGATTCACACCTCGTTATTTATTACATATGTATATACATTTATCCTTTACTTCATTATTTTTCTTTCTGAAGTTTCAAAGTAAAAACTCTTCTATCGACGCATTTAATTCTATTTATTAGAATAGATTTCATTGACTCTGACTCTTTGCATGTATGTATGTCCTTTATTTATTTGACTTAGAAATTTCCCATTCTTATTAATTTCGAAATTTTTCTCAATTTGAAAGTGATATATCACTTGACTTATTATAGATGAATTTAAAGGTTTGATGTCTTTTAAGAATACACTAAACTAAATCTTATAGTATGTAATTTTTTTTAAAAAAATCTAAACTATATTTATAATGTCATTTGTTAAAATTTTACTTAGGCCACCAACTTTTTTCGGGCTAGCAATCAAAGGAAAGGTTCAAACAGTACACCATATACATAGCTTATTCATTTTTCCATAATTTTTGTACATAACTCTATCTTTATTCTTGAACATATGATTAATTAGTTTTTTTTAAAAAAAAAATTATAATTATGCGGTGAATGATCTGATCAATGAATATTCAAAATTGATTCACACCTCGTTTTTCATTTGATATAATATCCATTACATATATATATATATACATTTATCTTTCACTTCATTCTTTTTTTCTTTCTAAAGTTTCAAAGTAAAAATTCTTCTATCGATGCATTTAATTCCATTTATTAGAATAGATTCCATTGACTCTTTGCATGCATGTATGTCCTTTATTTATTTGACTTATGATTTCCCATTCTTATTAATTTCGAAGTTTTTCTCAATTTGAAAGTGATTATCAATCGTAAAAGATGAAAGAAATTAATGTATCGTCACCAATGATGATATCTAAATATATATTTTTCGTTGTTCTCATAACAATACCAATACTCCTTTTTCTCTCTAATTTGAATTCATTCTCCTCTACCGTCATTACAACTACCACCACCACATCGTACTCCGATTCGAATCTCAAAATTCGACCCGGATATACGACTTACGATACCTACCTACAAAAACAGCTAAACAAAACTCTCAATCCCAAACTCAGAAAAATTTGGATGACTCGAGATTGGGATCGAAAAATTCAAGTTTTTTCGAAATTCTTCACAGATCTAAAAAATGAAAATTTACTCTCAGATTCATCGAAGGTACTCTGTATTGGCGCTCGAATGGGTCAGGAAGTGGAAGCATTGAAACGAATCGGAGTTTCGGATTCAATCGGAATGGATCTGGTACCGTACCCGCCGTTGGTGGTGAAGGGAGATTTTCATAATCAACCGTTTGATGATCGGACGTTTGATCTGGAATTTTCTAATGTGTTTGATCACGCACTTTTTCCGGTCAAATTTGTATCGGATATTGAACGGACGTTAAAGTCCGGCGGGGTCTGTGTGTTACACGTGTCGTTATCTAGACGAGGGGATAAGTATTCGGCGAATGATTTGTATAGCATTGAACCGTTGAAGAAGTTGTTTAAGCGGTCTGAGTTGGTTCGTACTCGAACCGTTGATGGGTTCGGGTTGGATACTGAAGTTGTTTTTCGAAAAACAAGATGATTATGAAATCGCTTTGAGCGGGTGGATTTGATGCTATAAATTATAATTACTAGTAGCCAAATTAAGAGTTGGCTAATTAGGAAAAAAACTTGTACATGTGCATGGAGAGACTAGAACATATTTAATAAGTCGGAATTTAGTTGAGGTTCGGATGATACTTCTATAGTTTTTCTTTAATTTATTCATTTTTAGTCCAGGTTGCTGGATATTAAATTCTTTTTGCTGGATATATTAGAAAGTCTTTACTAAGGAGATTTCATGTCGAATTAGCTGAGTCATATCATCAGTTCACCACAATTCTTGGTTCTCTCTCGACCTTATTAGTTTTAATGCGAGAAATAAGATCATAAGTTTTAAATGTGAATTCAGGATGATTGTGATTGATTATATACACAAGTTCATAACCAAAAACTATTTCAGATGTATATATTTGTATTGTTCGATTTAAAAGTAGTAAATATAGTTGAACTTGTAGAACTCACTCGATGTTGTGTTGTTGAGGTTACAAAACTCGCTCTAGCTCACAAACTACACAAAAGAGTAAAAAACACACTTAGACAAACTCTATGTGACGAGCTCGATCCAAAAGCTATAAAGGTCAACCTCTTGTTGTCACGAGCAAAAGATTTCGAACTTGAAGTTTTACGTAAATACCAACTCGAATTAACTGAGCCACTCTGAAGGTATACATATTAACCGTTTATAAGGACATTATATTATATGCTATTAGTTATATGATCTCTTTTCAATGGTCCTTTCCCATTTGGAGAGACAAAATGGTTCTCATGGGAGCAAGTATATATAAAACAGTTCCTTAAATATATTTTGGAGCAATTTTAACTTTTTTTTAAGTTTTTCGACTACTTTCTTATTCAGTCAAATATTTGGTGAGTTTTAATGATTTAATCTAACTAAAATTATTATTTTTTAAATGATATAACCGAACTCCACAAAATTGCAGCGCTGAAAATTGCATTAAATTAGGAATAACTCAAGGATCAGGCTAGTAGAGCGTTCACATTTACGTTAAGCCCCTTGTGATTTGAGGCACAAAATAAATATAATAATAACCTTTATAATTTCAATTTAACTCAAAACAATATTGAAAATTGTAAGAAAAGTACACAAATTATGCATCCATGTATACTTTTTACTAGAAATGTTTTATAACTTTAAATTAAATAACTCAATTTTCCATATTGATAAATGAAATTTTCACAATAACATCTAAGATAATCTACCACAAATAAATGACTAAATTCTAATTTAGTAAAATTACTTTTTACTCTTATAAATAATTGTATACTAATACGAGGTTAGATACTGTGTTCTGTACATTAGCAGTAACACTACTTTAGAGAAAATAGGGATTTAAACACTAGTCCTGGAGAGAATATGAGAACACTAATACTTCTGAAATGTATAGTAATAGATTTTAACTAAAAGATTTTATAATCTATCCAAAGATCATTTAAATTTCAAAGAATTCAAAATATCACATATTGGCTAATCAAATAGAAATTTATTAACGAAAACAAAAATTTATTATTTGAAAAACTTCTCTCATTACCAGACAAGGACATATAGAATCGAAAAATCCTATTATAAAATTAACCACCACAACTTGAAAAGAAGTAGTTCAGCACCAATTTATTCTGTGTCTCATTATTTATTCATTAATCTTCCACAAACTCACCAAAATTTAAAGTACCTCCTATATGTTAAAGAATATGCATATAGTATTGAAACCGAATTCGAAATTTAAAAAGTTACTCTTTTCATTTTGGTTCTAATCTCATGACTCTCATGTCTTTAACATGTTGGTTTTTCATTTCATAAGTCCCTTCCACTTCCTACTAGCCTCGGGAGACGCATAGTTAGAAGCACTTGCTGCACAACCAATATCAGAATAAATAACTTTGAAATCAGGAGTGTTTATATTTTGTTGAATGATCTCACTTTCTATAGTAATCGTTGGTGGATGTACGAAAGTACTTGATGTAAAACGAAATCTTGATAATTGTCCACCTTCATCTAGTCGAAAATCCCTGTCAATGTTGTGAAAGAAATCTCTAGACATAGCATCTACTGAATCAAGAGTTTTTGTTTCAACTTTCATATGAGTTGATTTTATGTAATTTCCCATGTTGATTGTTGTTTTCGGAGTTGAAGTACTACATTCATGAACTAAGTCAGTCTTATGTTGATCGCCGGGATATGAGGTTGTCCAGGACTGAAATGGATAACTTTGGGCACAGACTTGCATCTGCCAAGGAAAGGAAACTATATATAGAGGAGTATCTAACGCGTTCATCCTCACAAAACTTTCTAATTTGTCAGATGGTTTAGTTCCTTCTCCAGGAGAGTTAAGCACGGGTGGCGTAATGCTAGAAATAACATGCGTACCACTTTGTAATACGAGACCATCAAAACACGGAGACAAAACGAGAGGCACTTGGTTATGCAGGAAATTCGTAGATGTAGTTGATGTAAGAGTTTCCACAAGAGTAGACTTAGAATCATCATCAGTTTCCTCTACTTCAGTCTTTACATTTTTAGCTATCTGCAATGAATCAAGTCATTTTTCACATATATAATTTGTTCATGTAAAACCTGTAAAGCAAAGTCGATAGTCTCGTATTAAACCAAGTTACCTGCATTCTCAAGTTATCGTTTTTGTTCTTCAAGGAGTCGTACTCCGCAGCAGCAAGTTCTTTAATCTATTCGTCAAAAATAACACTCAGCAGAAAAACGGCAGAGATTGCCCAAATATATGAGTGAAGATATCGGACATACCTTCTTCAAATTTTCATTCTCCAGTGCGAGATCATCTGCTTTTCTTCTCATTTCCTCTCGCATTGCCTTTTAAGGAAAAACTATCAGATTTTGACATGCTACAGCCTGTTAGCGAGATTTCACTGGGTATTTTGTTGTTGGATGGTAAAATAAACTTTTGTTTGCACCAGATGATAACCTCAGTATGTGGTTGAGCATACCAGCATACCTGTCTTCGACGAATTGTCCGTTTGGCAGATTCTCTGTTAGCTAATACACGGCGCATCCTTCGTTCTTCCTTCTCTACCTTAACGAACGAACATGCTTTCAGTAAAAAAAAAAATCTATGAAATAAGCACAAGAAATTGTAAATCTTTAGCACCTCAGTCAATTCTCGCCGCCATGTTCTGCTGGTAACTGGCGGTGGATAATTTAAATCAAATACAAGGCTTGTTTTGAGTTCAGAATCATATCCAGTCCGAATAGCTACTTCCTTCTCATCTTCAAACTTTACGACTACGCCTTGCTCCTTTATAAACAAGAGAGCATCGGGGAATTCTATCAAAAGACCGAGCAACAAATTGCGACAGAAATCATATCTACTTAGACAAAAATGGCTTCAGGGGCACCTGTTACAAATACTTGCAATACTGCTCAATAACCAATTCGTTCCTGAGGTAAGGAATAATCAGTTACGCCAAAAGATGCACACACAAAGATATATAAATGAAAGTTAAAACCTCCAAACTGAAAAGTAAATAGATACCCTTTTAAGTCCATATCAGAAAGCAAATGAGGAAACTAACCTGTGCCCTCCTAGACATTCCGAGTAAACCCGCAATAGAGTAGTTCAGCTCGGACTGTCATTATCTTAAACTAACATACAAAACAATTCACAATGTATGCCTTTAAAAAACTGAAGTTGATAAAGAAACTAATTGATATAGATGTTGCATCCAAATTACACACTATCTCAATGCTGAAGAATTGGAATCAATTTCCTAGAGAAAATAAAGAGACAATATCCATTGGGCATTTGAGAGTAGTGTCATGTACCTCTTTTTCTCCTCTATTGACAATTCTCAACTTAATTAACTCAACTTGTCCCATAAGGGGATCAAACTGGTGTGTTTGGTACGGAGGAAAATATTTTCTGGTTAAATCAAACTTCTTTGAAAAAAGAGGTTATGAAAGTAGAAAAAATAAATTTCACAAGTAGAATTTTATATTAATCATCGCATCTGAGTTCTCACAAGAACCCCACCCATAGCCTCCCTTTGAACTATACCAAATTGAATAACAATGCCCCCGATTAATAATTTAATTTAAAAATACCCTTGTCGTCGATAATTTGATCGAATCAAATCTCACTTCATCAATTAATATATTAGATGTATCCCATTACATCAATTAATATAGAATTATTAGATGCACGTTTTTAACTAATACTCCCTGTTGTCCATTTTTTGCTAAAACTATTGAAAAAATCTTTAAAGAGTCTTCACATAATTTACGAATTTTGCTTAGTAGGAACCTAAACACAGAAATTCTAAATCAAAATGCTCATTTTATCTTAGTAAAATAATTTCTAGCCACACATATAATCATTACTTATTTCTAGCCAACACTTATATATTACTGAGTCGTATAATACTGAGTCATATAAATCGGAATAGGAAGAGTAATATAAGGTATACGTAAATAAGATTATAGTAAATCTATGATTAGTTTTATTTTGATAGACAATGTATTTTTAATAAAACAGATAATATTTGTATTTCTCGCGACCCGCTTGACCATAGATATATTTGGAAAAATTTGACAAATGATGATTGTCCATACAATTTGAAATTATTTGAAAAATATTTTAATAAAAAAACAAATTTCCAAATGCTAGAAAAAACTAGCATTTAGACCAGATCTCATTATTTATAAAAAAAAAAATTTAAAAATAAATTTTACACCAAAAAGACCCACTATATTAGTGGTTTGCCTTGTATAACATAATTTTATTTTATGTTAATATCAAATAATTTTATTTTATGTTAATATCAAAATAGTGATGAAAAATTTCTGTTATAGTTATGAAAGTGATAATATAGTTATAGATGAAAATAATGAACAATCAACTCACAATAACAAAGTCACGTATTTTATACGTATGATGTATAAAATAATATTTATTGCACTCACTCCAACTCCAAACTATCATATTGGTCTAGTATTATAAACACTACTTGTTATTTGTTGCATAGAACGAAAGATCCAATTGACTATATAGACCTATAGTTAGTTTTTATAGTTTTTAAAATGAAATATGTTTTTCCAATACCATCCAAATTTTAATACAAATAATATCATCTAAAAATATTTGAAAATCTATGGCAAAAATGCTAGCTTAATACAGGATAAAAATTTGTAAATCCAAAATTAAAAAAAAAAGAAACAATTATCTATATTTGAAAAAGAAGCATTTTCTAGTGGTTTAAGTTACAATTTGGACATTTTTTTAATCAAACTATTGTCAGAGGGATATTTTTAGAACAAAACTATTAACTGAGACATTTTCATTCCATTTGAAACAGTTTGCATTTTGAACAGTATATTATTTGAGACAACAATACTCTGTCCATCTACCAAATATCATAAAATGTTTAAAAAAAATATTTTTTGCAGAAAATATTTTTCTTCGTACCAAAACACACACTAATTAGTACTGATATGATATATTGATTTGCAGCCATAAATTACATATGTCCAGAGCTCGTACCTGAACTGATGAACACGGACGATGAAGCAATTTAATTGGGGCAATGCTTTTAAATTATGTACTGTTAGTATCAGTAAGAAAAATTGCGTCAGTTTTATGAATCAAAATTGAATACAATCAGAAATACACATACAGTAATACGAGCATTGGCGGCGGCGGCGTCTACGGAGAGTTCAATTTCACCGGCGGTATGATCTCGAGCCTCTGGAGCAGACAAACAAGTTAACGCCTCCGCTGCTTCCCACTCACATTCCACCAGTTCACCGGAAAATTTATCGTCCGCCGTGCATGACGGCGTCGTTTGGCATGTAGAATCGTAGTTCATTTGGGTAGAATCGAAGAAGAGAGTGTTGAGGGAAGAAGAGAAAGCAGAGAGCATAAAAAGAGGGGAAAAAGGGAAGAGGAGGGATGAGGAAGTGACACGTGTCCGCCAGATCAATGGGACACGAATCTGATAGTTGAAAAGCTCTGTATCTGGACATGACACATGTTTCCTGCAGATCAGGCATTGTATATTTTTTACTTATTTTAATCGAATTGAAATTGCTCCTTTCTTAATTTAAGACTTAGTGTTCGATTATTGCAAACATAAATATTTTCTTATTAAAATGATATTTTTAATAAAATTATCAAATATATAATCTAAATTTAATTAGAGCTTTGATACGAACATTACAAAATATGTGTCAATTAGTATGGGATATCAAATGACTTTATTGTCCAGATACATTGAGATTCAGATTTTTACGATTTTGAGTCATCCAAATATATATTATATGTAGGAATATATATTAAGAAAATCACCGATTTTATACTTTTTTCTGTTTCAAAATTTCATTTTAGTATGTCTAAAAAGAAATGTCTTTTTTATTATAAACTTAAATATATACCCTTTTCTCAACATAGATATGGCAGCATTCCAATTATAACTTGCACATGTTACATTCTTACTACTAAATCCTGACAATGAGAACAAGAGGTCCTATTACGTTCTTGCTAATAAAAAGGTAAACTAACAGGTTGGAAAACAGCAGACCAAAATGAAGTAACTACTACTTTGCACACACTACAGCTTTTCAGAAGTGCATTGCATTACATCACCATTGCACCAATCGGCCTAGGAGTTGATGATGCAGAACGAGGTCTTGGTGAGAGGTGTGTCAGTTCCAAGGCCTGTTCTCTTAGTTCAACCGGGTAGTCGTTAATGCATCCGATTCTTGGACCTGCACCTGTTGACCATGACAAGGAGAGTTGATGACCCAGTTGATATGACTTTGATAACTTCTTTGAATTAATCCTTTGCAGTATTGCAGTTTTTGGCACCTCAGCTCTCGGGCTCTCAAGACCCCCCGAGAGTGTTCTCTTATAGTTACTTGCCTTTTCAGCTTGTGGATTTATCACTGATTCTGACAAGTCTTTTTCCTCTTCCTTCGGTAAATCAATTTGAAGGGATTCTGATATAGTTGAAAGATCGGACGCAGAGTTACTCTCAGATGACTTTCCCTCTTCATAGGTCTCATCATCATCTCTTGGCTTTTTTATCTGATGATAGATAAAATTGACGAGTATAAACTCAATTCAGAATGGGATAACTAATCACAATCATTCATAGACTACTAGCAGTAAGAAAGTAATCTGGACAAACAAAGACTCAGAAATCACTAACCTCAGCCTCATCCAGGTTGACTCCATTTTCCTTGAGAAATGATAAGAAGCTGTTGAGGCTATCATCAGTTGGCCGATAATGCCCACTATATGCTGAAATAGACTGAAAAAAATAAAATGTCAGAGCACAGCAGTGTGCAACCTAAACACAGTGAGCAGTGACTGAGGTTTGGCTTTCAAGCTACACGCTTATGATTCAGGTGGAATTGTCCATATTCTATCTTACCTTTCATTTGCAAAAATAACATCAGAACAACACGGCTTGAGAAAAGATATGGAAACAAAAAGGATGGCAACTTTCTCTTCATAGAGCTTTTTATTCACTATATGTAAATTAATGTGGAGCAGAAAGTGTTTTTCAACTCCGTAGACATAACTAGTGTTTCATAAAAGCTCAGAAGAAATGACTCCTGCATTTAGATCTCCACATAGTTTCAAAGTCAGGCATATGCAATCTAAAGATAGTAAAACGATGTAACCGATATTTACCTTAAGTATCCCATCCTTTACCACTAGTCTTCCAGCAGCTAAAGTAGCCCCACCAGCAAGAAAGCTGGAATGATGAAATATTCCTTTCTTCTTCTGAAAGGCATTAGAATAACAAACCTTTTGCGTTAACAGAGGAAAACCAATTTGCAGGATAATCATCATAAGAGCATTTATGTAGTAACGTTTACCACTCACCTCGCCAGCATAGAGTCTCTTTGATGTGCTCATTACAAAAATCCATTTTGCCCCTGGTAACCCATTGGTTGTATCAAGATGATTTCCAGTGAGGTTATGAAGTATTTTCCCTTCAGCCACTACATATTCATAATGTTCTCTCTCTTGCTGATAACAGAAAGATAACGGAGCAATTAGGAGCTGCATGGCGATATCAACCAATGCGACTAAGGTAATTATGTAGAATTATGTACATTTGAAAACATGCAATAGAAGTATAATTAATATTACATGTTATACGATAGTGCAAATCATATGTATCAGTAAAGACAAACCAACATCAGCGCATAGATATGAGAAGTCATTTTATAAAGTGATGCTAAGCATTGTGATTTGCATTGCAATAAGTAACAAAAGAGTTAGCACATACAGGTCCAAGATACTTGATACTTTGTTTCTGAAGCTTAGATCTCGGACATTCTTTGAGCTCAACCTTTTTGCCATCTCCAAGATCCAACCTGCACATGTTACCGGAAAATAAGTTACTGCTGACTATTTCTTACAAGTAACTTCATAAATCATGTTGCCTTATCCATATTATACAAAAAACTGCAGTCAAATGAAAACAGAACTCAACAATGCGCAATGTTCTAAGACTTCATACTGAAATAGCAAAAGATTAGTCAATCACCCATGCAGTAAATTAATGCATCAACTTCCTGTACATATTAGAACTGTAATACAATGAATAGCCACTAATGTCAAAATACATTTGCATTTATGTTGATTATATCTTATTGACGCGAATGCAAATCAAACAAACTGTTCCACTAATATTTTAGTATTATTCATTTTAGTAGGACTATATATCAATTTCTGGAGCGTTTCTCTTTTGTAATGATAGTCACTAGTCATGAATTCCACCATTAAGGAAAACGCAAAAATTTGCAACAGTTCCTAAAAAGCAAAGACAGGAAAAAACAGAAGCAGTAAAAATACACACAAAAATGTGGTTTCAACCCAAAAATTATGGGATAGAGCTGTCATTCCCCATTGTTTACCACCTCAATGTATACCATACAGATTTTGTGATGTACCACTTCCAGCATTCAGCTTTCTTACCAATAGAAAAATGGCTGACCAGCATCAGTTTTACACCATTCTTGATAGTACGTGTGCAAATTATGTCCATAACGGTGGCGTGGGTCAATCTGCAGTTACCACAAAACTAAGGTCAGAAAAATACAAACATCAATGATGTTAATGGGGCACATTTAAATAAAGTAGCAGTGGGAAGTGACTCACTGCCTCAATCCAGTGCTGAAAAGCTAGTTTCTGGGCTTTTCCATCTCTAGACAATCCCTTACCAACCTGGACAAAACGTATTATAGAATTAACCTTCAAAAGTTTTAACTAACTTGAGCTAAGAAAATTGTCAAATAAAAATTAAAATTGATTAGTTTTTTACATGAGGTGACGAAATTAGCTTAAATGAAAGTGGGAGTCATGTAATCGACCCCGACTTGTTTGGAACTAAGAAGTTGTTGTTTGTCACAATCAACTTTTTACATGCTAATAGTCTTCTTGCTACGCTAATCACAAATTTTATATTTTTATCTATAAAGAGAAGAAATTCTTTTTTATTTGATTTGGTGTGCATCACTTTCTCACTATTAATTTATTTTTAAAAGCATTTCCTTTCTCTTTCTGGATTTGGCTTGTTGTGCATATTTCTCTTTCAGTAATTTTAACCACTCCATTTTGTATAGAAAAGACCCCTCTTTTTTTTGGGGGGGGGTGTCATGAACTGTAGATTGGGTCATGACTGTTTAGTGACTCACCCAATATTCCAATTAATAAATCCAAACTTGTCACAATTCAATCATTCTATAGCTAAAGTAGAGGTTGTTCCATGTTAAGTGTAGGCCATTACTGCACACCATTTCTTTTTTTGGTCTAAATGGTTATTTGTCTATGAACCATTTCATCTAAGGTAAAGGGGAAATTTTAAAGTTTAATTTGTTTTTAATCATAGTGGTTAATGAAGTGGTTGACTATCATGAACTCCCGAGGCGGAGCTATGGTGGTGTGGTTTAAATTACACTATATATTATTTTGAACGCCTTTAAAATCAAGTAGACATGTAGCACAGTGACAAGGTATGCTCATAACTTACATGACGCCCAGGTTTAAATCCATGTAGAGTAACTGGCACACAGAGGCGAAGCCAGGATTAAGAGTTTTGAGGTTCTTAAAGATTTCGTGGTTCAGATTAAGGGGGTTCGGATCCACTACTCTACTGTTTCACAGTCACTTCTTTATCATTGAACCTGGTTCACAAGTTAATATACATGTATATTTTTTAATTTTCTAGTAAAATACAGGGTCTACGACTACTGGATTCGTCCGAAGTAACAAACCCCCACCTTCCTCCGCACACCGTAGCTCCGCCTCGGGAGCTCACAATCGTCAACCACTTCATTAACCACTATGATTAAAAACAAATTAAACTTTAAAATTTCCCCTTTACCTTAGATGAAATGGTTTATAGACAAATAACAGTGTGTTTTGAACCACAAATTCCAGAAGTACTCCCACATAAATTGGGAGTTAAGGGATTAGTAAATATATACTTTTTAACTTTATAGAAATTAAAATTGTGAGGCTACCTTAGAAGCATTTAGAGTGATACGACTCCACCGTGAAACCGCCGTCTCCGGTTGAGGAACATTGAAGAAAGAAATCGTACTGTGATTCAATCGAGCATAATCTAAGGCTTGCCACCTTCAAAATTATCACAAAAATAACAACATTAACATTATAACATCAACAATAACAAACCAAAAAGTGAAATTTCTAATTAAAGAAATAACAACGAACCAGAGCTCTTCAGCCACCAAAGCAGAATCCGCTAACATACGCCGGGTACGGTAACTCCGGTAAACCTTCTGCACTGTCATTGCTGCTTTCGCATGAAGTTTCGTCGGCGTATCCGCCGGAATCACATCTCCGGCTGAGTCAGACCACTGACATTCCCGGCCATTAGTGAAATTCGTGTCTAAAAAGGTGCTTATCGGAGACTGAGAAGTGAGGTCAAAACAGGACGGCGCGTGAGTTTCGAATTCCATCGGAAAATGTAGAAATTTGAAATGAATGGACGCTTTTTCTGGTGGCCAGTAAGAGTTATTTATAATGGCTGTGGTCAGTGTTTCTGGGAATTTGCGCAGTAAAAGCGAAGTTCAATAGACGCACAATACTCACATATTTTGTCACGTATAAAGCTTATGAATTTAAACGGTTAAAAATACATCCTTAATTTTATTTTATATTGATTGATTTTATTTCTATCATTAAAAATAAGTTATACACCTATTGGATGAGAAGTCCAAATCAATTAAAATTATCCAATTTTATATAAATTATTCAATTTTAACTCGATCCACTTAATAA
Source organism: Solanum lycopersicoides (assembly GCA_022817965.1). Taxonomy (NCBI): domain Eukaryota; kingdom Viridiplantae; phylum Streptophyta; class Magnoliopsida; order Solanales; family Solanaceae; genus Solanum; species Solanum lycopersicoides. The sequence goes on from CM040627.1 coordinate 89,775,191, forward strand.
TTTAACTATTTTTTTATTTATCCAAATCAATTTTATTTTCCCAATAAATATATAATATTTGTAAAAATTATAACGAAACACAGCTCTGACTTTAAGAAATTCAAATAAATAGAAAATATATTTGTAATTGTAATATTATGTGGCTGACGATGTTGAGATATTACTCGTTTAGAGCAAATTTGGTGGTATGTTTCAAGTTAATTATGAGATTAGGTGATTTTGCTAATTTTTAGGATTTAGATTTAGGGATATAAATCATACTTGGAAAAAACACATTTAAATTGTAAATAATGCACAAAGTACAGTTTAATACAACTTCAACTTTAGAATATTCAATTAAAGTGACAAAAGCATTTGATTTTTATGGTCAAATGCCCACTAAATATCAATATCCTTTATTTGCTAAAAAATAATAATAATAATATTAGTGTGAAATATTTGATATTTTTATATTTATGTAGTGATACATATTTGATTAGACAAATTTTTAAAGAAAAATAGAAGTATTTAATGCATATGTCCTGACGATTATAAATCATAGCGTTATTAATGCCTGTGAAAAAAAGAACTGAAAAACAATACAAATGCATTCATGAGGAATATTAATCAACGCCTAAATAAATGGATAAATGTATTGACTATAAAATGCAAATAAAAGATACTATTTATATAAATAACAACAGTGAAATCTCCCGATAAAATTTAACAAATTTAAATTTAGATGGAAAATTAACACCTTGAAATTAAAATACTCTTTGACAAAAATAACTTTAATTTCGTATTTAAATTGAAAGTCATCAATTAATAATGAATAAATACATAACATGTGTACTATAATTTTGATAATACGATTAGCATTATACTTGTGTCTCATATAAAGGAAAATATTTGAAAGAAAAATAAGTAAATTTCTTTTTCTTTTATAGTGTTTGTTATGTAATTACAAAAATCTTATTCTAAAAATTATTTTATATTTATATTTAATATAACCAAAGACTCTATGACAAGGTTGGAGATATTGTGTGAGTTGGTGTGGATCGACTCAATTTCCTCATTTTAAAAATATTGTATATAACTGTTAAATATTTTACTAATCAAATATAATAGATTCAAAAATATTTTTCAAAAAACACTTAATTATCGTCAATTAATTTTATCTTCTTTCCACACGTGTAAAGTACCCTATTTGTTGAAAACCATGAAGAAGAAAAAAACGAAAAACGCCAGTTGTTTTATTAATAAACTTAATTGACTCGTTTACCAACTATTTCCATCTACCAATCATCAAATTCAGTTCATCTTGGACACTAATTAACAAAATTTATTAGGTAAAAAGAAAAATAAAACAAAATTTCTTTGTCTGTGTTTCAAATTAGTTGTCATATTTTATTTCTTAAAAGTTAAATTATTGAAATTATTCTTTCATTACTTTCGTTACAAAGCGTTTTTTTTTTGGAATTTGCAACTTTTTATGTGAAAAAACTCAAAAGAATACAGATATTAGTTGTGTAGCAAATTAACATATACTAGTTGCGTATGAATATTCAAAGTATAGCTAAAATTATCTTATTTAATGCTAAATGTTTGACATGAAAAAAGCCACGACATGTAGTATTTTTTTGTTGAGGTTTTACAAGAAATTTAAAAAGCTAATGAAATTAAGACGAATGAAGTACTTATTTAATTTACAATTTTGTACAAAATAGACGACGAACACTTGTTAAAAGTTCTCACTACTATATATACAAGATCATTCAAAACAAGTCGTTTCTTGAATTCTATTCTCTCCGTTTATTTTTATTTGTGATGTTGTAATTTTTGAAAGTCAATTTAATTAATTTTCAAAGTTAGATTAGATTATATCAATTTGATATTTTAAACAAAAAATTAGATATTCAAAAACTATATGAAAAGTACTTTAAATTACAATTTTTTGCATATCAATATGATGAAAAAATAATATTAATCAAAAAATTTCATATAATTTAACTTTAAAAATAAAACCACGACAAACAATTGTGGACGGAAGGAGTACCATTTTCCATTTTTGCTTGCTTTACCAAAATATTTTTTGTTTATTTATTACAACGAAGACAATTAGGTACATAATAAACATTTGTGAAAGACAAAAGTTGTTAATTATATTTGTTTTGACAAGCGTACAAAAAATGAATTATTTATTCAAGAACTTCATTTTGTTAATTAGGACATACTTATCTTGAAAAATTGAAACTGCATACAACTAATAATAATTAATAGGTTGTAGATAGGTCATATCATAAAATAGTCATCCGATAAATGATTGATGTTGATTTAGAAAAAAGATTATAGATATTATTAAATCGTGCATAAGTAATTGTCATACTGTAACAATTGAATAAATTCGATTTATTAAATTGATTATTTTTTCAACATCAAATTTAAAAAATAAAATATAATTTATTAAAAAAAAGTTCAAATTTTCACATTTAAACATAACAAATAATTAACGATGAACACTTGCTAGAGTTCTCACTACTATACAAGATAATTCAAAAGGAGCTAGTAAGTCGTTTATTGAGTTCTTCTCTTTTTCCATTTTTGTTCGCTTTATCTACCTACCTATTTTTTGTTTATTTATTATCGAAAGGAAAATTATTTGTATATTCTTTTCAATAAAAAAAAAAGAGAAAGGGTCAAATATATCTTATACTATATAAAATAGTTTAAATATATTATTCGTTATATTTTCGGGCTAAATACACCCTTTTCGTTATACTATTGACACACATTTACCCTTGTAACTAACATAAGGACACATGAGCGGCTAAGATTAAAAGAACTCATCCAATTTAAGTCATACCAAATTATAAACTAACCCGCACACGAATCAATTTGCCCAATCCAATTTAAACTTCAAACATAAAAAACCTAAAATCGGGTCTAAGGCCGGTCAAACTTATAATTGGGTATGACTTAATTGGATGAGATCTTTTCATCTTAGCCGTTCATGTGTCCTTCTGTTAGTTATGAGGGTAAATATGTGCAATAGTATAACAGGAGGTATATTTAGTCCGAAAATATAACGAATGATATATTTAAATTATTTCCGTACAGGGTATATTTGACCTTTTCGATTAAAAAACTGTGAAATAAGAGTTGTTATTTATCTCTTTTGACAAGCGTACGAAAAATGAATTTAATATAATTATTTGAGAATAATATTATCGCTTGTAATTTATGTCTACTTTTTTATTTTGACTTTGTTTATTCATTCTTTAAACTTATATTTAAAAAATATTAAAATAATTATGATTTGAAACATTTATCCTCTTTACATTAATTTATTTATACTAATCCGTAGTATATTAAAAAATGGCTTATTTAGTAAATACTTTAAAAATAAATTAAACTGAAAAACAAACAATTCAGACACAAATTTTTAATATGAAAAACTACCAACATAATGTCACGCATATTTTACTCAAATTAAATTATGAAATAATGTTTGATTAGTAACTCAAATAAGTAATTATTTATCGCATTAACTCATTATTTCAATATTAAATTAGTGAATTATCGAATTTGAAAAATAAAACGAATAAATTTTAAAAGTTTTTGAAATTTTTATACTCAAGTATAATTTCGAATTCTAAACATCTTTTTCCGATGACTTCAACTTTAAAATACTATTTTGTTTTCAAAATCTCAAATCAATTCATATCCAGACGCCTAAAATCTTTTGTCATTAGATATGATAATGATCTTACACCATTTTCCTTTTTTTTTTTAAAAAGAAAAAAGAAAAAGAAAAACAGAAAATGTAAAATATAAAAGAATGAAAAAGAGAGATGTGGATTAGTTTTTTTAATATATATTTTTTGGGGTGGGGGTGGGGTGGGGTGGGGGGTTGAAGGGACTACTGTGTACCTTTTAATATGGAAACTACAAAAATTAAATTGACCCAAACGAATATCACAAGTCAAGTCTCTCATAAAAAAAATAAAAACAAGTCTCTATCTAGAAATAAAAAAGTTGTGGTCAAGCTTAATGGGAAAAAGAAATATTTGAATTCAACGTTGCATGTTCCTTTTAATTATGAAAATGTCATTCAACTTACATTATTTAATTATTTCCACATTTTCATAAAAAGGTCTGATATACCCTTCAACTTTGTTATTTGGAGGCTTGGAGCTGATATATCCCTCGTTATGAAAGTGACTCATATATATCCTTACCGTTATACAAACGGCTCACATATACCCCTGCCGTTATGAAATGAGCTCACATATACCCTTTATTTAACGAAAGTCAAAAAATTAATCTTAAATTTATATTTTTTGTTTTTAATTTTTTTAAAAAATCATTTAGGGGGATATATGATTTTTCTATCAAAGCTCAAGGCATATTTTAATTTTTTTCATACATAAATTATTTTTTAACTTCTTTTATTATAATTATTTGAGTTTCTTATTCTTATTCTTTTTTCTTCTTTCATTCCTTAGTGTAAAGAAAAAAAAATTTACCTAGTATTTTGTCTATATTGTAATTAAATTTTTGTATTCGATAATTTTTTTGGTCATCTACAATAAGTTTTACAAGAATATTAGTGAAACATAAATAAATTTGATTATCAAAATAATAATTCTAAATTAGTCATTAAAAACAAAAAATTAGTCAAAAAAAAATATGTTTGACGGGGATTAAATTTGCTCATAAGAGATTATATTTTTTAGAAAAAATAATTAAAAAATAGATCAAAATTATATTTTTTTTTCATTCCCGTTAGAGAAAAGGGTATATATGAGTCATTTGTATATAAGTAGGGGTATATATAAGTCACTTTCATAACAAGGGTATATTAGCTCCAAATGACAAAGTTGAAGGGTATATCAGACCCTTTTCCCTATTTATTTTACTGATCCACTTCTAATTTTTTGCATATCAGAAATAATAACATAATACTTTTCGATAAGTTAAAAATAATAAACAAAAATAAAAATATTCTTTAATATTAAAAATATACGAATGAAATAGATCGGAGCTAATATAATATAAACCACGCTATCATTGTTATTGTCATTTTTTTAAATATGATATAGCCTAATTCCTTTTTTAAAGAAAAACGAAAAGAAATGTGTGTATAATAAAATGTTTTAAATTTCGAGTTATTAAATAAATCCCGACATTCTAAGATAATACGGAATGTCTTGTCATAATTTTAGGCAATGTTTTGTACATTCTTAACAACCATATTTAATACTCAATCTCTCTAAAAAGGATGACATTTTTTTAGTCTGTTTTATAAAAAATAATTTTTTCTTTTTATAATATTTTAATTTTAATTTTTCACGTAGTATGTAAGGTCATTAAATTAAAGAATAATTTGATATTTGATATAACTTTAATGTAAAATCACAAAATTGAAAAGTATTTCTTATTTTCTTAAATTCTATGTCAAGTCAAACTAAATTATTCTTTATAAGACGGAGAAAGCAGTATTAATGTTCAGAAACATACAGACTTGTCTGACCCCAAGAATATTTGAAAAAAAACTTGATAAAATTTTGAAAAGTGATATTTGGTCATAACGTAGTAAATATATTTGCTAAATATTTCAAGTTTCCAAGTATTTCAAGTTTTAAATTTAGAACAAAAAATAGTATTTGAGCAAAGTACATATTTGAGATTCTTAAATTTTTTAGAACTCATGGGTATGAATTATATTTTTTAAAATAGTCAAATATTTTTGAAAAAATTGGCGGCCAACTACATGGTGAAATTGCACCAAAAACTTCACCCAATATGATTTGATTAGAATATCTGAGAACTTGGGGCTAAATACTAATTGTATTTCCTGAAATTTATATTAAGTTAATAATAAAGATTTTTCATAACTAAAATAAGTAAATATTCAAAGTTTATGAAAACCGTTCCCTTTTTTTCCTTTCATATTTATCATTTATTCTATAAGACTTAATTTTTTACATTTTCTAATACACTATGATAGTATAGCAATACTAAAAAATAGCTAAAATTAAACTTTAATTCAAGTGCTTATTTTGAAATAAAATAGGTGCGTCAATTATTAGGTCAGTCAATTATGTCAACTGCCATGGAAAGAAATTAACACGTGAAAAAATTATATATTAATAATACGTATGAAGTAAGAGGAAAGGAGAAAAAGATGAGAGCGTGTTATGTTTAAAAATTATTATTTATGATCGAGAGCGTTTTATATTTCGTGGTATTTATCGATTGTGGGTCTTGCACATCGGACGAGGTTGTCTACTGCACACATCAGTCAGCCGACGTCGGACGTGGTCTGCTCGCATCGTTCGTGGTTTGCTGGACGGGTGAAGTCGGCCGCGACTGAGATCTAGTCGATAACATGTGGATGATCATGCCGTAGAAAAGTCAAAAGACCGTGAAGCACCGTTCATACATAGCAATATCATATATTTGGGCATATCATTTATTTTCCATCATTTATTCTCAACGTTTTCTTTATGTGGTTCATTAGTATCAAATTTTTACTACTTTTATGATTCATACGATATTGAAATATCTTTTATTTGTACAAATATGTATTCTATCACTAGTTTCACATGTTGTGAAGTGTTTTATAACATTTTCCTATTTTTTCGACGTTTATTCATTTTTTTGGCGACCTATTAAAGTTTTATATTAAAGTTTCACCTGAGAACTTATAAGAAATTAAAGAATTTTTGTGGTGTGATAATTCTTTTATATGATACATACCAACTTAGTTATTCGATGCTGCTACTATTAGTATAACAATTAATACACAATATGTTAATCTTAATTCAGTCCTTTTGTGCTAGAATTGACTTCTCACGCCATTTTTTTTTAGCTCCATCGATAAATAAAAATTGAATTATTTCATAGCGACGTTTCAAAACCAACTCAGACTGGTACCATTTGCATTGATTACAAGTTTATTCAACCTCAATGAAAATTGTAATGCAAAGATTGTTTATTATTTGATGTTTAGTTGTGTTAAAAATATAACATAGTCAAAACAAGCTTTTTAAAGCAAAATATAATTATTAATGTACATGATTTGATAATTTTAATTTATTCATTGCTAATCTATACATTCTATTTCATATGTAATAATATGTCAGTTCTTGCCTAACAATTATATAAAAAATAAATTCAAACAATAATTTAATGAATTATACACTACACAATTTTACGTAAAAATTAGTAAATTCCTCCATTTTCCAATTATATGTCTTTCTAATTTATGAATAATTTCCCCTTGATTTTTGATATTCATTTGGGATGGACTATTTTAAATTTCTGTAGTGTAAGATGTATTAATAGGAGAAGGGTTTAATTTCTAGTAAAATAATCAATTTATTTCAATACATATAGTATTTGTTTTTTGATATTTTCAGAAGGAACTTCATTACCTGAATAAATAAATACTTCAGGGACTAATGTTGAAATAAAAATTCCAAAAATAGGACTAAATATTTGTTTTTCAAAACTTAAGGACCCAAAAGGACATATATTTAACTTTTATCTTCTTTTACGTTCCTCCCACATCGAACACAGAGTGAAGTTTACTGCAGATTAAGAAGGGTAGCGCAGCAATGGAGTTCGTCCCTTCGGGGACATCCGATAAAATTGGAACGATACAGAGAAGATTAGCATGGCCCCTGCGCAAGGATGACACGCACAAATCGAGAAATGGTCCAAATTTTTTTTGCCGGTCGTCGGCGCTGAACTCACTCCGGTTCAAAAAACTGTATTTTTTTGTTGGTCTCCGCCGGCGATGGCTCGTAAGTTGCTCGGAATTTCTTTCCTCTATTTTTAGTTCATGTTTCCCCTAATTTAGCTGAAGGCGATAAGCATATTAGTGAGCCCTAGTTTTTTTTTTTTTTTTTTTTGCTTGTAAGAATCATGATAGTACGATTGTTGTGAAATTCACTCATGATACATCTGAAACAAGTATGAGAATATGAGCAATTTTGAAGATAAACAAATTTTGATGAAATGTTGTAAAGATAACTCTTTGTTTAGTTTTTGCTGCTGCATATTCTGTATTGCAAAAGTTAAAAGTATAGGTGGAGACTCAGCAAGTGTGCTACAATGTCAATGGTGTTCGATGAATGGCGGTAGCCGTTATAGTTGAAGATTTATTTGTCCTCTACAGTATAAGGTTGTTTATGGTTGAAGATAGGGATATAGTTTGTGTATACTCTAGGATCTCCACTTGTGGCAGTACGTGGGTACGTTGTTGTTAAAGAATCGTAATGATGCAATCGTTAAAGCTTTGATAAAATTATGCACATTAAATCAGTTTCATTTGTGCCAATTATTCCTTCATTGCTAATATAGTAATATACCAGATAATAGTGATATGAATGAACTCTGAGGCATCTACTGGACATGTGTTGCAGTGGTTTTCCTACATAAATGTAAAATTCTGCGATACCAAGGGAAAAAAATAGTCTTTCGGGGTCTTATAGATGGTGAACTGGATATGGTGAGATTTAACATTATTGGATGGTGAGGGAAGTGTGTTCTTTTTCCCTGGAGGAATCTTAAGGGAATTACGTTATACTTTGGTCTTTTTGGTGGGTTTATGGGATGTGCTGGCGGGAGGTAGTAGGTGTTTTGATGGAATAGTCGAGGTGTGCATAAGCTAACCTGCAAATCATTGTCGTACAAAAAATACCTAGTGAAAGGTGTATTACATATAAAAAGAACAATTAAACATGACTACATATCAGTAAGCTATTCAAAGTAAGCTTGTTGGGAAGTATCAAGTATATCTGTGTTCTAAGCTACTGTGCTTAAATGTTCCGTGGCCTTTTTCTTATTCAGTAACCTTCGTGACATATAAGCAATTTCCCCTCCTTTCTTTAACTATGAAGTATTTCCTTGCAGCGAGAACATTGAAGATGGAGTGGTCAGTGGAGCCTTCATATGGCAAAGATGAAACAAAAGGACTTCAACGAAGGTTGTATCGTTGTAAGAATAATACATTCCATTAACTTATGATATTGAGATGGAGTTGAAAACTCATTTTTCTATTGTTTGTGTTTGGCCTCTATCCTGTTGGGGAGGAAGATCGTATTCATAAGTTCTTATCTCGGTATATAATTGTCTAACTGGTCAGTAGAGAGATCAGATTCATGAGTTCCTATCCTGCTATATTGTTAACGTTGTCTAACTTGTCGAGAGGAAAGGACATTCATCGAGGATGATATCCTGATGTAATGTATCACCTGTTTTTTGTACATCAACACTTTGTGAACTGTGATGAGCCAATGTGCTTTATTATCTGTACGTTGTGTTTGAACTGCAAGATTTAATTAGTTCAAATTGTTTCCTTCATGTGTTATGTTTCTATGACTCCTGAGTCTTGCCCCACTCTGAGCTGCTGAGGTCGTTTTGCTACGACACATATTGAGGGCTTTTTTAGTATTTAGACTTCATTGGTATGTTGTTATTTGGCCGATTGGGTTCGGTGTAGGTCGAGCCACATGCAAGCTAGAATCATGTCTCTTCCACTCTTGATCGTGGGAGCACGTAACAACAACAATAAATCCGGTGTGATCCCACAAGTTGGGTCTGAGTGAGGGTGATTTAGATGTAGACTTAATGAAGATTGTGAGAAGATTGTGAGAGCATGTTGAATGATATAATTCTTTTTGTATAATTTGGTCATGCACGAATGTTTATTTTTAATATGATAATTCAAATTGTCAATTAGAAATAACAAGAAAACTAATTTTAGTATAAGTTATCTTCAAATCAAACAAACTTTTTTATGTTTTTCGTCTAAAATTTGTCCCTACTCAAGGATCCAATGTATCTAAAGTTGTGTCATACCATTTTTATTAAAGGGAAAGGCACTATTATTAATACTTCTTTCTTTCCATTTTAGGTCAAAATCTTATTCATCCCAAGTTCCCAATTACATCAAATTTATTTTGTTTAGTTAATCATGAGTCTAATATTACGATGATAATTCAATTGTTTATGTTGACTCATTAAATAGTGTCAAAAATAATAATCTATGATAATACATGTAGTAAAAGAAATGAGGGAAATTTTTGATATCTTCAGAAGGAACTTTATTACGTTAATAAATACTTAAGGGGCTGATATTGAAATAAAAATTCTTAACATAGGACTAAATGTTTGGTTTTATAAACTCAAGGACCCAAAACAACATTTATTCAACTTTTATATTCTTCTACGTTCCTCCCACATCGAGCTCAGAGAGAAGTTTACAGCATTTTAAGAACCCTAGCTCAACAATGGAGTTCGTCCCTTCGGGGACATCCGATAAAATTGGAACGATACAGAGAAGATTAGCATGGCCCCTGCGCAAGGATGACACGCACAAATCGAGAAATGGTCCAAATTTTTTTGCCGGTCCTCGGCGCTGAACTCCGGTAGAGAAATATGTATTTGTTTTGTCGATCTCCGTTCGTAAGTTTCTCGGAATTTCTCTCCTCTATTTTGGTTCCTCTTTCCCCTAATTTAGCTGACAGTGATACACAAAATTGTGCCCTAGTTTTTTTCTTTTTCTTTTAAGACTCCTGATATTGCTATTATTGTGAAATTCACACATTTTACATCTGAAACATTTATGAGAATTTGAGGAAATGTTATAAAGATTTTTTATTTATTTTTGCTGAATATCCTGTATTGCAAAAGTTCAAAATTATAGGTGGCGACTCAGTAAGTGTGTTACAATCTCGATGGTGTTCGATTGAATGCTGGTAGCCTTTATGGTTGAAGATTTATTTGTCCTTCTAAGATTGTTTATGGTTTATGGTCGAAGATAAGGTACCAACTCCACTTGTGGCGTTACACTGGGTATGTTAGTTGTTGATACTTGTATTTCACTATTTTTAAACTGTACATGTAGACAACTAAGTAATAATGAATGCTGGAATGAAGTTTTATCTAAATAGGGCGCTTAGGAAACAGGGTTAAAGAATCGGCATGATCATTAAAGGTGCAATTTTTAAAGGTTTGATAAAAAAGTTATGCACATTAACTATGAACATGTTAGGGAGAAAATTGTTGGTTTTTATTTAATTCTGCAGAATATTTGATCTGTCATTCGAGCAAATTGTTTAGTTGGGGAACATGTAGAAATCATCAGTTTTGTTTGTGCCAATTCTTCCTTCGCTGCAAATGAACTAGATAATGATGAGATGAATGAGCGTTGAGGCATCTATCGGACAGGTTGCAGTGGTTCTCCTACATAAACGTAGAACTCTGTGATATCAAAGGGAAAAAAAGGGCCTTTTGGTGGTCAGGATATAGTGAGATTTAACATTATTGGCTGTGCTCTTTTTCCTGAGACGAATGTTAAGGGAATGGTGTCATACTTTCGGTGGATCAAGTGTGGTATTATCTAGTATCTGTGTTGTGCTGGTGGGAGGTAGTAAGTATTAAGTGTAATAGTCGAGGTGTGTATAAGCTTACCCCAAAATCACTGTCATTAAGAAATAGCTAGTCCAAGGCGTATCACACATCCTTTCCCCATCTTTAATCTGCATTGCACATTTGAACGGCTTCTTGCAATTGATTTTCTCCATCCTTTTGTATTTTGTAAGTTTAAGAAGCTCATCAAAATTGTTGTAAATTCCTTTATGGTATCTCTCTCTGCAAGAAGAAACTACAATACTAACTTGAAGCTATTCTAAGTTAAGCATGTCGAGAAGTATCTATGTTCTAAGCTACAATGCTTGAATGTTCAGTGAGCTTTTCCTCATCCAGTAACATACAAGCAATTTCCTCCATTCCTTTAACTATGAAGTATTTCCTTGCAGCGAGAACATTTAAGGTAGATGAAAAAGAGGACTTCAATGAAGTTCCTAGGGTTGTTCGAATAATACATGCTGTGAATTTATGAGATACTATAAACATGGAGTTGAGAACTCATTTTTCTATTACTTGTGTTAGGCCTATATCCGAGTTTGGAGGAAGATCGTATTTGTAGTTCCTATGCCGGTATATATCAGTGTCTTATTGGTTGGAGGAAGATCAGATTCGTGAGTTCCAATCCTGGTGTATCGTTGTCTAACTGGCCTAGAGGAGAACTGTGATGAGGTAATGTGCTTTATGTGTACATTGTGTTTGTGTTTGAACTGCAAGATTTAATTAGTGAAATTGTTTAAACTATTTCTGTGGCCTGAGCCAGCTGCTGAGGTTGTTTTGGCTACCAGACATATTGAGGGGTTTTCTAGTATTCAGACTTCATTTCTGTCTTGTCATTTTGAAGATTTGGGTCTAGTGTAAGGCGAGCCATGCGCGAGCTAGAATCATGTCCCTTCCTTTTTGGTGAGCCCACTCTTGAATCTTGATCGTGGGAGCGTGTTACAATGACAACAAATCCAGGATCTCACAAGTGAATCTGACAAGGGTGATGTGTACATAGACTTAATGAAGATAGTGAGAGCACGTTGGATGATAAATTATTCTTTTTGTATTGTTTGGTAATGCACCAAACTTTCACTGTTTTTCCTTCAATGTTACATAGGCTTCATGAATAAACGTGTGTTGGTGAACATGATTAGGTATTTTAACAGTGGTCCATAGGCAGAAATGTTGCGTCAATTTTCTATTCAACCCAAACAAATCTAGTTGCTAAATAACTACAAGATAACTAATTTCTAAATTAATATTACTAATTTTAATATAACTTGTCTTCGAACCAAATAACTTTTTATGTTTTCATCCCAAGGTTTGTACCCTTGTTTGGAATTTAATTAATTAATCTACATTTGTGTCACATATGATTTATTAAAAAGAAAAATATTTTTATTAATTTTTTTTTCATATTAAGACATGAATCGAGAGCTCAAGTTGAGGAAGAACAAATCATATTCATCCCAAGTTTTCCGCATCAAATTTAGTGGTACTTCTCTTAAATACAAATAATGAATCAAATAATAACTCAATTGTTTGTGTTGATTATTTGACAAACTGTCAAAAATCTAAATCCATAATAATATTTACAAAAAATAAGGGTAATTTATACTTATTCAGAAGAACTTCATTACCTGAATAAATCAATACTTCAGGGACTGATGTTGAAATAAATATTCCAAAAATAGGACTAAATATTTGGTTTTCAAAACTTAAGGACCCAAAACGATATTTACTTAACTTTTATCTTCTTTTACGTTCCTCCCACATCGAGCACAGTGAGAAGTTTACAGCATGCTAAGAAGCGTAGCGCAGCAATGGAGTTCGTCCCTTCGGGGACATCCGATAAAATTGGAACGATACAGAGAAGATTAGCATGGCCCCTGCGCAAGGATGACACGCACAAATCGAGAAATGGTCTAAATTTTTTCGCCGGTCGTCGGCGCTGTAGAACTCTGGTACAAAAATCTGTATTTTTTTGTCGGTCTCCGCCGGCGTTGGCTCGTAAGTTGCTTGGAATTTATTTCCTCTAGTTTTAGTTCATGTTTCCCCTAATTTAGCTGACGGCGGTAAGCATATTATTGTGCCCTAATTTTTTTTTTATTTGCTTATAAGAATCCTGATAGTACGATTGTTGTCAAATTCACTCCTGATACATCTGAAACATTTATGAATATGAACAATTAAGTACTTCATTCCACTCTCATACATTTCGTTTTTGTTGGATTAAGTGTGAGGTTGCTCGATACTTGTTGAAGGAGGTAGCATACTCTGGTAAATTAGTCGAGGTGCGTGTAAGCTTGCTTAGACACCATCGTCATTGAGAATAGCTAGTTAAAGGTGTAGTGCAAGTCATCCCGCATTAAACTTATTCTATGAATTCCAAATTCCAAACACCAAAATAAGCCTAGCATTTGTATCTTTTGTTCCCCATTATGCAACTACATATCCTCTATCAAAACGATCATGTTTAATTGTGTGTTTGCTTTTCAGAATTGACAATTGTTTGTAGATTCGTTCTACTATCTTAATCTACTTTTTTGTGCAATGTTTTCACTCCATCCTTTTATATGTTTTAAGTCGAGGTAGCTCGTTCAAATTGTTGGTGTTGAACTGTGAACTCTTTTATGATATTTCTCTCCTATTAATGTGGTAGCATATAAATAATTATGCAGTTCGTGGAATCTATATCTGATTCCCGGAAGATGGAGGAAGTTGGTTCAACAGATTGACTGCATTATGAGAAGACAATCGTAGCTAATGAAGTGTATGAACTATAACTTATAAAATTTCTCGTTTCTTCGATGCATCCTGTTGTCTAAATCACTAGTTTTGTATTTCAAAAATGGGTACCACTGCTTCAGCCTACATGACTTTTGTGTATCCGAATAGCATAATCAAACAGTTCGTTGTTTATAGAGTTCTCCTAGAAAGCACTTGTAATGCAGTAGAATAGACACACTGTTATATTCTTATGTGTTATGTTCGGAATGTTTAAATTGTGAATATCATATGGCATCTGTTATTTCAGGGTACCTTTGTGATTTAGCTGTGGTTCTACTAATTCCTTACCAAGTGAAGTGAATTGGTGTAGTTACTTCTTTTGTTTCCATCTCATGTTTTGCTTAATACCTAGTTGAATTGTTTAATGTGGAACGCGCATTATGTTACTTAAATGATACTGGTGATTTTCTTGGCAGATTCACAGTGGATACCTCTGTATCTAGAGGTTGTCCATATGCTCAGGCGCCTCGGAAAATTTGACTACTGAGGATGTTGCTTTCATGTTTAATATAGACTATGAGAAAGCTTACATTGGCTGGAAACTCTATATACAATCATTTGGGTCGACTTTCTGGTTACGTGCCTTTGGCATGGTGGTTACTCTGCCTGGGAAAGAACCGCTTCCTTCTTGCTTGATTGGGGGAAGGGGGATGGGTGCTTCCGTTCATCGGTGCAGACTAGAAGTAGTTAGGACGAAGAATAGCAATCTTATGTTTATATGAATGTTTTGTGCAAGATAAGAGTTGTAGTGAGTGATGTATGTGTTGATAATTTGTAGGACAATAGCATAATGGTAATTTGTGCTTTAACACTCATTCACATTGGTTCTTCGTGCTATTTTGGGCCTTTTTTCTATTCAGTTTAAGGGGGAAATGTATCAACCTTTTATTTATTATCTTTATAATATCTTAAATGGGTTTTTATCATATTTATTTTGATTCATATATCATAAAAATTCATAAGAAAGAGCCATGATAAATTCATGTGTTTCTTAATTATAAACAGCTATATCGTGGTAAGATTATTTTCGCTAAATTCGTGACTTTCTCAGATGACAATAATTTTATAAATATAGATAAAATTAATCCAAAGACTAAATTCCGAATTATCAATTCCCCTGCAAAGTAAAAATGCTTCTGCTCTCACCTTCTTCCATTTTTGCTCCTCCACCCACAAGCAGAATCAGACCTTCGCCGATCAAATCCATGGCAGTAAACAGAAGCAGCTCTGCTCCGCCGCAGCGGAGAACCGGTATGTCAGCTTTCGAATCTCGAATCTCCCTCGTCATCGCTCTCGCCTCCCAAACCTCTTCTCTTTCTCAAAAACGTAAGTTTTTCTCTGCAATTCCTTATTCCTCAATTAAAATCGTATTTTATTAGCATTTCACTCAATTTGATTCTGTTTTTTATTCCTAAATGACTGATTGGTTGTTATATTGTTGGCAGTTCTGATGGAATTGGCGAATGAAACAGCGAAATACGTGTTACCGAAGAGGATATTCGAAAGTCGGAATTTAGAGGAAGCTTTGATGTCTGGTATATTTTTTCAATCTATATTCAATGATATTTTTGATGGTTAAAATCAGTCCAAGTAACTCATATCACTATCATCTTCATGAAGTGCCGGATCTGGAGACAGTGAAATTCAAGGTGTTGAAACTTACTGAGCTGTATGAGATAAGAGAAGTCGAGGTATATGTGCTGTGACTAATTTCTATTCATACTTTTTTTTTTCCAGAAGCATCGATTTATATGCCCCTTTCTGCATTGTTCGAGATGAAAGAGGAGCAATAGTTGACAGATTTTTTTTTTAGAACTTTCATAAAAAATGTGTTGAAGATAGTGGGGAAAACTTGTGATGAGGTGATGAGGAAACATATTTATTAAATTTGTTTGCACCAGCTACATGTTTTCACACAAAGAATTCTTTAGCCAGTATTTCTTGATATATGGTGATTATAGTGAGTTCTCTCGAAGCGATCTAGGTTACTAATTGTCTAATACAAAAGAAAGCATTGATTGGTGATTTTACTAGGTCATGTCAATAGATACAAGGGAGCCAATTGTTTGCAGATTTTGGTATAAAATTGATTCGACGTCTTTTCTTCAAGAAATGGACCTTTGTTCATATATGTTATTAACCTTTTTACAGTCATAAAAAAAAATCATTTGTTGATTTCAAAAGCTGAAATGCACAATCCACTTGGAAGAGGAGAGTAATGTTGTTTGATCATTTTGTATATGCCACAACTGGAGAATGACAGTTATAGGTAAGAGTCAGCATGTCTATGATCTATCAATAAGAAAGTAAAACAAACAATAGGAACCTGAAAGAGATTTGGTATCCAATTTCTTTCTGGAACAGAAAGAAACCGACAGAAACAGTCTAGTGATCAGTCCTTAGTTGCGCGGACTCTTCATTTTTGATACCGCACCCATGTCGGATTCTCCAAAAAATACACTACTTTTGGCGAATCCGATACGCACCCGTTGAAAGTTTTGAAGAGTGCAAGCAACATGTTGGCGATACTGACTCAAGTGTTAAGACATGATTAGAAATCGGAGGTGGCAGTTTCTTGAAATAAGCATGTTATGTTCTAACTTTGTTTGATCACCTAAATTTAAGTATGTCATAAGCTCTGTCTATTCATATCGAAGCCGTGGATCCTGTTGTTTGAAAGTCATTGACATTATATTTTGGCAAATTGTCCTTTGTGTTTAACCTGAATTCTAGACCATCAGTCACTGTGTTATCATGGTGCATGTATTTCTTCCTAATAGCATTAATCTACCATACTATAGACATGTTGTATTATTAGAGCTTTACTCACCAACATCTCTTTATGTTGTCATGTTGATAAAAATAATTCCTGATTATCCTTTTAACCATCTTTCTTTTTAGGGAAACTTTCACATATAACCACTTAAAAATAATTAATTACTCTTTATAGCTATAGTTTGATAATTACAATTTGTAACTACATGTTATATGGAGGAGAGAGGCAAGGGAGAGTGGGAGAGAGAGGAGAGAGGCGAGAGAGAGGAAGAAAAGAGTGGGAGAAAGGTGAATTGTATATGTATATTGGTTAGATAATTGTATAATATATATATGTATTTGTATATATGGCAAGAGAGATTGGAAGAGGGAGGAGAGAGGCGAGCGAGACTAGGAGAGAGAGGAGAGAGGCGAGCGAGATCGAGAGAGGGAGGAGAGAGGAGAGCGAGAAAGGGCAGAGAGTGGGAGAGAGGTGAATTGTATATGTATATAATTGTATATTATACATATACATTTGTATAAATGGCAAGTGAGATTGGGAGAGGGAGGAGAGAAGCGAGCGAGATTGAGAGAGGGAGGAGAGAGGCGAGCGAGAGAGGGTAGAGAGTAGGAGAGAGATGACTTGTATATGTATATAGGTTAAAAAATTGTATATTATACATATATATTTGTATAAACTGGCGAATTATACATATACAAATATGACTAATTATACAAACTCGAAGTCAGCCCACGTAATTAATGTATAGTGTTAGTCGCGAGTGGTAATTATAGCAAACTATAGCTATAATGAGTAATTAAATAGTATAAGTTTGTTTAGCCGCGTAATTTTTCCTTCTTTTTATTATAATTTTGTTCATTTATAGTAGTATTGTGACTTTAAACAGCCTTACTTTGTTGCCGAGGCTACAATGCCTGGGAAGTCTGGGTTTGACTTGAATGGTGCGTCTCAATCCTTCAACACATTGGCTGAGTACTTGTTTGGTAAGGTAGTTCAAGGTACTTATAGAGTCAACCTAAGATCGCCTCGAACCACATTGTAATGGTGGCCTTCTTTGGCTTTGTTCTGTTTCTTGATGACTTCTAGAACACGAAGAAGGAGAGTATGGCAATGACGACACCCGTAATCACTCGTAGAACTCAATCTGATGGGGAGAAAATGGAAATGACTACTCCAGTGATAACTAAAAGGGTACAACTCTTAAACTGATCATTGTTTTTCCGTTTTAGTTCTTTTACAGCATATTATTTACTGATTCACTCAAGACAGATGGTTTGGTTACTCTATTACACATGCCTTTTGCTCGACTCTTTTCTGTGCAGTACCTTTGTAGACATTGTGTTTTTCTAGGACATTGGAGATACCCTATAAGAGGGACTACTAACATGGAGATTGATGCACGGTGTTAATAAAAGTAATAAAGTGATAAAATAATGGAGTTGAGTCACTACATAACTTGAGAATGATAAATGAAGAGCTACTCTTCTAATGACCTCATGTTGCCAAATGGAAATGCTGACTTTTACTGATTCTATTGACAAAAGAACATCATCTAGTTACCTAATTCACAAGGAAAATACATTTACGTTCTTGATGTGGATTTGATAAAAGCCGAAGTGTATTTTAGATGGGATTTGAGGATCTTTCATTTGTGTGCTAGGCCTATATACCAGATCAGGTACATATGAAATATAAACATTGTGGCTTCTTATTGTTTGAACCTGTAGTATTCTCGGATGGTACTGTTGCGAATCCATATCTAGGAGAACGGGAAACTATTAGATTCCACATTTTGATTATGTTGCTCGGACCCTCAAAAAATGGTGCCGCACCTGTGTTGGATCCTCCAAAATGCATAGCTTTTGGAGAATCCGATACACCTGACAGTAATTTTGAAGGGCCCCAACAACATAAATGGTGCATGGATCCTTCATTGCCTTGCCGTACCTGTACCTGAGGGGTGTGACTTGAGTGTTGGGTACTTCTTTCCAATTTTTCAAATTACACAAATAATTAAAGAAAAGAACTGCACGAACCCCGATCAGATACTTGCACACACGCATCTGGTATGTGGCTATAGGCTAGTTCATGTATTGTAGATGTCCAATCTTAGTTCCAGGACAAGTTTAGAATGGAATAACAGTCAGAGAACAATCTTCCACATTATAAAGATTATATGTCCTGAATAAATATACACATCTAATCCTCTATACAAACAATTACACATTTTTCTAGTCATTCATAAATGGATATCTGATAACAACATTTTGAAACATAAAAAACCAATATTATGTGGAAATAGGCACTCCCTTAGAGATAGGTTGCGTGTCTCTCTGGTTATGCTATGTGGAGACATCCTATAAGAATTTCTTGCTCCGAGAAACTTCAAAACCAGCATTATTCCATTCTAGAAAAGAAAAAAATCACTTTAACTTACGTCTGATACTATGTTTTAGTGATTAACACTCCCACAGCACACAGCACACCCCATCCCCACCCATAAGGAAAAAAAATATAAATATTGTGTATATAGTTGTTATACTTATTTCCTGCTCTCGTATTTTCTCAAAAAATTACACCTACTGGAATCTCATTAAGAATTTCATTAGGCGGAAGATCAGGAAAAGTGGAGGATGTCCTTCGTCATGCCCTCCAAGTATGGTTCGGACTTGCCACTACCGAAGGATTCCTCTGTAACTATCAAAGAGGTGCCTCGGAAAACTGTCGCAGTAGTTGCTTTTTCAGGTTTGTAACTTCATATTTCAGTATGTCAATACAAAGTTCAAGATGGAATGTTAAGTTTTCTTGAAATTCAACATCTGTAGTCAGAAAGCTGGGATCTGTCTCATTGGTTTATAGATGCAGATCTTGGTAAAGTTACTTAGTACTTTATTGATCGATTCACTTATCATGATATGAGAGAAACTTGTACGTAGTTGTACATCCGTTTCTTTCTTTAATGTCCTATAAACCTGCTGTGACGAATGGCGGTGATCAATTCAGAGTTCAAAAGAGAGAACATTTAGGAATTCTGTTTTTCAAAAGTTTTGTATCCTAACATAGCTAGCTCTCTCTCATTTGATTCCAATGAAGGTTTTGTGAATGACGAAGAAGTTAAAGCGCGGGAATCAAGACTTCGAACTGCACTAAAGGGAGATGCAGAGTTTCAGGTAAAAGATGGTGCCTTGGTAGAAGTTGGACAGGTATATTTGCAGAACCATTTCAATTACACTTACAATATCTCCTGGAGAACATATTTTGACATAGTGCAACTAAAGTAACTCATTAGCTGCATATTCGTTATACTTCTCTTGCAGTATAATCCACCATTTACTCTTCCTTTCACACGTCGGAATGAGATTAGCCTGGAAGTCGAAAGGAAACAGGAGTAGCTGGTCAGTGTGCTGTATATTGCAGATAAATCTGTTCACTAATGTATAGAACCAGAGAAGCAAAACTTCGCCAGTATTCATTCTAGACGTATATAATGTGTATATGTATATCATACTGTATTATACTCGTATATATACATTCCAGATGATTGCTTGACTTTTCAATCACTAGGTTATGTACATACACCATATTACTCCTACTCTGGAAATAACAAGACACTTTGTCTTTTGAACTCTGCGCGAATTCGCAATCATCCATTGGGTTCTGTATCATTAGGCATATCTTCGGTAATATATTCGTTTTCCAGAAGATGACATGTTCTTTTCCGGGGATACTACTGAGATTTATATTGCTCGGACTTTTCAAAAATACTATCAGATGTGTGTAATGCATTTTTAAAGAATCTGACATGAGTGTGCTAAAATATGTGAGTGCTTGCAGTTTAATGTTTGTGAACCCTTGTAGTTCAACTTTCTTATCAAGTTTGCATATTCCTTTAGCTTCTACGATGCATGAAATTCAATCAGAGCAAAAACTTGGTCGATAAGATATAGATTTCTTGTCTGAGTTGCGTGAATCACAAAACGGATCTATGATTTCAAGTCCAACAATAACTAGGCACTAGTTTCAATCAAATTATGATTGGCTTATGAATCTTCAATATTCATATGACACTTATATAGACCGATTCATTCCAATACTATTTTCGATATTGAAGGTTAATAAATCATATATTGACTATTTCTAGATTGCTTGTTAACTTTTTGAAAACCACCTCCGTTATCGTGGTTTGAGACTAACAATATGAGCACTATAGATTATGCTTTTTTCAAATTGTTATAAGTGCTATAAATTATGATTTTTTCAAATTGTTATAAGCGTAAATATTATAGGAAAATTACGCGGCTAAGCAATTTAATTACTCATAATAGCTATAGTTTGCTATAATTACAATTCGTGACTAACATTATACATTAATTACGTGGGCTGACTTCGAGTTTGTATAATTAGTCATGTTTGTATATGTATAATTCACCAAGATATACAAATACATATGTATAATATACAATTTTTTAACCTGTATACATATACAATTCACCTCTTTCCCACTCTCTGCCCTCTCTCGCTCGCCTCTCTCCTTCCTCTCTCAATCTCGCTCGCCTCTCTCCTCCCTCTCCCAATTTCGCTTGCCATTTATACAAATGTATATGTATAATATACAGTTATATACAATTATATACATATACAATTCACCTCTCTCCCACTCTCTGCTCTCTCTCTCTCGCCTCTCTCGATCTCGCTCGCCTCTCTCCTCTCTCTCCCAGTCTCGCTCGCCTCTCTCCTCCCTCTCCCAATCTCTCTTGCCATATATACAAATATATATGTATAATATACAATTATCTAACCAATATACATATCCTCTCTCTTGCCTCTCTCCTCTCTCTCCCAGTCTCGCTCGCCTCTCTCCCCATATAACATGTAGCTACAAATTGCAATTATCAAACTATAGTTATAAATATTAATTAATTAATTTTAAATGGCTATATGTGAAAGTTTCCCAATATTATATATGATAAAATTAATTTGGCCTTTAGATGTGGTGAGCTCTCCATCATGATGTAATAAAGTTGCTCTAGTAACCGTTAATCCATTAATTTCTACCAATATTTATCAATTTAGTATATTAGGTACCCTAACAATAAGCTAATTGATCTAGTTAATTAACTGAAAAAGAGCAGCAAAACGCATAATAATTATTAGTTCGCTAGCTAACTATAAGTATGGAATTTTCACAGGTTATCCCTTTTTGTGACAGTTATTTAGTAAATAATTCTCTTGTATTTTATAGATTTTTTTAACTATGATGTGAAGATCTCTTTTGCGTAGACAGAAAATTTTATGTAAAAATATTAGATGACGGTTTATATTTTAAAAGTCTGCAATGTTTTGTGTGTAATTAATATCTTCTCTGTTCACTTTTACTTGTCATGTTGAGTTTTAACTAATTTTCAAAGTTTAATTAGATTACATTAATTCGATATTTTAAATGAAAAATTTTGATACATCGTAAAATATTAAGCAAATTTCTTAACTCTAAAAATAGAAATCATAGCAACTAAAATGGACGGGGTGTAAATGAGCAAACATTTACACAAATGTTTCTTTATTAGTGCTGAGGTCAGTCACGCAAACAAAATTGGAGTTTTCCTTTGTTATCTAGTAACTTATTCCATTCTCACTTGCTTTGTGTTAACAATTCTTTTGGGCGGAAAAATTATACCGTATATTTAAGGTTTAATTCATATCATATATATAAATGTTGAATTTCTTTGACTTCTTTCATATTTTAAATTTTCTTAATGAAAATTTTGACTTTGCCACTAACAGTAAGACGGGATATTTCCCATCCTATTCTTTAGCCCAAGGGCATGCTTTTTTAGGGTTCCTCCAATGATTCTAGCACCAAATACTTGGTGATTAACTCTAATATGATCCGATTTATATGTATATACAAGTAGATAAATCGTAAAGAACTAGCAATACACGTACATTTTAATCTCTTACAAAGAAAGTTGATATGATGAAGAAGATTGATAATTCCAAATTTGTAAAGTTTCATTTGTTAGAACTAAAAACAAAAAGAAGTACTATCAATTCCTCTCTTCTATTAGAAGAAAAACAAAACTTTTTTTCTTGGTACATCCAAATATTTTTGTATCTTACTATAGTTATTTTACAATATGGAAAAACTAATTAATAAGCTAGTCTAATTCATGTATAATACAATCATTAATTTCACTAATAGAGCTTTGTTGAATAACCATGTTATTGCCATCTTGAAGTACTTTTAATTCTCCTTCACTTGATAGAAGAGATTGTAACTCTTGCTTAGTTATAACAACTTTAATTCTTACAACTTCTGATGATGAACAATTTTTGCTACTACTTTCCATAAATATTACTTCATCAGCAAACTTCACCTTCTTTTTTACATGTTTTGCTTTTGGCTCTTGTAGAAGAGGTGATGACACTTCATGAACCTTCATTGGAGCTTTATATTCAATGACCTTCTTCTTATCATTTTGCAAAAATACTATGCAATTTCCCATTGTTGTGTATTGCTATATGTTGTGTTGCTAGGGAGTTGAGGAGTTGAGGTTATACAAGTTTGAGTTTTTGAGTAAGATTGTTTAGAGCACACACTAGTTGCTCCTTTTATAAGGAAAAAAAAAAGGTGTGAGAGAGTATGATATTATGTCGTTTGATTGGGTCTGAAGTTTAAGATAATATAAAGATTTTTGAAAGTTTTGTGACTAAAACAAGTTACGAACATTTGTGTGACTATAAATTCAGTACTCTCTCCGTCCTTTTTTACTTGTCCACTTTTGAATTGACACCCTATTAAGAAAATAATTAATGACGTAGCGAGTTTATCATTTTATCCCTATTAATTATGAAGTAGATGAAAATTCTACAATTTTCAAAGCAATTAGTCATTTAATTGAGGGTATAATAGATTTAAAAAAAATTCTTTCTTAATTTGTCAAAATGGACAAGTAATTAGGGACAACTATAAAAGAAAAACTGGACAAGTAATTAGGAAAGGAGGGAGTATTTCATAAGAAAAATTTAAACTTTGTTTCCAAGTATGTAAATGTATTATTCTTTTTTAAAAACAGCGTTACATAAAATAGAATATATGATCTATTGAAAATGGTATTATACAAAATTTTATTTATTAATGTATTTTAACTTGTTGTAATGGATAACATATCTTGTTCCTTATTCGTTATTAATATCATTTTTATGAAGGATTACTTATAGTTATCTGTAATTATTTTTTATTTATTTTTAATTAGATTGAAATTAAATTTTAGTGGAAAGCATATTAGCACTTTGGACCCCACCTTGTTGATTTTTGTTGTTATGCAAATGAGGGGTCATGATCTATATCATGATTTCTCTAAGATTTTCTTTTCACACTTTTTTCTAATATACAATCCACTATAAAAGTGAGAAATACAAGCCTACTTAGTTTCTTTTTTCTTTGACAAAAAAAAAACATAGACGAGTTACTATACAAATACTTGTAATTAATGGTAAAATGATTATGAGAAAACTAACTAAAGTACATTAATACAGGTGATTTATTTGTCATAATTAGTAGTAAAACTTTTTTTTTCTCTGTTGTAAAAATTATACTTAGCCTTTTCCTGTTGAGATAAATGTCTGCTAATGGTAAACTTTTTTTTTGCAATGAAAAAAATAGGACAGGTAATTCAAGAATGTCGTTTCTTGATCAGTGACGTAGATCGAGAATTATAAGATTTTAAGTTTAAATGATTATTTTTATCTGTTTATTGTGATGTATAGAGATATGTCATACTTATTGTTAGTAAAAAGTGATAAATATTTATAGAACTAATTAAAATGAACGTAAATAATTTCAATTACTTATTATAATATTTAAAAAAATAAAAATAGGACCACTAACGCAAAAACTAAGTGATTTTGACAAAAATGCACTAAGAAATTATAGTGGTGGTCTCATTTGGACTTCTCTTTTAGTTTTTTTCTTTTTTTGGGCAGCAATATGTCTTTATGGCCATGATTTTCTAAACGAGGTCGGTTTGGGCTTCCAAAACCATCATTGCATTTCTAGTTTCTTTTACAACTTTCCTTTTTAACAAGAGTGAAATTTAAGTTTGAATTAGAATATCATTGAGTTTCAATATGAATATCGAATACTGAATAAAAAAAAGTGAAATGAATAGCTTTGAGAATGAGATTATTATAAAAGTGAAATGAATAGCTTTGAGAAAGAGATTATTATTGTAATTCATCTTTCTTTATACCTTGGTTTTGAAATATTTTACTTGACTTACTAGTCTATCTAAAAACAATCTTTCTACCTTCACAAATCACAAAATAAAAATAAAATTACACATATACTCCCTCCGTTTCACAAAGAATTACCTAGTTTGACTAGGCACGGAGTTTAAGAGTATAAAGAAGACTTTTGAATCTTGTGGTCCTAAATTAAAGTTATGTCAAATGTACAAAATTGCCCTTTGATCTTGTGGCCTTAAACATGCCACGTGAAAAGTTATTACCAAAAAAAGAAAGAGGTCATTCTTTTTTAAACATACTAAAAAGGAAAGGAGATCATTCTTTTTTAAACGGAGGGAGTATTATCATTTCAGATTCTACGACTTATAAAATCATACTGATTATATTATTATTGTCGTCGTCTATTTATACCTTTATATTGTGAAAAGCTAAGGAACAAGGGGAAGAATTAATTAAAATTAGAATACTAGAAGCTAAGTTCCATACACTTTTAAGGCATGATTATTATTTTTTTCACCATAGGACAAGTGTGTGGTTAGATGGCTTTTTTCCTTTTAAGCTAAGTTCCATACACTTTTAAGGCATGATTATTAATTTTTTCACCATAGGACAAGTGTGTGGTTAGATGGCTTTTTTCCTTTTTGGTTAGCACTCAACCATCATATATATATATGTAGCAAATCCATACTTTTCCACCCTATGATCTTAAAACTATTTGACCAATCTTTAGGATCTAAGATCCTTTGTGTCATTTCACATTTCATGTCAATAGTGTATTGAGTTATAATTAATACTTCTTCGACTCAAGTTTAAGTATCTTAGTTTAATTGAGCGCATTACTTAAGAGATATAAAAAGAATTTTGAGTTTTGTAATCTTAAAATAAAGATTTGTGGTCTTAAATTTATCATACAAAATATTGAAATTGAAAACTTAATAAATATAAAGAAAAAACATCCTTATGAGACCAAAAAAAAGAAGCAAGACTAAGATGGAGAGTGAAAAAATTTAAGAGGGCCTAATGTGACGAAACTAGAATTTTTAATAAGGGGTTCAATATCTGAAGAACTAAACGTACGATATAATCGAAGGATTTCGATATTTATTATATATACATAAAAATAATTTTACTCATATATAAATAGTAATATTTTTCGCATAAGGGTTTCAGATGAACCACTGACAGAAGGCTGGCTCCGCCCGGCCTATGCTTCAACAATAAAGGGGGACAACATTAGATACATATAGTTTTTAAAAGAGGAGTTACAAGAAATCATGATCTTTTTTGAAGTTTGGAGAGGCATGTATGGCCCTCTTGCCCCCCTTAGCCATATGTACTTTGTAAACTAACTTAACCACTGATTAAAATGAGATTCTTTTTTTAACTTTAGAAGCTTCAAGATATGAATCCACATTCATTGTTCAAAGAAAAGGTGAAAGTCATATATATATATATATATATATATATATATATATATATATATATATATATATATATATGGTGTGGTGGGATAGTCAAAAATTAATTACATTCGTAAATTAAATATACAAACACATATTATTACGTACATTGATCAAGTTATGATTTTTATATCGATTTTGATTTAATACTGCAATAATAACTAATATATATTTAACTATTAGATTGAAATAAAAATTATTAAGTTTATATGAATTCATTATTAAACTTCTAGACCTCTCATTAGATAGTTTACCCCCTAAGTTTGTAGCTAAATTCCTTTGACATATAACTTTGCACTATGTTGCTTTTAATTTTATGGTCTTTTTTTCACACACACACATTTATAAGTGCATGCTCAATGACTTTGGGATCATAAACTCCACTCAAGAAATAGAGAGGAAAAAAAGGGGGGTTTCCATCAAATGTAATGTTAAGAAAAAAAATTGGTTTTTGTGCGGAGAAAAAAAATATTTTTTTCATATTCGATTGATTAAGATTTTCGAAAAATATTTTTATAGCAAAATAATTTTCCTAAACATTAAGAAAATAATCAAGTGAACAACAGAAGCTTCATACTCCCTCCATCTCTTTTTATTTATTCATTTTTTCTTTTATAGTTTTCCGAATTACTTGTCCATTTTGACAAATTAAGAAAGGATAATTTTTTTTTTATCTATTATACCCTCAATTAAATGACTAATTACTTTGAAAAATATAGAACTTTTCATCAACTTCATAATTAATAAGGATAAAATGATAAACTTATTACGTCATTAATTATCTTCTTATAGGTGTATCAATTTAAAAGTGAACAAATAAAAAGAAACGGAGGGAGGGAGTAATTTGTTGGGTGGTCTTGGGCCTTCTCAACCCAAAAGCTAGCTCAAAGGTTGAGGCTTTCCCTCACACTTATAAATTGACCACCAGCCCCTTCCACTTCCGATGTGGGATAACCCAACAATCTCCCCCTTCACACATCGGGCCTTGGGCTGGAGAGAGCGACAACCCAGTTTCTCCCGGTGGGCTGAGACTTGTTGACAACCTGGGCTCTGATACCAATGTTGGGTGGTCTTGGGCCTTCTCAACCCAAAAGCTAGCTCAAAGGTTGAGGCTTTCCCTCACACTTATAAATTGACCACCAGCCCCTTCCACTTCCGATGTGGGATAACCCAACATAATTAATATCCCTCTTGTATAGACTCTTCCCCACCCTCACCATAGTCCTCATCCCCACCACGATCACATCCTCTACACCCCTACTTCATTCCAAGGCAAATTAAATATCTTAATTTAAAATTTATAAGATTAAGATTCTAATTTTTTAAATATATAGATCCTAAATTAGTAATTTTTATTATATTTAGATAAAAATAAGATTTAAACATAAGCTACCAAATTCAATTTAATTAACACATAGTTGATATTTTAGCTCAGCTGCTATCTCATCATCTCATTAACAATCTAGATTATATATAAATATTTTTAGAATAATATCATTTGTTTACTTACCAAATGCGAGCAAAAAACTATTTATCTTCCAAAAAAAAAAGTTCAAAAAAAATCATGAAAACATATCCCCTAAAAGAAGCAATATTGTGTTTATAGTAAGGTTGTCCAAGTACATGGAATTAATTGAATAAATTTATCTATCAATTTTCAAGACACTAAAAATGGAAATAACCAAATCCATAAGATACTTTTCAAACGTATGTGACAAATATTCCCTCAAAAATCATTATTTCCCAACTAAAAAAGGTCACAATCTGCACTGCTTTTGCCACCCCATATTTTTTTTTAAAAATAAAGCAATTTTTCAGTTAAACTTTTTTATTTTTTATTAATTTGTTTTTTTTTTAACTCTTTTGGAAAATCTAATAATGGATTATTTTTGTGAACTTTTCAACTTCTATGGATTTATTGGTTAGTAGACACTGACACTTGTCTTCTTTTTAGTGGGCGGCCACCGTAATTTGGACTATTTCATCATCAACATCTCACCTTTTGCTCATCAACATTCCGAATCTGTCTCCCGTTTAAAAAAGGAATGATCTAATTTAATTTAACACGATATTTAAAAAATAAAAAATACGTTGTAATAACTGAAAGTTATATCAAAACTCAAATATATTAAAATATCTTTAAATGTTATGACAATAAGTAAAAAGGGACGTTCTTTTTAAGCAGATAAAAAAAAATAAGTTGTTTTTTTTATAGGAAGGGAGTGTTATTTTTTTTAGTTAAAATTTTCATTGTCAATCCATTTTAAGTGAGTTGAATCAAGAATTAGATTGGATTTAGAGTGAATTGGTCCTAAATAAATTAAAATATTAATGTTTAGTTATTACGCCATTAAATAAGTATTGAAAATTGTGTCTTTAGTTAAAATGATCGTGGGGAACTAATTGGAAAAAGTTTGAATAACCATGAACCTAACTAAACAAAATTAGATGATTTTTGGAAGATGAACAAATAAATTGAATTTTGATGATAAATTATTATAATCAGTTGAGTGATCATTTAAACATTCGACATTTTTTCTTTTTCTCATACTATATGATTTATAGTCTTTAATTTAGATTTGACGAAAATTATTCCACATATTATGCTTGAACTATTTATTTTCACCTTATATTATGATATTAATTAAGGCTCGTCCAGTTTTTAATAACTATCTCATTCCTTCAGAAAAGTTAGATACTTGTTAGTTAGACGAATTTAAGATTTCTAAAATATGGTGTACAACTATAAAAAAGGAAAAATGTATTTATTGGAAATTGATTTTCTAGTCCTCACGATATACATCTTAACCTTCAAGTGCATCTATTACTTTTTGTAGCATAGTTGTCAACTAATAATATTATATACATTTAACTTTATAGAGAGATCACGAGTTCACGTACCTCAATTTTCGCCTAATACTATGAAGCTATTCACTTTTTGAAGGTTAACTCCTTTATTATAATAGACTAGTGTTTGATTTTGTATACGTATTCTCAAAATATATAAAGTAGAAAAATATTACAGTATAGGAAAAACTACATAAATAGCTCCATAAAACCCAAGATAATTATACATTTATATCCAAATTCAAAGTGATTCAAGAAATATCCGTTCTCTCATAAACAATTACAGCCCATATCCCCCTCCCTCTCCTCATTAAGGTTGTAACTAATACTAAATCAGTAAAATATACATATATAATATAGTGTTGATACTTATTTAGTATCAGTTAAACGAAATTATTTGGGTATATATAGTGTAATTATTTATTGAGGTATGAATATAAAGAAATATATGTCGATTAAAAAAAATTATGTGATATTTGCTTAGTTTCTCATGATATTTTTAAGGCAAGTATCACTGTGGATTAAAGATGCTACCTCATCTCTTAAGAGTATTTATTTGGGCCTCTATTCGGCCCAAATTCAAAAATAGAGCCTTGGATTGTCTTCTCTTGGCCAATTTTGTCAACCTTGTTATAAGTTAAATCCTTGTCTCGACTCTTGATCTAATGGTTAACTAGTTAAAATAGGTGTTCGTTATTTTTTAAATGAGTTGATTTTTAATTTTTGTTCTAAAGTAATTTAGGGCAACTTTCACTTATAGCAAACAAAAAGTTCATATTTGTATGCTATAGCAAAATTTGCATAATTGCGCTTCATAGCAAACATATAACTGTATAATTCACTATACATATACAATTGTATAATTTGCTGGCCTAAATTGTATAATTCGCTCGCCTCGCTATACATATACAATTGTATGATTCGCTGGCCTAAATTGTATAATTTGCTGGCCTTTTTCGTTGCAATTGTATAATTCGTTGGCCTATATCACTGCAATTGTATAATGCGCAATTGTATAATTCGCTGCCTATTTCGCTGCAATATTTGTATAAAATTTTCTTTGCATACAATTGAATCGAAGTAAAATATTTGTATATTGTATAATTATAAGTGTATAGGAAGAAGATATATGTTTTCTCTAACTTAATACAAAAACAGAAACACAATTTATACAGTTCTGTTGTATAAAGCGAGAGAAAATTGTATTTCGCTGCAATTGTATAATTCGCAATTGAATAATTCGTTGGCCTTTTTCGCTGCAATATTGTATAAAATTTGCATTCTCTACAATTGAATCGAAGTAAAATATTTGTAAATTGTATAATTAAGTGTATAACACGAAGATATATGTTTTTGCATGTGTATATACAATTTTCTCTCGCTTTATACCAAACAAAAACACAATTTATACACTTCTGTGTATAAAGCGAGAGAGACGAGCAGAGAAAGATTGGCGAATGAGAATGGGAGAGTGGCGAGCGAGATTTTTGAGAGAGAGGCGACTGGCAAACTATGACAAACGTTTGCTATGGAGCACAATTAAATCAAAATGTAGCTACTCCATTTATTTTAGATTATTAGTTCGCTATTATATACAATTATCCCATTTATAATTTATTGGTGGCACATAAGTTCTTTAAGGCTGTAAAAGCATAACTCGTAGGATATTATGTCGTGAAAATATAAATTAATATCTCATGAAAAAAATATTTTCTTAAGGGGTAAATATTAAAAATAAAGATAAAAGTATAAATAACCAAATTGACTAGACCCAAAATAAAATTACTCTCTCTGTTTTAAAAAGAGAATGCTAAATTTTTTTAATTCTATTTTTAAAAAGAATGACCCATTTTTCATATTTTTTTTGACAATACTTTCACTTTTTATATAACATGTTTAAGAGTACAAGATTAAAGGACATTTTGCTAATAACTTCATTTAGAATCAGAATTTAAAAAAAAAAATAATTCTTTAACTCTAATATAAGTCAAACTAGATCAATTCTTTTTAAAATGATAAAAAATAATATAAAACATATACATCACCGTATATAATCAGAACATAATATTTATATACCCACTAAAAAAGATAAAATAGTGAATTGAAACATCAATTTATTATAAAAATTTCCACTTTGCACACTATAACACTTATAATGTCACTTTAGTATTACAATCACTTTACAAGGACAAGCATCATCAACTAATGTAATTTTAGAGATGTGAGTTTCTCAAGTAATGGCCCAACTAATTATTATCTGATAAAATTATTTTTAAAGAAATATACGTTTCTGAAATAATAATTATAGTATTAATAATTAATTTGAGATACTTTCAAACCATAGAGGCCAGAAGGAGCTAGAAGTTCAGATATAAATTCAACGAATTCATTAATTCAATAATTTTTTTGTTTGTTCAAAATTCTATTATTAATCCTTGAAATCGTTTTCATAAAATTCAGAACTCATAAAGTTAAAATTCGGATTTAGTTTTGATCGAACAGTCCGGAGATATATTTTTTTTTGTCAATTGACAATACTGCAATTTCCATGAAAGTGAAAGATGAGTATGAAGAGGAAATCACGTGGGTAAAGCTTTCGACAATGGCGAAGAATGGGCATTTTTTTCCTTATAAGGTATACATGCATGCACGCAAATGGAGATAAGATCTCTTTAAAAAATTCGATACCTTATCAATTTCACTGAAGCATATCGATGAATTTGTCAATTGCGCCTTTTATTTCCTGTTCATTCGAGTATCAATTGAAAACGAAAAAAGGATTCTTATGCTTATTAGGTATTTGATGAAATGCTAGAATTTTATTAATCAGGTATACTTTGAAACTGCAAATCTAGACATGAGATCCTCATTGTGTCTCGTGAACACTCAATACTGACGTGACAATAAATTTTGGAGGTGTTTAGATTATCATTTTGTTAGTTGGAGTGTTTAACGGGAGATGAGTCGAGAGGTGTAGATTTGCAGTACTTAAAGTTGATCAAGTGCTTGCTTGTTAGTTAAGTTTGATTTTCTGTTTATGTATTATGCCTATAAAATACTAATTCTCCATGTGAACTTTTATGAACTTTCATAGGCCAAGTAGTGGTTTTCTACATCATTTGTATAGTATTTCAACATTAATTGTTATAGGATGGGATATATACTTGAGAAAGCTGCAATAAAATGGGCATATGATTGATTTACAGAACATTTTGTATTAAACCTGCAGGAATCTATCATTGCCAACTGACTAAGAGAAATCGTTTATTGATGTCGTCCTTATTCTCTTATCTTTGTTGAAGAGCTCTGAATTGAGAAATAAGGCTAGATTTTCTTATATTTACCCAGCTTCGTTCATCACCTAGAATTGCGTTTATCCTAGCGATTGTTTATGCATATGTTTAGACACATTTAAATGAACTTATGTAGGTTTGTGGAGTTAAGCACTTGATTTTCACTGAAAGTTTCTTCAGATGTGATAATTGCTTTTGATCTGAAGAAGTATTCACAATATTTCTGGAGTAGAAAATTGAGTGAAGTGCATTAGTTTTAGATATATGGAATATTCAACTGCTAAAGGTTACTCATATTTGTACTGCTAAAAATTATGCAACACAATACGTTAGGTATTAGACCAACCAATTGTGTTACGATATTGTATATAATCTTGAATTCTAACTGTTACGCGTTGTTTTATTCCTTCCAAAAGGAGCATCAGCTCAGTTTCCCACATGTGGGTGTCTGTTTGAGACATAATTACTCATGTTTTTACTTCTATTTGGAGATGAGATCTCTCAATTCCAACTGAAACCATTTAAGTCAAGTTGCTTGCAATTAGAAGCAGCATCAGTTTGATCATCTGTGTTTAGGTCCAGCTTCGGAGCAAAGTAAGGCAGCTTATACTCTTGTGGTGACACCTGCTTCTCTGGTTTCTTTGAATCACTTCTGTCAGTTGCAGCTTGGTGAAAAAGTTTGATGTCTGCATCTATTCCATTAAGTCTTCCATTAACATAGCTACTGTTAACATTCCGTTTTCCTCCTTGGATTCCAACATTCATTGATAAGTTGCTCCAGTTTGTCTCTTTGGCAAACTCTTTTTCTGTATCCTCATCCATTTTGGAAAACAATCTGTTTTCCTTGAGGTCGTCTCGCCATCTTAGTGCAGTCTGCTGTAACCTGGTCTGATTTTCAATTTCTTCTGTAGATGGTCCAAAGTTTAAATTCCTCAGGCCAAGTTGGTTATTCTGCATTTCCTGCAGGTCTCTCAACGGGCCTTCAGAGGAGGTCAAGCAGCTATCCATTGAACAATCTGCTAACCGCTGGGTTGCTTGTGTTTGTGGAGTGTGAAATCCTGAAAGTTCTTGTATCTCTGAAAATGCTGAATTCAGGCATTGGTTGGATACTTTGGATACCAAATCAGACAGTTGAACCTTAGCTGCCTCTAATCCAATTGTTCCCAAGTTTTGTGTTCCAAGGGTTTCTTGTGCTTTCTCGAGTACAGCCTGCAAATATTTCCCTTGAGCCTCTATCCTTAGCTGTAAATGTCGTTGCACCTAATCAGTTCAATTAGGCCTAATTTAGAAGGCAGCAATGAAAACTTCTCATCGACTTGTAAAGTTTTGGGTAGAAGAAAAGTTATGCAAGTCATAATTTTTAACGATGTCTTAAAGCAAAGCACTATAAGTTGCTTAATATATCATCGGAAACTAGTAAGGAAAATTTACCGGTACTAGTAAAATTTGGCAAGAAGAAAACCTTATGGAGGCGTCACATTGTTACATCGTTTATTCTTATAATAAGAAAATCACTATTAGTCTAGAACTATCAACTACATGATCAAGCTATCATTTTGTTAACTTGTTTTCCACAGCTATGAGAAATATGTTTCTGGTTATCAATTAACCAGTGAAAGCTTCTTTCATGAAAATTAAAATGCCTTATAAAATTACCATAATGTATTGATTCTAGCTTTTCTTCAAATTATGACACAGGAGGTCTCATCTTTTGCTACTTACGGTTCTAACATCTCTTATATAAGTTTAAATTTCGCAACAGTTTCTTACCTCAAGCTGCTCATGAAGCCTTCTTTGGACATCAATTTGCATTTGTATTGCTTCACTTATTGGTATATTGCTGGACAAGAAAAATATTGGTTGATATATTGTAAGTATGGTTCAGACATGAAATAGGATGACATTATTAACTCAATTTTGTTTGTTCTTACTTGTTTGGTTGGTGTCCAATGCTTGGATTGCTCGTAGGGCTTCCAGTGCTCTCACATATTTTCTCCATACTTGCTGCTGCAATTATTTATAAACAATAAATTTTGGAATGTCTTTTCTCTGTAAAACAGTAGAAGAAGCTTTTTGGATTTATATATTCTTGAAAATTATTGGATTTCTTACCAGCTTTATTCACCCCGCTAATATTTGCTTGTCCATGGTGGTTCTTACTTAGCCTGTATTTCTGTGCAGCCAAAATAGAAGATTAGATTTTCATTTACAACTCAAAAGTACTTGAATGTCAGGTTTGTTCTTCAATTATTTTGACATAAACAATTTTAAAGACCTTTGCGACCAAATGTTTTTTATCCCGAATGGTTATGTGGAAGCTAAGGGTTTTCAAGGCTTATTCTGTCCCTCTTGAAATGTCTAGTTTCTTAACATGTAAATTTGTGAACCATGGAAGTGGATAAAAAGTTTAAAAACTAACCTGAAGATGGCTCTTTAAGTGGTACAAGGTTAGTCCCTGGATCCCCATAAGTTTCAGAACTGATTTTGGTGTGGCTTCTGCAATAGAAGAATGGTGGATATTTAATTATCTCAGTCAGAAACAACATACATCTGGTGCTTATCCAAATTAACATATTTATGTGCACTTACTGTCTGCCCCACCAAGTTGGGTAACTGCTTCTATAAACCTCTCATGGAGGTCTGGCGTCCATTTCAATCTTGGCTTAGCATCCGTTGAAAGAACAAGCCCTGAGTCTCCATTGGCATTCCCACCTTGTAGGAACAGATGCCTTTCAGGGAAAGACATTCTTGTTGAAGGGTGCATGTTGGAAGCTTGGTGATGATGGTACATCTTCTAGCCTTGGGTATGAATATTTGGTTATCAGCGCATAAGTCTTATGGTAAGATTTATAGGCATGATGGATGAATGAAAGTAGATATCGCGTACCTAGAGGGAATCTGATGTCGTGTTAAGTGGCTCCAGTCTTGTCTTACTCTTGAATTACCAAGTAATGATTCTTTACTATTCTTCACTGTATATAACATTGTTTTCCATTTGGTTAAATAAAGTTTTCTGCTTGTTTTTCTTTGACCAAATTCACAAAAAAGACCTTACCCTAATAAGCAAATGAAGGGTGGGGTGGGGTGGGGGGTCCAAGAGGTATAGCATCTTGGACAGGTCCAGCGGAACTAGATAAGGTGGATCTAGGGCAGGTTCTGTGGGTTCAGCTGAACCAATTGCCTTCAGGTCAAACCATGTATACATAGGAAAAAAGCATTTGAAATATATGCATATAATCATTCTGAACTCACCGACTCTAAATCCTGAATTTGCCTCCAACTCTAGACCAATTTAATTTTCACACCAGCTTGAGATAAAAAAATCTTGTCCTTCCAGTTTTACACATTTGTGGGTCCTGAATGCACGTTCGCTTTCTAATCTAAGGGAAATGCACTATGCATTATATTCCTCTGCATTATAAGTTCCTGAAACACTTACACACCTTACAATAGGTAAAAGAATTGATCCACTAACGACTTTTTCCTATGCACAAATATTCTTTATCTGGCAAAGTTTGGGAACCATATTCCAAGAACTAATAGTGGAATATTTTTTCCCTGATGGAGATTAGAGGAATCCACTATCTATGATGTCCTGAAAACCTACAAAACCATCTTCCTTTTCAAATGGATGATTCTGTTGACTGGAGCATCTAGTACTGGTATTAGATACATGCAAGAAAGAAAAGGCGAAAAGGTAAGGAAATGGTTGAGATGCTTCTCATATTGAACACCTAACCAAGAAGAAATAATACTTTTTTTTTCTTCAGTTTCAGTTTGTTTAGTAGTGGACATGATATATGCAATTAGTTGAGGATACATATTTTATCATGTCAGATTGACTATTGCTTGTCTTGGCAAATGGAGATAATATAACGTCTTGGATTTTCTGAATCTCGTGCTGTATCAAATCCTCTGCTACTAATATATTGCTTCTTATTTATATGTCAAGCCATGTCATGCTATTCAATTCCATTCCCCATATCTGATATCTCTAGATGTATACTTACATATATTCATTTCTAATATGAGAAAAACATCATCTAATTTTATGAAGTGTAATGTCCCTTCGAGGTCCTGCATGATTTTCTTGATCGGAAGGGGGGTGGACAACCTTTAGACGGTAACGGAAAAAGGATGCCAGCTTTGGATGGTTAATGATTTTAGATGCAACATCTTGGCCTGTACCTAGTGATATGAAACTTCCTGAATATCTTGAGCATCCTTTTCATTTTATGCTATTTTAAAATATGTGAATATTGAAAAGGGAAGAAGAAATAAAATTAAAAGATATAGTGGAGAGATGCTTCTTCGCTTTGTCTGAAGGCTAGGAATCAAATGAAGAATACTTTCTTGTTCTCTCCTTCGGTAATTTTGGTACTTATTCTGCGTGGATAGCCCTAAAATAGAGAAGAGGTCCTCTAGCTAAAAGTTTTCTATTCTTTTTGGTATGAAATGACCCCTTTATAAAAGAAGAAATAAAAGGAATGTACTTCCATACTTGTTTGATGGAAAACAAGACAACTCGCAACTGGAAGATCCCAATTTACCTTTCACTTAAGTCTTAGTTGGATTTGGAGGTACCTTTGATGAATCTATATATCCTGGCCTTACAAGATAACTTTTACATTCTTTTGTGCTCGTTTATGGGTTAAAACGTGTCCTTACACAATATAAAGATACAAGTTACTTTGTTTGTTATCATAGTTCTATTTCTTTGGACGTATGTTGAATATCTATTTTTCTTCTAAAATATAACATCCTTATAATTTGTGAAACTCTTTGTTCCCTTCTTTTTATCTGCTAAGTTTTTCTAGGGAAAATTAGGGAACTCGTACTAAGCTTCTTTTGAAAGGCTTAGCCTATTTTGCACCTCTGTCTCGTTTACTTTGTTTTATAAGTGTATATCTGCATCATCTTTGCAGATAGGAATAAATTAGGGACTATTACAACGAGTAAAAAAAGAGTATGGTGTATGTAGAGATACTGTATGCAGCTGCTTAGTATAAATTGAGCTGTGCAGCATTTCAATCTACTGTATAGGTATAGATGATATTATTGGACAATTTTTTCAAAGGAGAATCTTGTTTCTCTTTTGTAATCATTTTCCATCAAGGAATCGATCCTCGAGATCACTTATACTTTGAACATTATCTTGGATCAGTCCTAATTTCATTTAATGTTATGATATGTTAGTTGAAAATCATGGCACACCCTTCTTTTCATGTTGCTAATGGATTAAATCCTGGATATCAATACAGCCTATTAAAATAAGACAGAATATTATCAACTGATGAACAGCCAATGTAGAATAAATTCGCATGGAGCTTAGGGGTCTTCTGTCTACCCATGGCTATTAACAATATAAGTTAAAATCTGCAGCTGTTAACCAAAATGAGGTTATTGCTTTG
This sequence comes from Solanum lycopersicoides, assembly GCA_022817965.1. Lineage (NCBI taxonomy): Eukaryota > Viridiplantae > Streptophyta > Magnoliopsida > Solanales > Solanaceae > Solanum > Solanum lycopersicoides. Next base: position 89,813,415 of record CM040627.1, read on the forward strand.
AATAATTAAAAAAAATGCCAGGTGTCAAAAGGGAAAAGAATTTGACATTATTATTGGTAGTTTTATGTCATGTATGTTTAATTAGGTACAATTTTGATTAAAAAAAAAGAAGTGAAAACTCCTCATTTGAAAATGATATGCATATTTTGTTTTCAGTAGAACTTTTGCAGAAGAAAAAAAGAATCAGTTGATTCTGATATGATAGAATATTTTATGGAGTTTGGAGGAATGCATTTTGTGTGTAGTTTAAAGGAATCTATCACAACCTTCACTTAAAGTGGCGAAAAGAATCTCAACTGTTTTGCTGGCATGGTGGCTACTGGCTATGATGATAAGTAACTTTTGTGATCTCATGGTTTGCTTCTTATCATTAATCAATGTTTAAGAGTTTTTAAGTTCTTGATGTTCAGCAGACGTTTTTGCACGGTGAAAATGGTTGGTTAATAACATAGTTATATTAGAACTTGTACCTGCTACCTCTCATCAACACATGTACCAAGTGACTGTCTATAAGGGCTTAAACATATCGAACTAGAAAGGCTTAAAATATCAAAATAAATTATCTAGAGTTCCTTCTTTTTATGTGTTTCTATACATATATATGTTGGAACTTGTATAGAAGAATTCTTTCTTTAAGTACTCTTTTCTTAATTTTTCAAGGGACCACCTCAGCTTCTCCAAGGGAAAGGATGAACAGAGAGGACTGCGTATGACGTATCAGGAAGCTTTTCTCCTCGCAAGGTAAACAAAACCTAGTACTGCCAATATGTAAAGAAATGGATCTTTGGTCTAACTCGACCCCAAAACCTTTTTATGATGGGAGGATTGTCCAAGTCCATATAAGGAGACACACTCATATCATTAACCCCCGATGTGAGGCTTTTGCATTCTTCAACACAATATTTAAACCCTTCAAGAAAATTACTTATGTTATTCATCCAGACAAACTTTCATTTGATAAGTGTTGTATTCTTTTCTATTTTTTGTATTCCAAGTTTTCCTTCCCTTATCGTAAACAATGAACTTTTGTTTGATGATATGCGAGATTTATAAGTAGTTTTATGTTTTCATATCAAAGCATAACTGCTACAACCATGTCGTAACTTTGAGTTCATGTCTCTTTGAAGCAGGGGCAGAGGCAGGATTCCAAAAATGCTAAAATGTCACATCTGAACCCCCTTTGTAAGTTGCCACTACTCTAGAAACTTTCCTTCTGTTAATGAGATTAAGGATCAATATATATATACATAATTAAAATATTCACCTACACACCGCGTAACTTCTCAATTGGCCCAATGTGGCTCTGCCACTGCTTTAAAGGACGCAAAGTGCTTCTCTAGAATGTCAAACAAAAGTACTTAACTTATCTTTAGTGTGGCCATAAAGCCATGACTGCTGTTTCTCTCTTTGGACATGCAGTTTAGAGTTAGAAATACACTTGGCTTTTTACCATCCAATCTATTTTGTTCCTCTAATTATCCTCTACTGTTTCCTTTGTGTTATTTGCAAATGATATATTCTCCACTTTAAATAAGAGAACATGTGCTCTTGTTCTTTTTTGTACTTTCATATCCTTTTGAGGTTTAAGTAAAAAATTTACTTTGAAAAAAAAAGATGAAACTCACAAAAAAAGAAAGATAAGAGCATTTAGAATCAATCATTTAGTCAATGATTGGCTAAAAATTGAGAGAAAAAAAAGATAGAAATGACCACAGAATGATATTCCCTGTAAGGAAAAAGGGATTCTGTTGTGAGGGGATAATATAAAGTTGGATTCTAGGGAATGGAATTTTAGAATCTTAACTCAAAACTAAAGCCATAGGTCGTACTCGTCCTAAGGTCAAGAATTTCTTGGTCGATATTTCACATTCGAATGAAATGGACCTGAATAAAATTAATGTAAAACATAGTAGGATCATGAATACTTATTCTTGTTCATATTATTCGATTCCAACTAATGCAGAAATAAGAATAGTTGATTGCATGTTAATTAGTTGAAACATTTTAGATGCTCCTAAACAATCAACATGCATATAATCTATGATTTTATCCTCCTATATAATTTGCCCAACATTTTAAATGCTTTGAGATATATTTATTTATGTTTTGCTTATAATAGAAAGAACATAAGGAAGAATCAAGGTCTGCTGGTCATAGGTATTATGGTGTTGCTTTGAGAATGAAACTGTGACAGAAAACTATTTGTGTATAATTTTAATTTTTTTAATGATTATTTTCAATATACTTCATTACGAATATACCTCATAGAGGAGTGTGAGTGTAAGATTTCAATCCTATAAAAAAAAAATGGAGTCTTGATCTGACTCTACTGTACAGGAAATCCATCTATCTTATATTTGTATGGTTAAGCTTTACTTGTTTTCACTAAATAGATTCTTTGAGACCATATATTCTAATAGAGCTAGAAGCACTTCATTATGTTTGTTTCTACAAATGCACCACTTGTCTTTGGTTTCTATTTGGTGTTTAGTATTCGTTTTAAATTCCCTAATTAGGAAAATTTATCCATCTAAAGGTTGAAGAATTCTATCCATCTCACTACAGCCCAATGATATGGACTCACCACTTTAGACCCACTTCAATTCAAGCCAATGACCTACCTTAGAACTTCATGAGAAATTCTATAGGAAGGGGGAGGAAGTTAAGGTCTGTGAGATTTGAATTATAGGTACCTAAGTTAGTGGAAAATGCACCATTAGGGCTTGCCAGTGGCAATTTTAGGGATGTGGTCAACGAAGTGGATTGGAAGTCATAGGTTCTCAGGTTTAAATTCAGCAGGTGAGCAAATTACTCAATCCTGACACAGAGAGGTAGTGGCGATAAAAACTCTATTGAGTCTAGTAATGGGAATGAGTTAAGGAGTGTGTTAACTCATAAGTGAATTCAGTTAGCCTCGAAAATGGATGGTGCTTAAGGGCTAAATCTAGCTACACCCGGTGTCTGGGCTAGTGCCTAACCCCGATAAATAGGAGGCAAAAATACTAGGTGATTTCTTAACATGTATCTATCCTTGTGGGAGATATATAACATGTTTTTTTGTGGAATTAATTGAGGTGCATTCAATTTAGCGCGGACACTATAGGCAGAAATAACAAGTATCCTATGAAACTACTCGAGGTTCATGTCCACAGTAACAAATATTCCCTAAAACATTCATTTATGTGACTAATTCAGCTACTAGAATATGATATGATATCATTTGATACTCATTGCTACACAATTAGGACCCTCTAATCTTTTATGCAATTTGGAACTTAAGAGTGTTGGTCCTTATTATTTTAACTTGATTATCATTCAAAAAGGAACAAAACTATGCACATGTCAAGTTTCAACTTGTGTCTCTAAATTTGATCAAATCAATGCTTTAGAATCAAATGCTCTACAAAATATTGTTAGGTTTCTCTGCAATTTTGAGATTCTAATAGAGGTGACACTCTCCCATGCATTTACAAGAGGAACTCTGTTATATGCTGATTCATGTGGTTTCTTATAAGTAGGATCAGTTTGTGCGCACCTCAATTAATTTAGTAAAATATTTTTGTAGGGGAGTTTGTTCAAGGGCAAACAAAATAAATTCTACGGTCTAATTACGTGCTTTTCCGTGAGTTTTTAAAATTACCATTCGTGTCAGATTTTGATCCCCAAATATATGTGTTTGACTTGTCCAAATACATGTATTTCGAATACATGAGTTCGAAATTAGGTGTTATTTGTTTTAGATACACTGTATCTGAGTGGACTCATATATGCATGTACCACAGCCTCTCTCGCTCGCTTCTTTTCATATGTGTTTGTATTTCAAAATGTATATTTGTATGTATATGAGATACAATAACTTTCTTGCTCGCCTCTCTCCTATCTCGTATTTCAGAGTGTATTTGATAACAAAATATATGTATCTAAATGTATCTAATATGAAATTATTAATTAATGAGATTGCACGGCATAAATAGGTTAAGAAGTACCAACTTTGAAATGCATTTTATTCATCAGATAGAAATTTTTTAGCTTTTGACTCACTTTGGACCATTTTATAATGTACCGTATCTTATTGAATTGTGCTATCGTAATAAATATAATATCTAAATAGATTACATTGTTTCTCTATCGCTTCATAGTATCAGTTGCCAATAATCTGAACCATAAGCTTCTAATATTACAACAACAAAAATAAGGTGTAAAAGGTAAGTTATTATAAACAAATAAAATTATTAAATAAAAAGTAAGAGTTGAGGGGAAAAAAAAACTCTATCCCATCAAATTGATGATTACATAAAAATGATAACTTTTCATTCTTCTATAACAACAAATTCAATACTAATAAGTAACATCTAACAATGTTTAAACCACAATCAAAATAAATAACATTATATTTAAATTAATAATACAATAATAATAACGTAACATTTAACAACTATTCAAAAACAAGTTGTTACAAAACATGGTACCTGCCCCAATGAACTTTACGTGTGGAAAAAAACAAAAGATATACTAGTCCTAATCAATGAACAATAATATAGTTATTATATTGTCAATATAATATATACTAGAAAATATGGGGTTTGAAAAAATGGACAATTCTAATTAAGTCTCATTAGTGTTCGTAATTATTTCAATTCTTCAAAATTAAAGTCAATCATAGTGACTACTGACCAAGTCCTAGATTAAATTAACAGCAAGGATATTATAGCTCAAGAAATTAAAAATATTCATATTGCTTTCTTATGACCATCCTTATATATTTTCCCCCCGTTAATATCAATTGAGCATTTTATTCATCTTTTGCAAAAAAAAATAAAATATAGTTACAATGTCTGAGGGAGTTTTATAACAATAAGCACAGGTATGTGTGAAACGTTCGAATAGACTTATAAAGTTGGTCGAACTAACTTATACTCCCTCAGTTTCACAAAGAATGACCTAGTTTGACTTGATACGGAGTTTAAGAGTATAAAGAAGACTTTTGAATCTTGTGGTTCTAAATTAAAGTTAGGTCAAATGTATAAAATTGCCCTTTGATCTTGTGGCCTTAAACATGCCACATGAAAAGTTGTTACCAAAAAAAGAAAGAGGTCATTCTTTTTTAAACGTACTAAAAAGGAAGGAGGTTATTCTTTTTTAAATGGAGGGAGTAAGTATTTTTCTAAAAGTTTATTTAGTGTTTAGCAATCTTAAAAGTTCTTATAGACCATGTGGTTTATAAACTAATTATAATCGATCAAAAGTCATAATTGACCGTCCTAATTTACGATGTCATTATTAATTGAGAAGATCTTTTGTTATTTTATCTCTAATATCTTCTGAAGTATTTTTTGATGAAACATAACTTTTAATTATCTCTTTTATCTATTTCCACTATTCATTCTTTTTATGCAAGAATAGGTTATATATAAGGATATATCAATCATTTTAACATAGAAAATGCTTATCGACAACTTTTATCGAATATACTAGCGAGTTTATTATCAATTTCAATATTTTCGTCTAGCTACATATATAATTGTATATGTATTTATAAAATCAATTTCAGTATTTATTACTTCATTCAGAAACTTATTTTGATGAACAAGTTAGGACTCTGACATGATTTTTTGAAAGAAAATCAGACAAAATCCAAAAATATTAAAACATAAATTTTGAAAAAGGAAAGGGAGAAAACGTGTTGGACCCTTCATGAAATAGTGTTTTTTTTAAATAAGTAATTTCCTCATAAATGACAATGAAAGCTTGCCCATGACTTAGAAAGTTTAGTCAATAATTTATATAATAATGTTATGTATAAAAAAAAAATTATACAAATATTAATATGGGGACGAATTCGATTTCATACTCATATCCACCGTGTGATAAAAACTCTAATTATATCATCAAATATAAGTTTTGATTGTATAATAAGAAGTTTTTCTCTCCCTCTTGTGACTTGTCCTTCATTTTTTTTAATACATCGAAAATTAAAATTGTTTATAACTTATATGCTTAAAATTATTAAAAGCAAAAAGAATTATAGTTTTAATTGCCTTTTTTCATATTAGTAGATCTTTAATTGTTGGGAGTTTGCGTATTTATTTGGCTTTCTTTAGATAGGTATGATATTCGTTTCGATAGCATTAAGTAAATATTGAACTTTTTATTAACTATTTAAAGATTAAATTGGATTTTAATAGACTTGGATTTAGAATTGTTATAGTTTGACTAAAAAGCTAGGCCTTGAGAAAAATGTAAAGTTGAAGATTTCAGTTAATTAAAATTTAACAAAATATTTATATTTTATGTATGACGAATAATATATATAAATAATTATAAATTTTATATATCGTATTTATCGGTTTGGTTTGGTTATTTTTGTGGTCGTCTTTTAGTAAACTCAAAATCAAATCAAATAGTATCGATTTTCAAAATTTAAAATCAAACCAAACCAAATATCGGTTTTTCTTAATCAATTTGATATAAACTGCGATTCGATTTGATTTTTAATCATAACCATGAACAACCCTAATTGACACATCTTGATTCTTGTCACGTAAGATGTTCAAGACCTATAATTTTTTGGAATAAACTAATATACACTATAAGGATTTATTAGACCATCTTTAATCAATCTCTATTTTATCCTCCGTTCTCTATATCTGGAGGGTAAATAAAGAATATCATCTTCAACCTATTTTCAGATTACCCTCTATTTTCTCTTTATAGATATGTGAATAGTAATTCTTCAAATTTGGAGAGTTATTATTCACATTTATTATTTTATTATTTTTATTATTTTGCAATGAACATATTATTTTACCAATAATCCCTCTAATTAAATATTTAATATTTGTAATTCTTTTAACATATAATCTAATATTTTTAAAAATATATTATTTAATATATATTATTTTCATTCCGAATTAATAATATGCTTTTTTTTTTTTACGTTTCATCACTTATATAATTGAAAACCTTCGATTTGAATAATTTTTAGCTAGAAATTTAAAAATTTAAGACAAAAATGCGCATTTTAACTCCATAATGCATTAATAGAGCATTTGGGAGCAACCTAATAATCTTGAAAGTTGTGTATTTATGCAATGTTTATATAATTGTATTTCATTAATAATTTCACTTCTATTTGAATTGTTCACTAATTTGTAATTTATTTTATTCAAAAAATTAAAATAAAACATAATTTCATATTAAATAAAGAATTTAAAAAAAAATATTATATCACATAAAAATTATATAAAATGATTATTTGGAAGAAAAGAAGAATGATTTTTATACTATAAAATAAAAAATAATAATAAAATAAGAATAATACTAATATAATATTGAGAAAATAGAAAAAAATTAATTTCTGAAGAGTAAAAAAAATAAAAAAATTATCGTTAGTTATATAAAATAGAGAACCTTATATTATTTTGACGTGAACTCGATATTTTTTATTCAAAAACTTATTAGAGTATATATCTTAAGAGATCTAATAGATGAGTAGAAATATTTATTATTATATATTAATTTGAAATTGTTTGTTATAAATAATTAATAAAATTGTATATCCATTTTTTGTGTGTATCTATAATTGAGTTTAATTGTCTATTTGCAAAATATCAGACCAACGTGGAAGCAGCGCCTGTGAAGCAAATTCATGTGATGACGCTCAGTTGTGTCTTCGACAGAGTGTACGTTTTTTTGAGCTCACATTATTTCCTCTTCTTCCTATGTGCATGTTTTTTTTGGATTTATCGGAAACAATATTTCTATTTTATAAAAATAGTAGCAAATGTTTATGTTATATATGTTAACTCTTTGGCCTAATTATTTAGTCCCACATCGGAGTTTTATGTATTGTGAAGGAGAATTTGGGGTTATAAAAGAACCCCTCCTCCTTCATTGTAAAATGCACCATTTGTAATCTCTTCTCTCTATCTAATAAAAGCAGGCTGCTTTGAGCGGTGCTCGGAGATTAAGCTTTCGCGGCTGAACTCCATTATTAAAATTGTTCGGTCTCTTTTCTCTTCTTTTCAGTTAATATTCGATATTACTTGTCGGGTATCTTTGTTAGTGTTCTGTCCGGTTCAGTTCATTTGAACCGGTTCATTTCACTAAAGTTGTTCCGTTTTGTAGGGAAATTACCCGAATTTCCCAACAAGTGGTATCAGAGCCAAGGTTCTGTCTGAGTATGCTCTGTGGTTGCAGCTGAGTCTGATCTTCCACATCAGAAAAGAATTATTTTGGTCCTTTTGCGTCGAAAGTTTTTTCTAAGTCAGAGTTCTGTCTGAGTATGCTCTGTGGTTGCAGTTTCGCCTGATCTTCCACACCAGAAAGGAATTACTTTGTCTCAGTAGAAGCCTTCGATTATTTGAATTCTGTTGTAATATCCAATATTTTTTTTTTGTCTGTAATGGCAAATAAAGATCAAGAAATGGAGTCTGTTGCAAATATTCCACCGAAGACATCGGGTGCCTCGTCATCATGGTCAAGATTCCCGATGTCTACTTTGAAGTTGGCGGTTGAAATATTCGATGGTACGGGCCATTTCGGTATGTGGCAAGGGGAGGTTTTGGACTCCCTTTTCCAGCAGGGTCTTGATATTGCTATTGAAGAAGTCAAACTAGAAGGAGTTGAAGATAAAGATTGGAAAATCATTAATCGGTTGGCATGCGGAACAATTCGATCGTGTCTATCCAGGGAGCAAAAGTATGCTTTCAAGAATGAGACTTCTGCATACAAATTGTGGAAGGCATTGGAGGACAAGTTTCTGAAAAAGAGTGGTCAGAACAAGCTCCTAATGAAGAAAAGGTTGTTCCGATTTGATTACAAACAAGGTACTACTATGAATGAACATATCACTATGTTTAATCAATTAGTAGCAGACTTGCTTAATTTAGATGTCATATTCGATGATGAAGATCTGGCTTTGATGTTGTTATCATCTCTTCCCGATGAATTTGAACATTTGGAGACAACGTTACTTCACGGGAAGGAGAATGTGTCGTTAGATGCTGTTTGTTCTGCTTTATATAGTCATGAACTGAGAAAGCAGGATAAGATGAAAACAAAGGCAACAACATCAGAAGAAGTATTGGTGGCAAGAGGTCGTCATCAAAACCAGACAAAAGGGAGAAGAGGAAGGTCCAAATCAAAAGGTCGAGACATTGCCAAAGATGAGTGTGCTTTCTGTCATGAGAAAGGGCACTGGAGGAAAGACTGTCCAAAGTTGAAGAAGAAAGGGAAGGCTCCGCAAGACGCCAATGTTGCAGAATGCAAAAGCGATGCGGAATCAGATATCTCTTTAGTGGTCGCTCCTACAACATCACATGCAGATGAGTGGATATTGGATTCAGGTTGTACCTATCATATGTGTCCCATTCGGGAGTGGTTCTTTGAATTTCAGGATCTCGATGGCGGAGTTGTTTACATGGGTAATGATAATTCATGTAAAACAACCGGAATAGGTTCAATCAAACTGCAGAATCATGATGGATCCACCAGAATCTTGCGAGATGTGCGGTACGTGCCAAAGTTGAAGAAGAATCTCATCTCATTGGGGCTTTAGAATCTAAAGGCCTAGTTATAACGATGCGAGATGGAGTTCTTAAAGCAACTTCTGGAGCGTTGGTGATGTTGAAGGGTGTGAGAAAGAACAATCTGTATTACTATCAAGGTAGTACAGTGGTCGGGACAGTAACAACAGTAACTTCTTGCACCAAGAAAGATACTGAGGCAACGAAGCTGTGGCATATGCGGTTGGGACATGCTGGTGAAAAATCTTTGCAAATTCTTGCCAAGCAAGGATTGTTGAAAGGTACGAAGACTTGCAAACTTGAGTTTTGTGAACATTGTGTTCTTGGAAAACAACGAAGAGTGAAGTTTGGCACTGCAATTCATAATACCAAGGGTATTCTGGATTATGTGCATTCAGATGTATGGGGACCTGCCAAGACTCCGTCTCTTGGAGGAAGGCATTATTTTGTCACTTTTGTTGATGATTTTTCCAGGAGAGTTTGGGTGTTTTCTATGAAGAACAAAGATGATGTACTTGGAATTTTCCTTAAGTGGAAAGTTCAAGTTGAAAACCAGACGGGAAGGAAGATCAAGGTTCTCCGAACAGACAATGGTGGAGAATACAAGAGTGATCCGTTCCTTAAGGTATGCCAAGACTGTGGCATAGTTCGGCACTTCACCGTCAGGAAAACACCGCAACAGAATGGGGTGTCAGAGCGTATGAACAGGACACTTGTGGAGAAAGTTCGTTGTATGCTGTCTAATGCTGGGTTAGGCAGAAAATTTTGGGCTGAGGCGATAACATATGCTCAACATCTCGTCAATCGTTTGCCATCATCTGCTATTGATGGCAAAACTCCATTAGAGGTATGGTCTGGAAAACCTGCAACTGATTATGATACTTTGCACGTTTTTGGTTCTGTTGCATATTATCATGTGATTGAATCAAAGTTGGATCCACGGGCAAAGAAGGCTTTGTTCATGGGATTCAATGCTGGAGTGAAGGGATACCGTCTGTGGTGTCTCGAGGCAAAGAAAACAATTATAAGCAGAGATGTTACCTTTGATGAATCTGCCATGTTAAAGAAGGTAAATCCAGAAGATGCTGAGAGTACTCCTGAACAGGTGGCGTGTACTCCGAAGCAGGTGGAGTTTGAGGAGACAGTGGTGATCCCAGCACGGAGCACCACGAGTGACTCTCCTACGGCAGAAGAAGAGTCAGATGAGGAAGAGGTTCCTACCCAAGAACCTCTACAGCAATCGGAGCCAATTGCAGTTAGAAGACAGAGACGAGCGATCCAAAAGCCCGCTCGTTTCACTGACATGGTAGCTTATGCACTTCCAGTTTCAGATGAAGATGTTCCATCCACCTACCCAGAGCCATACGAAGTTCAGAAAGTGGCAATTGGGCAGGTGCAATGGAAGAGGAAATGCAATCCCTCAAGAAGAACATGACGTGGAAGTTGACACAACTACCGATAGGCAAGAAGGCAATTGGATGCAAATGGGTATTTGCAAAGAAAGAAGGATTTCCCGATAAAGACGATGTTCGCTACAAGGCAAGGTTGGTAGCTAAAGGCTACGCTCAAAGGGAGGGAATTGATTATAATGAGGTATTTTCTCCAGTTGTTAAACATTCCTCCATTAGAATTATGTTGGCCTTGGTAGCGCAGTTGAATTTGGAGCTAGCTCAACTTGATGTGAAGACCGCGTTCCTACACGGTGATTTGAAGGAGGAAATCTATATGACTCAGCCAGAAGGAAATAAGGTTGCTGATAAAGAGAATTGGGTTTGCAAACTTGTCAAATCATTGTACGGACTGAAACAATCTCCGAGACAGTGGTACAAACGATTTGATAGTTTCATGAAGGGTCAGAAGTACAAGAGAAGCAAATACGATCATTGTGTGTATTTGCGCAGGCTTCAAGACGGTTCCTACATCTACTTACTCTTATATGTTGATGATATGCTGATTGCAGCAAAGAGCCAAACTGAGATTGACAAACTGAAGGCTCAGTTGAGTAAAGAGTTCGAGATGAAGGATTTGGGGGAAGCCAAGAAGATTCTCGGCATGGAGATAAACAGGGACAGAGAGAGAGGCAAGCTTTGGCTGTCACAGAAGCAGTATTTGAAGAAGGTACTAAGACGTTTCGGTATGCACGAAGATACAAAACACGTGAGTACCCCACTTGCTCCTCATTTGAAACTGAGTAGCCGGTTATCTCCGACGACTGATGAAGAGCGAGAATACATGGCGAAAGTCCCGTATGCAAATGCAGTTGGAAG
>CM040627.1:89826208-89853044 GCA_022817965.1 Solanum lycopersicoides
TTTAAAAGGAGAATGCCTAATTTTTTTTTTATTCTATTTTAAAAAGAATGATCCATTTTTTTTGGCAATACTTTAACTTAACTTTTTATATGACATGTTTAAGAGTACAAGATTAAAGGACATTTTGCTTAACATAACTTCATTTAGAATCAGAATTTAAAAAAAAATAATTCTTTAACTCTAATATAAGTCAAAATAGATCATTCTTTTTAAAATGAAAAAAATAATATAAAACATATACATCACCGTATATAATCAGAACATAATATTTATATACCCACTAAAAAAGATAAAATAGTGAATTGAAACATCAATTTATTATAAAATTTCCACTTTGCACACTATAACACTTATAATGTCACTTTAGTATTACAATCACTTTACAAGGACAAGCATCATCAACTAATGTAATTTTAGAGATGTGAGTTTCTCAAGTAATGACCCAACTAATTATTATCTGATAAAATTATTTTTAAAGAAATATACGTTTCTGAAATAATAACTATAGTATTAATAATTAATTCGAGATACTTTTAAATCATAGAGGCCAGAAGGAGCTAGAAGTTCAGATATAAATTCAGCGAATTCATTAATTCAATAATTTTTTTGTTTGTTCAAAATTCTATTATTAATCCTTGAAATCGTTTTCATAAAATTCAGAACTCATAAAGTTAAAATTCGGATTTAGTTTTGATCGAACAGTCCGGAGAGATTTTTTTTTTTTGTCAATTGACAATACTGCAATTTCCATGAAAGTGAAAGATGAGTATGAAGAGGAAATCACGTGGGTAAAGCTTTCGACAATGGCGAAGAATGGGCATTTTTTTCCTTATAAGGTATACATGCATGCACGCAAATGGAGATAAGATCTCTTTAAAAAATTCGATACCTTATCAATTTCACTGAAGCATATCGATGAATTTGTCAATTGCGCCTTTTATTTCCTGTTCATTCGAGTATCAATTGAAAACGAAAAAAGGATTCTTATGCTTATTAGGTATTTGATGAAATGCTAGAATTTTATTAATGAGGTATACTTTGAAACTGCAAATCTAGACATGAGATCCTCATTGTGTCTCGTGAACACTCAATACTGACGTGACAATAAATTTTGGAGGTGTTTAGATTATCATTTTGTTAGTTGGAGTGTTTAACGGGAGATGAGTCGAGAGGTGTAGATTTGCAGTACTTAAAGTTGATCAAGTGCTTGCTTGTTAGTTAAGTTTGATTTTCTGTTTATGTATTATGCCTATAAAATACTAATTCTCCATGTGAACTTTTATGAACTTTCATAGGCCAAGTAGTGGTTTTCTACATCATTTGTATAGTATTTCAACATTAATTGTTATAGGATGGGATATATACTTGAGAAAGCTGCAATAAAATGGGCATATGATTGATTTACAGAACATTTTGTATTAAACCTGCAGGAATCTATCATTGCCAACTGACTAAGAGAAATCGTTTATTGATGTCGTCCTTATTCTATTATCTTTGTTGAAGAGCTCTGAATTGAGAAATAAGGCTAGATTTTCTTATATTTACCCAGCTTCGTTCATCACCTAGAATTGTGTTGATCCTAGCGATTGTTTATGCATATGTTTAGACACATTTAAAAGAACTTATGTAGGTTTGTGGAGTTAAGCACTTGATTTTCACTGAAAGTTTCTTCAGATGTGATAATTGCTTTTGATCTGAAGAAGTATTCACTATATTTCTGGAGTAGAAAATTGAGTGAAGTGCATTAGTTTAAGATATATGGAATATTCAACTGCTAAAGGTTACTCATATTTGTACTGCTAAAAATTATGCAACACAATACGTTAGGTATTAGACCAACCAATGGTGTTACGATATTGTATATAATCTTGAATTCTAACTGTTACGCGTTGTTTTATTCCTTCCAAAAGGAGCATCAGCTCAGTTTCCCACATGTGGGTGTCTGTTTGAGACATAATTACTCATGTTTTTACTTCTATTTGGAGATGAGATCTCTCAATTCCAACTGAAACCATTTAAGTCAAGTTGCTTGCAATTAGAAGCAGCATCAGTTTGATCATCTGTGTTTAGGTCCAGCTTCGGAGCAAAGTAAGGCAGCTTATACTCTTGTGGTGACACCTGCTTCTCTGGTTTCTTTGAATCACTTCTGTCAGTTGCAGCTTGGTGAAAAAGTTTGATGTCTGCATCTATTCCATTAAGTCTTCCATTAACATAGCTACTGTTAACATTCCGTTTTCCTCCTTGGATTCCAACATTCATTGATAAGTTGCTCCAGTTTGTCTCTTTGGCAAATTCTTTTTCTGTATCCTCATCCATTTTGGGAAACAATCTGTTTTCCTTGAGGTCGTCTCGCCATCTTAGTGCAGTCTGCTGTAACCTGGTCTGATTTTCAATTTCTTCTGTAGATGGTCCAAAGTTTAAATTCCTCAGGCCAAGTTGGTTATTCTGCATTTCCTGCAGGTCCCTCAACGGGCCTTCAGAGGAGGTCAAGCAGCTATCCATTGAACAATCTGCTAACCGCTGGGTTGCTTGTGTTTGTGGAGTGTGAAATCCTGAAAGTTCTTGTATCTCTGAAAATGCTGAATTCAGGCATTGGTTGGATACTTTGGACACCAAATCAGACAGTTGAACCTTAGCTGCCTCTAATCCAATTGTTCCCAAGTTTTGTGTTCCAAGGGTTTCTTGTGCTTTCTCGAGCACAGCCTGTAAATATTTCCCTTGAGCCTCTATCCTTAGCTGTAAATGTCGTTGCACCTAATCAGTTCAATTAGGCCTAATTTAGAAGGCAGCAATGAAAACTTCTCATCGACTTGTAAAGTTTTGGGTAGAAGAAAAGTTATGCAAGTCATAATTTTTAACGATGTCTTAAAGCAAAGCACTATAAGTTGCTTAATATATCATCGGAAACTAGTAAGGAAAATTTACCGGTACTAGTAAAATTTGGCAAGAAGAAAACCTTATGGAGGCGTCACATTGTTACATCGTTTATTCTTATAATAAGAAAATCACTATATTAGTCTAGACTCTAGAACTATCAATTACATGATCAAGCTATCATTTTGTTAACTTGTTTTCCACAGCTATGAGAAATATGTTTCTGGTTATCAATTAACCAGTGAAAGCTTCTTTCATGCAAATTAAAATGCCTTATAAAATTACCATAATGTATTGATTCTAGCTTTTCTTCAAATTATGACACAGGAGGTCTCATCTTTTGCTACTTACGGTTCTAACATCTCTTATATAAGTTTAAATTTCGCAACAGTTTCTTACCTCAAGCTGCTCATGAAGCCTTCTTTGGACATCAATTTGCATTTGTATTGCTTCACTTATTGGTATATTGCTGGACAAGAAAAATATTGGTTGATATATTGTAAGTATGGTTCAGACATGAAATAGGATGACATTATTAACTCAATTTTGTTTGTTCTTACTTGTTTGGTTGGTGTCCAATGCTTGGATTGCTCGTAGGGCTTCCAGTGCTCTCACATATTTTCTCCATACTTGCTGCTGCAATTATTTATAAACAATAAATTTTGGAATGTCTTTTCTCTGTAAAACAGTAGAAGAAGCTTTTTGGATTTATATATTCTTGAAAATTATTGGATTTCTTACCAGCTTTATTCACCCCGCTAATATTTGCTTGTCCATGGTGGTTCTTACTTAGCCTGTATTTCTGTGCAGCCAAAATAGAAGATTAGATTTTCATTTACAACTCAAAAGTACTTGAATGTCAGGTTTGTTCTTCAATTATTTTGACATAAACAATTTTAAAGACCTTTGCGACCAAATGTTTTTTATCCCGAATGGTTATGTGGAAGCTAAGGGTTTTCAAGGCTTATTCTGTCCCTCTTGAAATGTCTAGTTTCTTAACATGTAAATTTGTGAACCATGGAAGTGGATAAAAAGTTTAAAAACTAACCTGAAGATGGCTCTTTAAGTGGTACAAGGTTAGTCCCTGGATCCCCATAAGTTTCAGAACTGATTTTGGTGTGGCTTCTGCAATAGAAGAATGGTGGATATTTAATTATCTCAGTCAGAAACAACATACATCTGGTGCTTATCCAAATTAACATATTTATGTGCACTTACTGTCTGCCCCACCAAGTTGGGTAACTGCTTCTATAAACCTCTCATGGAGGTCTGGCGTCCATTTCAATCTTGGCTTAGCATCCGTTGAAAGAACAAGCCCTGAGTCTCCATTGGCATTCCCACCTTGTAGGAACAGATGCCTTTCAGGGAAAGACATTCTTGTTGAAGGGTGCATGTTGGAAGCTTGGTGATGATGGTACATCTTCTAGCCTTGGGTATGAATATTTGGTTATCAGCGCATAAGTCTTATGGTAAGATTTATAGGCATGATGGATGAATGAAAGTAGATATCGCGTACCTAGAGGGAATCTGATGTCGTGTTAAGTGGCTCCAGTCTTGTCTTACTCTTGAATTACCAAGTAATGATTCTTTACTATTCTTCACTGTATATAACATTGTTTTCCATTTGGTTAAATAAAGTTTTCTGCTTGTTTTTCTTTGACCAAATTCACAAAAAAGACCTTACCCTAATAAGCAAATGAAGGGTGGGGTGGGGTGGGGGGTCCAAGAGGTATAGCATCTTGGACAGGTCCAGCGGAACTAGATAAGGTGGATCTAGGGCAGGTTCTGTGGGTTCAGCTGAACCAATTGCCTTCAGGTCAAACCATGTATACATAGGAAAAAAGCATTTGAAATATATGCATATAATCATTCTGAACTCACCGACTCTAAATCCTGAATTTGCCTCCAACTCTAGACCAATTTAATTTTCACACCAGCTTGAGATAAAAAAATCTTGTCCTTCCAGTTTTACACATTTGTGGGTCCTGAATGCACGTTCGCTTTCTAATCTAAGGGAAATGCACTATGCATTATATTCCTCTGCATTATAAGTTCCTGAAACACTTACACACCTTACAATAGGTAAAAGAATTGATCCACTAACGACTTTTTCCTATGCACAAATATTCTTTATCTGGCAAAGTTTGGGAACCATATTCCAAGAACTAATAGTGGAATATTTTTTCCCTGATGGAGATTAGAGGAATCCACTATCTATGATGTCCTGAAAACCTACAAAACCATCTTCCTTTTCAAATGGATGATTCTGTTGACTGGAGCATCTAGTACTGGTATTAGATACATGCAAGAAAGAAAAGGCGAAAAGGTAAGGAAATGGTTGAGATGCTTCTCATATTGAACACCTAACCAAGAAGAAATAATACTTTTTTTTTCTTCAGTTTCAGTTTGTTTAGTAGTGGACATGATATATGCAATTAGTTGAGGATACATATTTTATCATGTCAGATTGACTATTGCTTGTCTTGGCAAATGGAGATAATATAACGTCTTGGATTTTCTGAATCTCGTGCTGTATCAAATCCTCTGCTACTAATATATTGCTTCTTATTTATATGTCAAGCCATGTCATGCTATTCAATTCCATTCCCCATATCTGATATCTCTAGATGTATACTTACATATATTCATTTCTAATATGAGAAAAACATCATCTAATTTTATGAAGTGTAATGTCCCTTCGAGGTCCTGCATGATTTTCTTGATCGGAAGGGGGGTGGACAACCTTTAGACGGTAACGGAAAAAGGATGCCAGCTTTGGATGGTTAATGATTTTAGATGCAACATCTTGGCCTGTACCTAGTGATATGAAACTTCCTGAATATCTTGAGCATCCTTTTCATTTTATGCTATTTTAAAATATGTGAATATTGAAAAGGGAAGAAGAAATAAAATTAAAAGATATAGTGGAGAGATGCTTCTTCGCTTTGTCTGAAGGCTAGGAATCAAATGAAGAATACTTTCTTGTTCTCTCCTTCGGTAATTTTGGTACTTATTCTGCGTGGATAGCCCTAAAATAGAGAAGAGGTCCTCTAGCTAAAAGTTTTCTATTCTTTTTGGTATGAAATGACCCCTTTATAAAAGAAGAAATAAAAGGAATGTACTTCCATACTTGTTTGATGGAAAACAAGACAACTCGCAACTGGAAGATCCCAATTTACCTTTCACTTAAGTCTTAGTTGGATTTGGAGGTACCTTTGATGAATCTATATATCCTGGCCTTACAAGATAACTTTTACATTCTTTTGTGCTCGTTTATGGGTTAAAACGTGTCCTTACACAATATAAAGATACAAGTTACTTTGTTTGTTATCATAGTTCTATTTCTTTGGACGTATGTTGAATATCTATTTTTCTTCTAAAATATAACATCCTTATAATTTGTGAAACTCTTTGTTCCCTTCTTTTTATCTGCTAAGTTTTTCTAGGGAAAATTAGGGAACTCGTACTAAGCTTCTTTTGAAAGGCTTAGCCTATTTTGCACCTCTGTCTCGTTTACTTTGTTTTATAAGTGTATATCTGCATCATCTTTGCAGATAGGAATAAATTAGGGACTATTACAACGAGTAAAAAAAGAGTATGGTGTATGTAGAGATACTGTATGCAGCTGCTTAGTATAAATTGAGCTGTGCAGCATTTCAATCTACTGTATAGGTATAGATGATATTATTGGACAATTTTTTCAAAGGAGAATCTTGTTTCTCTTTTGTAATCATTTTCCATCAAGGAATCGATCCTCGAGATCACTTATACTTTGAACATTATCTTGGATCAGTCCTAATTTCATTTAATGTTATGATATGTTAGTTGAAAATCATGGCACACCCTTCTTTTCATGTTGCTAATGGATTAAATCCTGGATATCAATACAGCCTATTAAAATAAGACAGAATATTATCAACTGATGAACAGCCAATGTAGAATAAATTCGCATGGAGCTTAGGGGTCTTCTGTCTACCCATGGCTATTAACAATATAAGTTAAAATCTGCAGCTGTTAACCAAAATGAGGTTATTGCTTTGAATAATTAAAAAAAATGCCAGGTGTCAAAAGGGAAAAGAATTTGACATTATTATTGGTAGTTTTATGTCATGTATGTTTAATTAGGTACAATTTTGATTAAAAAAAAAGAAGTGAAAACTCCTCATTTGAAAATGATATGCATATTTTGTTTTCAGTAGAACTTTTGCAGAAGAAAAAAAGAATCAGTTGATTCTGATATGATAGAATATTTTATGGAGTTTGGAGGAATGCATTTTGTGTGTAGTTTAAAGGAATCTATCACAACCTTCACTTAAAGTGGCGAAAAGAATCTCAACTGTTTTGCTGGCATGGTGGCTACTGGCTATGATGATAAGTAACTTTTGTGATCTCATGGTTTGCTTCTTATCATTAATCAATGTTTAAGAGTTTTTAAGTTCTTGATGTTCAGCAGACGTTTTTGCACGGTGAAAATGGTTGGTTAATAACATAGTTATATTAGAACTTGTACCTGCTACCTCTCATCAACACATGTACCAAGTGACTGTCTATAAGGGCTTAAACATATCGAACTAGAAAGGCTTAAAATATCAAAATAAATTATCTAGAGTTCCTTCTTTTTATGTGTTTCTATACATATATATGTTGGAACTTGTATAGAAGAATTCTTTCTTTAAGTACTCTTTTCTTAATTTTTCAAGGGACCACCTCAGCTTCTCCAAGGGAAAGGATGAACAGAGAGGACTGCGTATGACGTATCAGGAAGCTTTTCTCCTCGCAAGGTAAACAAAACCTAGTACTGCCAATATGTAAAGAAATGGATCTTTGGTCTAACTCGACCCCAAAACCTTTTTATGATGGGAGGATTGTCCAAGTCCATATAAGGAGACACACTCATATCATTAACCCCCGATGTGAGGCTTTTGCATTCTTCAACACAATATTTAAACCCTTCAAGAAAATTACTTATGTTATTCATCCAGACAAACTTTCATTTGATAAGTGTTGTATTCTTTTCTATTTTTTGTATTCCAAGTTTTCCTTCCCTTATCGTAAACAATGAACTTTTGTTTGATGATATGCGAGATTTATAAGTAGTTTTATGTTTTCATATCAAAGCATAACTGCTACAACCATGTCGTAACTTTGAGTTCATGTCTCTTTGAAGCAGGGGCAGAGGCAGGATTCCAAAAATGCTAAAATGTCACATCTGAACCCCCTTTGTAAGTTGCCACTACTCTAAAAACTTTCCTTATGTTAATGAGATTAAGGATCAATATATATATACATTATTAAAATATTCACCTACACACCGCGTAACTTCTCAATTGGCCCAATGTGGCTCTGCCACTGCTTTAAAGGACGCAAAGCGCTTCTCTAGAATGTCAAACAAAAGTACTTAACTTATCTTTAGTGTGGCCATAAAGCCATGACTGCTGTTTCTCTCTTTGGACATGCAGTTTAGAGTTAGAAATACACTTGGCTTTTTACCATCCAATCTATTTTGTTCCTCTAATTATCCTCTACTGTTTCCTTTGTGTTATTTGCAAATGATATATTCTCCACTTTAAATAAGAGAACATGTGCTCTTGTTCTTTTTGTACTTTCATATCCTTTTGAGGTTTAAGTAAAAAATTTACTTTGAAAAAAAAAGATGAAACTCACAAAAAAAGAAAGATAAGAGCATTTAGAATCAATCATTTAGTCAATGATTGGCTAAAAATTGAGAGAAAAAAAAGATAGAAATGACCACAGAATGATATTCCCTGTAAGGAAAAAGGGATTCTGTTGTGAGGGGATAATATAAAGTTGGATTCTAGGGAATGGAATTTTAGAATCTTAACTCAAAACTAAAGCCATAGGTCGTACTCGTCCTAAGGTCAAGAATTTCTTGGTCGATATTTCACATTCGAATGAAATGGACCTGAATAAAATTAATGTAAAACATAGTAGGATCATGAATACTTATTCTTGTTCATATTATTCGATTCCAACTAATGCAGAAATAAGAATAGTTGATTGCATGTTAATTAGTTGAAACATTTTAGATGCTCCTAAACAATCAACATGCATATAATCTATGATTTTATCCTCCTATATAATTTGCCCAACATTTTAAATGCTTTGAGATATATTTATTTATGTTTTGCTTATAATAGAAAGAACATAAGGAAGAATCAAGGTCTGCTGGTCATAGGTATTATGGTGTTGCTTTGAGAATGAAACTGTGACAGAAAACTATTTGTGTATAATTTTAATTTTTTTAATGATTATTTTCAATATACTTCATTACGAATATACCTCATAGAGGAGTGTGAGTGTAAGATTTCAATCCTATAAAAAAAAAATGGAGTCTTGATCTGACTCTACTGTACAGGAAATCCATCTATCTTATATTTGTATGGTTAAGCTTTACTTGTTTTCACTAAATAGATTCTTTGAGACCATATATTCTAATAGAGCTAGAAGCACTTCATTATGTTTGTTTCTACAAATGCACCACTTGTCTTTGGTTTCTATTTGGTTTTAGTATTCGTTTTAAATTCCCTAATTAGGAAAATTTATCCATCTAAAGGTTGAAGAATTCTATCCATCTCACTACAGCCCAATGATATGGACTCACCACTTTAGACCACTTCAATTCAAGCCAAAGACCTACCTTATCTTTGTGAGATTTGAATTATATGTACCTAAGTTAGTGGAAAATGCACATTAGGGCTTGCAGTGGAATTTCAGGGATGTGGTCAAACGAAGTGGATTGGAAGTCATAGGTTCTCAGGTTTAAATTCAGCAGGTGAGCAAATTACTCAATCCTGACACAGAGAGGTAGTGGCGATAAAAACTCTATGAGTCTGGTAATGGAGTATAATATGTTAATGAGGATTGAGGAGTGTGTTAACTCATAAGTGAATTCAGTTAGCCTCGAAAATGGATGGTGCTTAAGGGCTAATCTAGCTACACCGGTGTCTGGGCTAGTGCCTAACCGATAAATAGGAGGCAAAAATACTAGGTGATTTTTAACATGTATCTATCCTTGTGGGAGATATATAACATGTTTTTTGGAATTAATTGAGGTGCATTCAATTTAACGCGGACACTGTAGGCAGAATAACAAGTATCCTATGAAACTACTCGAGGTTCGTCCACAGTAACAAATATTCCCTAAAACATTCATCATTATGTGACTAATTCAGCTATTAGAATATGATATGATATCATTTGATACTCATTGCTACACAATTAGGACCCTCTAATCTTTTATGCAATTTGGAACTTAAGAGTGTTGGTCATTATTTTAACTTGATTATCATTCAAAAAGGAACAAAACTATGCACATGTCAAGTTTCAACTTGTGTCTCTAAATTTGATCAAATCAATGCTTTAGAATCAAATGCTCTACAAAATATTGTTAGGTTTCTCTGCAATTTTGAGATTCTAATACAGGTGACACTCTCCCATGCATTTACAAGAGGAACTGAGTTATATGCTGATTCATGTTGTTAGGTTTTTTATATCTATGGTGTTTGTGCGCACCTCAATTAATTTAGTAAAATATTTTTGTAGGGGAGTTTGTTCAAGGGCAAACAAAATAAATTCTACTAGTTTATGGTCTAATTACGTGCTTTTCCGTGAGTTTTTAAAATTACCATTCGTGTCAGATTTTGATCCCCAAATATATGTGTTTGACTTGTCCAGATACATGTATTTCGAATACATGAGTTCGAAATTAGGTGTTATTTGTTTTAGATACACTATATCTAAGTGGACTCATATATGCATGTATCACTGCCTCTCTCGCTCGCTTCTTTTCATATGTGTTTGTATTTCAAAATGTATATTTGTATGTATATGAGATACAATAACTCTCTTACTCGCCTCTCTCCTATCTCGTATTTCAGAGTGTATTTGATAACAAAATACATGTATCTAAATGTATCTAATATGAAATTATTAATTAATAAGATTGCACTGCATAAATAGGTTAAGAAGTACCAAACTTTGACATGCATTTTATTCATCCGATAGTAATTTCTTAGCTTTTGACTCACTTTGGACCATTTTATAATGTACCGTATCTTATTGAATTGTGCTATCGTGATAAATATAATATCTAAATAGAATACATTGTTTCTCATCGCTTCATAGTATCAGTTGCCAATAATCTGAACCATAAGCTTCTAATATTACAACAACAAAAATGTGTAAAAGGTAAGTTATTATAAACAAATAAAATTATTAAATAAAAAGTAAGAGTTGAGGGAAAAAAAAACTCTATCCCATTAAATTGATGATTACATAAAAATGATAACTTTTCATTCTTCTATAACAACAAATTCAATACTAATAAGTAACATCTAACAATGTTTAAACCACAATCAAAATAAATAACATTATATTTAAATTAATAATACAATAATAACGTAACATTTAACAACTATTCAAAAACAAGTTGTTACAAAACATGGTACCTGCCCCAATGAACTTTACGTGTGGAAAAAAACAAAAGATATACTAGTCCTAATCAATGAACAATAATATAGTTATTATATTGTCAATATAATATATACTAGAAAATATAGGGTTTGAAAAAATGGACAATTCTAGTTAAGTCTCATTAGTGTTCGTAATTATTTCAATTCTTCAAAATTAAAGTCAATCATAGTGACTACTGACCAAGTCCTAGATTAAATTAACAGCAAGGATATTATAGCTCAAGAAATTAAAAATATTCATATTGACTCTCTTTCTTATGACCATCCTTAAATAGTTTTTTCCCGTTAATATCAATTGAGCATTTTATTCATCTTTTGCAAAAAAAAAATATAGTTACAATATCTGAGGGAGTTTTATAACAATAAGCACAGGTATGTGTGAAACGTTTGAATAGACTTATAAAGTTGGTCGAACTAACTTATAAGTATTTTTCTAAAAGTTTGTTTACGTGTTTATCAATTTTAAAAGTTCTTATAGACCATGTGGTTTATAAACTAATTATAATCGATCAAAAGTCATAATTGACCGTCCTAACTTACGATGTCATTATTAATTGAGAAGACCTTTTGTTATTTTATCTCTAATATCCTCTGATTTTTTTTTTAATGAAACATAACTTTTAATTATCTCTTGATCTATTTCCACTATTCATTCTTTTTATGCAAGAATAGGTTAGATATATAAGGATATATCAATCATTTTAACATAGAAAATGCTTATCGACAACTTTTACCGAATATACTAGCGAGTTTATTATCAATCTCAATATTTTCGTCTAGCTACATATATATAAATGTATATGTATTTATAAAATCAATTTCAGTATTTATTACTTCGATCAGAAACTTATTTTGATTAACAAGTTAGGACTCTGACATGATTTTTTGAAAGAAAATCAGACAAAATCCAAAAATATTAAAACATAAATTTTGAAAAAGGAAAGGAAGAAAACGTGTTGGACCCTTCATGAAATAGGGTTTTTTTAAATAAGTAATTTCCTCATAAATGACAATGAAAGCTTGCCCATGACTTAGAAAGTTTAGTCAATAATTTATATAATAATGTTATGTATAAAAAAAAAAATTATACAAATATTAATATGGGGACGAATTCGATTTCATACTCATATCCACCGTGTGATAAAAACTCTAATTATATCATCAAATATAAGTTTTGATTGTATAATAAGAAGTTTTTCTCTCCCTCTTGTGACTTGTCCTTCATTTTTTTTAATACATCGAAAATTAAAATTGTTTATAACTTATATGCTTAAAATTATTAAAAGCAAAAAGAATTATAGTTTTAATTGCCTTTTTCCATATTAGTAGATCTTTAATTGTTGGGAGTTTGCGTATTTATTTGGCTTTCTTTAGATAGGTATGATATTCGTCTCGATAGCATTAAGTCAATATTAAATTTTTTATTAACTATTTAAAAATTAAATTGGATTTTAATAGGCTTGGATTTAGGATTGTTATAGTTGAACTAAAATGTTAGGACTTGAGAAAAAGGTAAAGTTGAAGCTTTCAGTTAATTAAAATTTAACAAATATTTATATTTTATTTATGAATACTATAAAAATAATTATATATCTAATTCATCGGTTCGATTTGGTTATTTTTATGGTTGTCTTTTAGTAAACTCAAAATCAAACCAAATAGTATTGATTTTCAAAACTTAAAATCAAACCAAATCAAATATCATTTTTTCTTAATCAATTCGGTACGAATTACGGTTCGATTTAATTTTTTAATCATAACCATGAACCGCCCTAATTGTCACATCTTGATTCTTGTCATGTAAGATGTTCAAGACCTATAATTTTTTGGAATAAACTAATATACACGATAAGAATTTATTAGACTATCTTCGACCCATTTCTATTTTATCCTCCGTTCTCTAAATCTGGAGGGTAAAATAAAAAATACCCTCTCTCCAACCTATCTTCAGATTACCCTCTATTTTCTCTTTATAGAGATGTGAATAGTAGTTCTTTAAATTTGGAGAGCTATTATTCACATTTTCCATTTTATTATTTTATTATTTTTATTATTTTGCAATGAACACATTATTTTACTAATAATCCCTCTAATTAAATATTTAATATTTGTAATTCTTTTAACATATAATCTAATATTTTTAAAAATATACTTTTTAATATGTATTATTTTCATTCCGAATGAATAATATGCTTTTTTTTTAACTTTTCGTCACTTATATAATTTGAAAACCTCCAATTTGAATAATTTTAAAAAATTTAAGACAAAAATGCGCATTTTTAACTCCATAATGCATTAAAAGAGCATTTGGGAGCAACCTAATAATTTTGAAATTTGTGTATTTATTTAATGTTTATATAATTGTATTTCATTAATAATTTCACTTCTATTTGAATTGTTCACTAATTTGTATATTATATCATATTTATTTGTAATTTATTTTATTCAAAACTTTAAAATAAAACATAATTTCATATTAAATAAAAAAAATTTAAAAAAATATTATATCACATAAAAATTATATAAAATGATTATTTGGAAGAAAAGAAGAATGATTTTATATTATAAAATAAAAAAATAATAATAAAATAAGAATAATACTAATATAATATTGAGAAAATAGAAAAAAAAATCATTTCTAAAGAGTAAAAAAATATTAAAAAAATTATAGTTAGTTATATAAAATAGAGAACCCTATATTGAACTCGATATTTTTTATTCAAAATCTTATATATATCTTAAGAGATCTAATAGATGAGTAGAAATATTAATTATTATATATTAATTTGAAATTGTTTGTTATAAATAATTAATAAAATTGTATATCCATTTTTTTTGTGTATCTATAATTGAGTTTAATTGTCTATTTGCAAAATATCAGACCAACGTGGAAGCAGCGCCTGTGAAGCAAATTCATGTGATGACGCTCAGTTGTGTCTTCGACAGAGTGTACGTTTTTTTGAGCTCCCATTATTTCCTCTTCTTCCTATGTGCATGTTTTTTTTGGATTTATCGGAAACAATATCTCTATTTTATAAGAATAGTAGTAAATGTTTATGTTATATAAAGTATGTGAAATTATAAACTTTTTGGTAAAATGAGATATTTTAAAAGTGTATATATTTCAAAATTAGTATGATATTATCTATTGACATCTATTGATTAAACGTTTGAGTTTATTTAATTTACCTACATGTTTAGAGAACAATTGTCACTTATTACGTTTTCTCCTTACTTCTTTTAGTGGTGCAACCATGTTTTGTCGATTTTAAAATTGTCTCTGGTATAGAGATAATACGTGTGTATATTTTGCTTTCTTTAGATATTTTTTTGTAAGATTAGTTAGATGTATCGTTGTTATTTGGTGTGATATCGTTATATTGGAGTATAAATATAGCATAATTTGTTGTAAAATATTATAAAGTACGGTCTTGAACTTTAGGGGCGAAGCTACCCTAGGACAAGTGGTGTCAAGCAACACCTTTTCATCGGTAAATTATACCATTTGATTTAATAAGTATATATTTAAGTATTGATATCTCGTCATACAAGTTGAAATTTTAATATAGTTATTAAGGATTGCAAACACTGCTTGAGATTGCTTGTTCTATCACTGTCTATGCTTGTGTATTTTTACTTTATAATTTAATATTTTTTATCAAAAATTTTAATTTCACCGCTGATTATCTTACTAATATGATAGACTTATCAGTGTTGAACTTTTGACTATGTCAAAATTATATAGTTCAAAGTTAAATCGTTTTCACCACTTTGGATCTACATGCAACAACAATATTTTAACATGTCACATTATTCAAAGTTGTCCTAATTCCAAAGAAACTTGCAATTTTAGATTTTGACATGTACTCTCTTCATTTTTTTTTATTTTTTTTTTGTGTTTTAATTTATGAAAGTGTATTTAACTAATCTTTGAAGATAATTAATTAAATAAAAGTTAAAATATATAGAAATAATACGAATTATAACAAGTTATATTAATTTTTATTTTAATATAATTAAAAGTATATCTTAAAATATTACTACTATAATTAAACTCCACAAAGTAAATGAAGTAATATCAAAAGCGTGAATTTCAATATAACTTTCTTATCACTTTGTTTCTTTGGATGCTATTCTATATATCTCCGTATTAATTATGTAAATAAACTATAGATTCCTTTTTTATGTACGGTAATATTATTAAATATGCAAGATGTCTAGTATGTCATAAATGAAATATATTAAATATTACTTAACCTATCATTCAACATTATTATTGTACCAATATTTCCAAATGTTGAGTTGTTTGATTTATGTTTCTTTTTTAATCCTACGTACAATAAATATGAAATGAGATTAAGAATATTAGTAAATAAAAAAGAAAAGTATTTGTATATAGAGTAATTAATTTATGTATAACATTTACGTTTTATGCATTATTCAAAAAAGTTTAAATAAAAAATACTATCATTATCGCTTGAACAACTAAACTTTCAATACTTGCAATGATGCAATTGTTCGAGCAAAGTCCTACCAACTGAGTTCTATCACGAACCAAATGGAGTATGTATGAAGTAGATAAATATTTCTTCTATTATGACTTGAACCATAAACCCTACCATCATATCGTTACGTTTACTGTCCATAGAAGAGAATTAATAGATTTTTTTTAGAGAGTAATACATCTAAATTTACATTATAATTCTCGCATAACTAGTTGAACCAACAAAAATTGAAAAAAAGAAATTGCTCAACTAGAGAAATATTGAGTAAATTTTACTGCCACGTTGGATTAACGAAATTTTAACCATCATAGAAATGACTTCCGCGCGCTCCTTCACTGGAATTCAATTTCTTATATTGGGACCCACTTTCCGATCTGTACCCAACTCTGAAAGCACTGCATCGATCTCATCGGCGGCCCAGGATTCCGATCTCCGGCCGGACGTAAACCTCATCATTCCTCCTAAACCGCTTGAATCGGAAACCGAAACCGGTTCAACACTCACCAGAACTTTACGAACCTTTTCGGTTACCACAGCGTTGCTCTTTCTCGGCGGAACTGGCTCTTCAGGTATGGAATCATGCGTTCTCTCTGTACTTGCCTTTATTGGTTTGATGTTACTCCGACCGAATCCGAATATTGAAAGTACACGTGAATAGAATCCGATTTTCCGTTTAGGTGTTCTGCTGCTTTTTGATCTGTCGAGTGATATTTCAGATTTTTGTGATGCTTCACATGAGGATCGCCGGCGACCTTTCTTCGATCTCACTCTTCCCATACATGATACCTTCGGCGATACTGGTTCAGGAGCGGAAACCGCTTTCAATGCAGATTCAGATCGTTTCGTCGGAAAAAAACGTATATTCGCCGGTTTACATGTTTTCCTTTTCGAATCAACGGAACTACTCTTCGGTAAACCGAAGAAAGTAGTTTTAGTTTTCAAAGTCAATGGAATTCGTTGTGAGTTTGAATTCAAATTTGGATGCAAATTTGAAGTCACATTCGTTCCGTGTGAACTGTTACCTTTTGCTGATTCCTTACGCTCCAGAACGGCGTTTCTATCAAACCAATCGAGTTCAGCATCTTTCGAAAGGCAGAATGACTCCGGCGGGAAATCCGGCGGAAGTTCCTTTTCGTCGTCTGGAATATCATTTTTCTCCGGTTTGACTCCGGCGGCTTTCGCTAGAGTTTCACATACAATTTTCCGGTCATTACTTCCGCCGGAGTTGGTGGAAACTAGTGATTCCGAATCACCTTGAGTCATTATCGAGAGAGAGAGAGAGAGAGAGAGAGAGAGTTGAAAGAAAATTCCAAACTCTGAGGCGATTTGAGTCTGTCGATTGAACTAGGCAATGGAATATATTTAAAAAGGAATTCATAATAACTGTATATGAACAAGGTAAAAAATTAATTATGGTGCATTGGTAAGTACTCATAGTCTTAATTAATTAAAAATCTCGAATTTAAACTTTATCGTCATTATATGACTTTTCAACACGAATTTAAATTTAATCAGGGAAATCTATTAGGACAAAAACTCCATGAATAGCAATAAAAGTCCACAAACCACTCAATTGACACCAATGAGTAAATTTTTTAAAAACGATCGAAGTGCGGAAAATAAAGAAGACAAAGAAAACTTACAAAAATCAAAAGCTTTATTCCATATGAAGCAAAATATTACAAAAGGGAAGAGAGAGCATTCACAAAATTTTAGTGTTAGCTAAATTTCGTCTGCTTGAATCAATAATTTCTCAGTCTTAAATAGACTTCAAAGAGATAAAAGGAATCTAAAAGCTATTCTCTGATTGGTTCTTTGAAATATGCTTTTACTGTTCCTTGTCTTTTGCTTTTCTTGAAAGCATCTGCTTTTGTTAAAGTCGTTGCTTTAACCAATTCTCAGCCACTCCTGTCGGCCATCTTCTTTTGCTTTTTCTTAAAGCATCTTCTTAAAGTCGTGATTGCCAATCCTGTCGGCATAGCTTTGTACTGTATTTGTTTTCTTCTGATTAACATAGTAAAGATTCCGTTTTCTTTGAAAACTCCTTTACCCTTTACTGAATTATTCCAATCCTTTTAGGATTTCAATTCGTAAAACATGTTATTCCGATTTTATATCTCAACAAGATATTAATCAAAAGGATTCAAATAAGCACTAGCTAATGCTTTAGGATTTAACATATCACCATTTTCATCACTTTGTGATGCTGCTTCATCAAGAAGTTTTTGAACTTCATTAGGGATATCATCTTTATCTGAATCATTGTCTAACTCAGATAAGGCTTGTTGTAACCTCTTCTTTAGTTCGCTCTTTGAGGGCGAAGGACTATTTGAAGAATTCTTCTTCTTTGACGATGAATGTTCTTCCTTCTTAGCTGGAGACCAGCCTTTGATTTTGATTTCTTTTGATAAGAACTTAATCCTATCGAAATCTGCAATAATAAACGTCCAACTTATAATATAAGATAAACGTTTCTTTATGAAATACTTACAGAGTTTAATGTTCTCTGGGAGGGTTGAGATGCCTTCATTGATCTGAAACTGAGGATATTTCTCAGCAAATTGTCGAGGCATAACCTGTTTGTTTCCTCCAAACCAATTCCACCATTCGTAGAACCATCTGGGGATTGTAGAAGTTGAAACTTCTGGACTGTATTTCACAAACCACGTATGCGTAGTTGGTCTGACATATAGGAAGTTAATCCAAGCTTCCTTATAATCATACCAGTTATACGTCTGGGGATTGAATCTCTTGAGAGATTGATTGGGTTTGCAAATGATCTACCGGCCAATTGAATGGAGATAGAATCTTCTTTATTGTGAACTTAGAATAAGCTATGCTGTCTTGATCTGATTTATCAGCTAGCTCGTGTTCAATGTCCACAGATCCTGTGTCTACCAGGATGAATTCATAATAACGTCTTGTCTTCAAAGAATTGCCTGTGTCGACATAATTCCTTTGGTGATAGACGGGTTTTAAGAGATGTTTAATCTCATAGTTTTCATATCTTTGTCAAGGCCAATATAGGAAACACCTGCAAAGATATAAACTCAAATTTTCCTTCTCTTTCGAAGGAGACTTTGTTTCCGTTGGGGAAACGCTTCAGCAAAACTGGTTGGCTGTTTCATGGCGTAACAGTCACTGGTTTGCTTCTGAGAGAATCGAAGTTCTCCACTTGGGCTTGATGACGAACAAAGCTCCTGTTCCTTTTGAAAGGGCTTCTTCATTATCAACATTTTTGACGAACTGCTCTCAGGCTGTTCAATTGGAGGTAATTGGGCCAAAACTGAATACCTGTTCAGACAGGCCTAATGTTACCATTTCAGGCCTTATAGCAAATGGGCCTGCTGATTTTGTTGGGCCTCCTGGATTGGGCCTGGCTGGTTGTTTACCCGCTATGGGCCTAACCTGCGGTCTCATTTTTGCCCTGCAAAAATTCTCTAGTTAGAAAATCAGGCAAAGAATTATTTTCTCCTTTAATGAATTCGATTTGAAAATCGAAACTAGATAATAGAGCTTGCCACCTAGCAAATATTTGTTTGGAGACAATGTTCTTAACATCCTTCAAGAGGATCTCTTTAGCAGATTTACAATCTACCCTAAGCAAGAATTCTTTATTAACAAGGTCATCTTGAAACTTGGTAATACAAAGAACAATAGCAAGAATTTCTTTCTTAACCGTGCTATAATTCTTTTGAGCGGAATTCCAGATTCCTGAGGAGTAACGAACTAATTGTTCAGGGGAGTCAAGGTCTTTCCTTTGTTTAAGGATTCCACCAAAACCTACATCTGAAGCATCAGTTTCAACAATCATAAAAAAGTCTGGGTTAGAAATACCTAGACAAGGAAGATTCTTAACCATATTCTTCAAGAGAATAACTGAATTGGTATGACTATCACTCCAAGGTGAAGGATTCTTTCTAAGTCTTTCAAACAAAGGTTTGCATATATGTCTAACCTTAGGAATGAAATCTGCTACATAATTGAGACTTCCAAGGAATCTCTGCAACTGAGTTTTATCCAAAATAATATCTGGAAACTTATCAGAAAACTCAATGGATCTGCAAATAGGTTTATAGGTACCTTGATAAAGATCATGTCCTAAAAATCTGATTTTTGTTTGAAACAATTTAATCTTTTTAGCACTAACGACTAAACCATTGTGCTTAATGATTTTATAGAAAACATTTAAATGTTTAAAGTGAGAATCAATGTCCTCAGAAAAGATTAAAACATCATCAATATAGACTATTGAAAACTGACTGATATTATTAAAAATTGAGTTCATTATATTTTGAAACTCAGAAGGGGCATTTTTAAGCCCAAAAGGCATTACATTCCATTCAAATTGTCCAAACGGGACATTGAAAGCTGTTTTATATTTATCTTTCTCAGAAATTTGAATTTGCCAGAATCCTGACTTTAAATCAAATTTGCTGTAAAGATTAGCTTTGAAAGTTCTTTTTAAAAGATCCCTTTTGTTAGGAATCGGATAACGAATCCATTTTAAAACGGAATTTAAGGGCTTGTAATTAATTACAAGTCTTGGTGAACCTCGTTCTTGTTCAGCAGCATTGTTAACATAAAATGCTGAACAACTCCAAGGAGATTTAGAAGATCGAATAATTTTATTATTCAAAAGGGTTTGAATTTCTTTTTTACAGATTTCCATAAGTTCATGGTTCATCTGAATAGGTCTAGCTTTGGTAGAGATAGCCTTTTCATCAAATCCATCAATATATGGTAAATCTATAATATGGGACTTTCGATCCCAAAATGTTTGGAAATTCTGAGCAAATTTCTTTTTCAAAAGTTTTTCCAAGATTGGTAATTTTGGTCACCATTCCCGGGGTTTTTAAAATTTGCTCAATTCGCTTAATTTTAATATCTTCTTTAAGAAAACAAATCTGATTTATTTTAAATGCAGTTTGTTTATGCAAAAATTTACTTTCTTCAAGAGAAAGTGTTTTGATAAAAGGAAATGCAATTTCTTTTCCCAAAATTTTAGTTTTGATTGAATCAAAATCTGAAATATAAGGTTTAATTTGGGTAATAAAAGGTATTCCCAAAATAATTTCCTCATTAATGTTTTTTGTTATGACAAAATCATTAGCAAGGCATATACCGTCATTGCAGATATGAGCATTTGAAAGTTTATAATTTATACAGATACGCTCACCAGTCGCGCTGTATAGCTTGGTAGTTCCCTTCTGGAGGTACTTAGTTGGAA
Organism: Solanum lycopersicoides; assembly: GCA_022817965.1. Taxonomy (NCBI): domain Eukaryota; kingdom Viridiplantae; phylum Streptophyta; class Magnoliopsida; order Solanales; family Solanaceae; genus Solanum; species Solanum lycopersicoides. The sequence continues at coordinate 89,847,310 of CM040627.1, forward strand.
TTAAACCTTCAACAATGCAATTACGATCTGCACCACTGTCTAACAAAGCAATTTTGTTAAGTACAAAATTAGGATTAACAACTAACTTAATCATAATGTGAGAACTCTGAGGCCTCACTCTGGTAATCATACTGATACCTGCATCTTCTATACCTTTAGGTGATGAAGGGGCTGAATGATTTGAAGAGTTGTTATCTTCATCTTCGTTATCTGAAGAGACTATCTCTTTTCCTTTAAGAGATACTTCTGCGTCTTTGAGAAATTGTTTTGCCAAAGCATCAATTTCAATTTTGTTAAGTCTTGCCTTAACTTCTTTAACTTCTTCCTTGAGGAAGTTAACTTCTGAACGAAGATCACTGATAGAAGGTTCTTCCTTCTTGTCTGTGTAACGGTGCATGATATCCTTCATGCTGAAAGGAGTTACATTCCTGGCAACTTCCTTTTCCTTTTGTTTTACAACAAGCTTTTGAAGCTCCAAAAGATAACTTTTTCGAGCATCATCATCCTTGATGTGTTCGATTGTGTTAAACAAGATTTCTACTGAATCTTCAGAAAGAACTCTGATTGATCTATTATCACAAAGGCAAAATGCTCCTTGACAATTGCAGTTGTGATCACTATCATCTGAGCTTTGTGCAACATTGAGGAATTCTTCATCCTCAGATTCTTCTTCAGAAGAGTAATCAGACTCTGATTCTGATTCTTCTTCTTCCAAAATAGAAAGAAACTTTTCCTTAGTTTCTTCATCAACATTAAGAAGATTAATCTTCTTTTTCTTTTTCTTGTTTCTTGGACAATCAGGAGACCTATGTCCTGACTTTCCACAAGACCAACACTTATCATTTGAGAAGTGCTAGAAGAAGTTCTTTTACTTCTTTTCTTCTTGAATAAATCTTCTTCTTAGAAGATCTTCTTTTTGGTGACGATTCTCCAGATCGTTCCTTTTTAGAGATTTTCTTGGCTGAAGGAGGTTTCAGGCTAGGAAATCCAAAGTCTTGACAAAAGCTTCCAAGTCATTACTTGAAAATTTCTGATCTTTCTTAAGCTGTTCCTTTAGCTTCAGATCAGTACATAGCTCCATAGCTACGAAATGAATCAAACTTGTAAGATCTCCATAAGTCATTTCTGAATATGGAATCTTACCTTCACAACGATCTCTGATTTTGGATCGTACTTTTTGCAAAATGAGGAGGTAATCCGCTAAGGAATCTCTCCTTCCAATAATCATTATTGCAGTCATCTCTAAGCATGACCTTAGTAATAAACATATCTTTATACCACCTGAAATCAGTTAATTTCTTGCAGTATAGATTGTTTAATATCTCCAAGCTCCTGTCTTGAAATAATCGTGGTTCTCCCACGAAATGTTTAGCAATGCTATAGATGAGGGTTGCAGTTGCATCTTCAACTACCTCGATTGTGGAAGTGATAATTTCACCTTCTGTCTTAACAACATTCTTGCTTGCAACAGCATTGAAGATTTCATTTCTGTTATGTTCTGTGAGATAATTGTCCCACCAATTTCTTAAAGTACCTGTAAAGCCTGCAACAATCTTGTTAGCTGCTTGCTTATCGGTAGCACCTTTCCATTTGTATGCTGTGATGTTCATACCAATTTCTTGGAGTTTGTTATAGATTTGGCCATCTGCCATTCCATCTATATTCCATTCTGTTATACCTAAACCATCTGCCACGCCTTGGGGATGCATGAAGTTTTCCTCAAACTGAACGTCAGGGAAAGAAGGTCTGGGATAAAAGTTTTTGGTATGTGGGAGTCTATCCTTAATAGCTCCAACCTTATCACCTTGAGAATTTAATTCTCTTAGTTGATCATTAATCCTTTCTAGGATTCTGGTGTGTTTTTAAACTCACTATTTGGTTTTGGAAATCCTCAGGAGAAAACTCAGGGATTCTAAAGATAGGTTTGGTTTCTAGGTTGAAACCTGATTTGGAAGAACTGGGTTTGTTACCAATTGAACTGGTACCACTGTAATTATACTTGGATTCTTCTATTTGTTTTGACACAACATGGAGAACCTGATTGGTATAATTGTTCTGTTCGAACACCTTGTTTATCTCTAACAGTCACAATGCTGTTATCTTTTTCATTAGAAGGCTTCTTAAAAGGAGCTGCTTTTATCACTTCCTTCTGTAAGGAATGTTTAATCCTTCTAATGGAGGAGTAACACTTTCGACAACCTTATCTTTGGTATGCCACTGTTTACCAAAACCTGTAATGATGGATTGTCTCCACCCATCTGGCTTGTACATTCAAACCACTTGAAGAATTCAATTTCCATTTTGAATCTCTTCATGTCTTTGAACCATTTGTCTTTGAACAAGACTCTCTGTTCTTTTGGGTATGTATCCACATACCATGCTCTTTTCAAAGCATGCTTGGGGCTTACCCACCACTTATGAATCTTTTTCTCATCAGGTGAGAACTTATCAACTGACTTAATTACTCCAATGGAGTCTTTCTTCTTATGAGAAGGAGCTTTCATTTCGCTAGGAGTAGGACTACCTGCAAAAGAAGAAGTTTCATAATAGACTTTGGGGATGGTCTGGGTAAAGTCAACCCCTCTGAACTTACCAAACTGTTCAGAAACTTCCACAGTTTCCGACAATTCATCTTCCCCCTCCCGGGTTTTTGAATGAGAAGGTCTAGCCATAGACATTCTTCGACTTGAAGACGCTTGGCTGAAAGAGTTGGATCTTAGAAACCTAAGGTTGACTGATCCATCTGGAAATTGAAGAACACTCTCTAAGGAAGACCTAGGAGGTTGAACTGGTAGAGGTTCGGTGATTGATTCAAATTTCCAACTTTCGTCAGAAAGAATCTCATCCCACTTTAACAATCTAGGCACAAAAGTAGTGCTATGCTCTTGGTTAGATTCCATAAGCATAGTAAAACCTTTAGGACTAGAGTTAATTGCCTTTGGGGCAATAGTGGTTTTCATTAGCTTATAATATACCCGATATATTATAGCTAAATCTCTGGTTCCTGATTTAACATTCATATTCTTGGTTTTGACGTTAAGCGTCAAAGTATCAAGAATATTAGGATCTTCAAGATCTAGAGAGAAATTAGGATAACTATTGAAGTAAACTGGCCCATGAGCTAGATTACTTTCTAAGATTCCTAGCAGCGAATCATCAAAATTGAGAAGTCTAGCATCTCTAAGCAATAAACAAATAGGGATATTTATTCCTTTACGGAATAGAGGTTTAACAGCTACTTGCACAAGACCAATATGAAGGAATTTAAATTCTTTCCTATATGTGTCTATGTCTGCAGCAATCAACAATTTAATAGACTCTAAAGAGTTATTAATTGCAGAAGTTGATTCACAAGTTTTTATATTAAAACTTTTAAACATGCTGAAATTACCTATTTGGTAAATCTTGTTAAAAGGTTCCTTAGGGATGGACCAATTTTGTAAACGCATATCTTCTTTAGATACAGTATAATTAACAGAGTTAACAATTGAATTGTTATTCATGATAGCAACATGTTGTCTTTAGGCATGACAGAAATTCAATGATCAAATAAGATACATAGATAATTTAAACAAAGATTATTAAATTTAATATATTAAAACAAAGATATTAAATATGTATAATTTTAACAAAGATTATAAGTTTAACATACTATCAACAAAATATGTATAAATAATTTTAACAAAGATTATCAAGTTTAATATACTATTAACAAAGATACGTATAAATAATTTTAACAAAGATTATCAACTTTAATATACTAACATCAAAGAGATATTAATCTTATCATTCTTATAACAAATATTATACAGATAAATTTAAAGGTAATACTGATACAACAAATTGACTTTGGATATTACTCAACTTAAATCACACCTATTGGATATTACACGTCTTTGGCAAGTCTAAAAGTAGAACGGAACACCTCAAAGATCGGTTGCCTGCCCTCCTGGGTCTTACCTGGACTTACAGTGATCTCTTCAGAGGCTTACCAAGTTCTAAAGCCGGGAATTATTCGGCACACCAAGACTTATGCAGAGACAAAACCTCAACATGATTTAAGGAAACCTTGGTCCAAACTTGTTTTAATCAATATTAACAATAAATTTAAATTATATAATAAAAGTTATAAAACTAAAAGATTATATTTATCTAAGTCGGAGTATATTAATATGATAATAATCTAAGTTAATATCATCTATATTAATCTAGATCAAAGTATATTAATATGATAATAATCTAAGTTAATATCATCTATATTAATTAAGGTAAAGAGTATGTTATCATAATAATAATCTAAGTTAAGATCATCTATATTAATCTAAGTTAAGAATATATTAACATAAAATAATCTAAGTCTAAATCATTCTAGTTCTTTATAAGATCACATGATTTCTATCAGCCAAGACAACAGAGCAATTTAGCTATTCATGCTAAACAATTTTCGCCATTAACATGGCTCTGATACCATTCATGTCGCCATTAAAAACGATCGAAGTGCGGAAAATAAAGAAGACAAAGAAAACTTACAAAAACCAAAAGCTTTATTCCATATGAAGCAAAATATTACAAAAGGGAAGAGAGAGCTAACACTAATAAATTTAAAGGTAATACTGATACAACAAATTGACTTTGGATATTACTCAACTTAAATCACACCTATTGGATATTACACGTCTTTGGCAAGTCTAAAAGTAGAACGGAACACCTCAAAGATCGGTTGCCTGCCCTTCCTGGGTCTTACCTGGACTTACAGTGATCTCTTCAGAGGCTTACCAAGTTCTAAAGCCGGGAATTATTCGGCACACCAAGACTTATGCAGAGACAAAACCTCAACATGATTTAAGGAAACCTTGGTCCAAACTTGTTTTAATCAATATTAACAATAAATTTAAATTATATAATAAAGTTATAAAACTAAAAGATTATATTTATCTAAGTCGGGAGTATATTAATATGATAATATCTAAGTTAATATCATCTATATTAATCTAGATCAAAAGTATATTAATATGATAATAATCTAAGTTAATATCATCTATATTAATTAAGGTAAAGAGTATGTTATCATAATAATAATCTAAGTTAAGATCATCTATATTAATCTAAGTTAAGAATATATTAACATAAAATAATCTAAGTCTAAATCATTCTAGTTCTTTATAAGATCACATGATTTCTATCAGCCAAGACAACAGAGCAATTTAGCTATTCATGCTAAACAATTTTCGTGGGAGAACCACGATTATTCCAGGACAGGAGCTTGGAGATATTAAACAATCTATGCTGCAAGAAATTAACTGATTTCAGGTGGTATAAAGATATGTTTATTACTAAGGTCATGCTAAGAGATGACTGCAATAATGATTATTGGAAGGAGAGATTTCTAAGTGGATTACCTCCTCATTTTGCTGAAAAAGTACGATCCAAAATCAGAGATCGTTGTGAAGGTAAGATTCCATATTCAGAAATGACTTATGGAGATCTTACAAGTTTGATTCATTTCGTAGCTATGGAGCTATGTACTCGATCTGAAGCTAAAGGAACAGCTTAAGAAAGATCAGAAATTCTCAAGTAATGAACTTGGAAGCTTTTGTCAAGACTTTGGATTTCCTAGCCTGAAACCTCCTTCAGCAAGAAAATCTCTAAAAGGAACGATCTGGAGAATCGTCACCAAAAGAAGATCTTCTAAGAAGAAGATTTATTCTAAGAAGAAAAGAAGTAAAAGAACTTCT
>CM040627.1:89854044-89893032 GCA_022817965.1 Solanum lycopersicoides
AAGAAGGTCTGGGATAAAAGTTTTTGGTATGAGGGAGTCTATCCTTAATAGCTCCAACCTTATCGCCTTGAGAATCTTAATTCTCTTAAGTTGATCATTAATCCTTTCTAAGGATTTCTGGTGTGTTTTAACTCACTATTTGGTTTTGGAAAATCCTCAGGAGAAAACTCAGGGATTCTAAAGATAGGTTTGGTTTCTAGGTTGAAACCTGATTTGGAAGAACTAGGTTTGTTACCAATTGAACTGGTACCACTGTAATTATACTTAGATTCTTCTATTTGTTTTGACACAACATGGAGAACCTGATTGGTATAATTGTTCTGTTCGAACACCTTGTTTATTTCTGAAACAGTTACAATACTGTTATCTTTTTCATTAGAAGGCTTCTTAAAAGGAGCTGCTTTTATCACTTCCTTTCTGTAAGGAATGTTTAGTCCTTCTAATGGAGGAGTAACACTTTCGACAACCTTATCTTTGGTATGCCACCTGTTTACCAAAACCTGCAATGATGGATTGTCTCCACCCATCTGGCTTGTACATTCAAACCACTTGAAGAATTCAATTTCCATTTTGAATCTCTTCATGTCTTTGAACCATTTGTCTTTGAACAAGACTCTCTGTTCTTTTGGTATGTATCCACATACCATGCTCTTTTCAAAGCATGCTTGGGGCTTACCCACCACTTATGAATCTTTTTCTCATCAGGTGAGAACTTATCAACTGACTTAATTACTCCAATGGAGTCTTTCTTCTTATGAGAAGGAGCTTTCATTTCGCTAGGAGTAGGACTACCTGCAAAAGAAGAAGTTTCATAATAGACTTTGGGGATGGTCTGGTAAAGTCAACCCCTTGAACTTACCAAACTGTTCAGAAACTTCCACAGTTTCCGACAATTCATCTTCCCCCTCCCGGGTTTTTGAATGAGAAGGTCTAGCCATAGACATTCTTCGACTTGAAGACGCTTGGCTGAAAGAGTTGGATCTTAGAAACCTAAGGTTGACTGATCCATCTGGAAATTGAAGACACTCTCTAAGGAAGACCTAGGAGGTTGAACTGGTAGAGGTTCGGTGATTGATTCAAATTTCCAACTTTCGTCAGAAAGAATCTCATCCCACTTTAACAATCTAGGCACAAAAGTAGTGCTATGCTCTTGGTTAGATTCCATAAGCATAGTAAAACCTTTAGGACTAGAGTTAATTGCCTTTGGGGCAATAGTGGTTTTCATTAGCTTATAATATACCCGATATATTATAGCTAAATCTCTGGTTCCTGATTTAACATTCATATTCTTGGTTTTGACGTTAAGCGTCAAAGTATCAAGAATATTAGGATCTTCAAGATCTAGAGAGAAATTAGGATAACTATTGAAGTAAACTGGCCCATGAGCTAGATTACTTTCTAAGATTCCTAGCAGCGAATCATCAAAATTGAGAAGTCTAGCATCTCTAAGCAATAAACAAATAGGGATATTTATTCCTTTACGGAATAGAGGTTTAACAGCTACTTGCACAAGACCAATATGAAGGAATTTAAATTCTTTCCTATATGTGTCTATGTCTGCAGCAATCAACAATTTAATAGACTCTAAAGAGTTATTAATTGCAGAAGTTGATTCACAAGTTTTTATATTAAAACTTTTAAACATGCTGAAATTACCTATTTGGTAAATCTTGTTAAAAGGTTCCTTGGGGATGGACCAATTTTGTAAACGCATATCTTCTTTAGATACAGTATAATTAACAGAGTTAACAATTGAATTGTTATTCATGATAGCAACATGTTGTCTTTAGGCATGACAGAAATTCAATGATCAAATAAGATACATAGATAGTTTAAACAAAGATTATTAAATTTAATATATTAAAAACAAAGATATTAAATATGTATAATTTTAACGAAGATTATCAAGTTTAACATACCATCAACAAAATATGTATAAATAATTTTAACAAAGATTATCAAGTTTAATATACTATTAACAAAGATATGTATAGATAGTTTTAACAAAGATTATCAACTTTAATATACTAACAACAAAGAGATATTAATCTTATCATTCTTATAACAAATATCATACAGATAAATTTAAAGGCAATACTGATACAACAAATTGACTTTGGATATTACTCAACTTAAATCACACCTGTTGGATATTACACGTCTTTGGCAAGTCTAAAAGTAGAACGGAACACCTCAAAGATCGGTTGCCTGCCCTTCCTGGGTCTTACCTGGACTTACAGTGATCTCTTCAGAGGCTTACCAAGTTCTAAAGCCGGGAATTATTCGGCACACCAAGACTTATGCAGAGACAAAACCTCAACATGATTTAAGGAAACCTTGGTCCAAACTTGTTTTAATCAATATTAACAATAAATTTAAATTATATAATAAAAGTTATAAAACTAAAAGATTATATTTATCTAAGTCGGGAGTATATTAATATGATAATAATCTAAGTTAATATCATCTATATTAATCTAGATCAAAAGTATATTAATATGATAATAATCTAAGTTAATATCATCTATATTAATTAAGGTAAAGAGTATGTTATCATAATAATAATCTAAGTTAAGATCATCTATATTAATCTAAGTTAAGAATATATTAACATAAAATAATCTAAGTCTAAATCATTCTAGTTCTTTATAAGATCACATGATTTCTATCAGCCAAGACAACAGAGCAATTTAGCTATTCATGCTAAACAATTTTCGCCATTAACATGGCTCTGATACCATTCATGTCGCCATTAAAAACGATCGAAGTGCGGAAAATAAAGAAGACAAAGAAAACTTACAAAAACCAAAAGCTTTATTCCATATGAAGCAAAATATTACAAAAGGGAAGAGAGAGCTAACACTAATAAATTTAAAGGTAATACTGATACAACAAATTGACTTTGGATATTACTCAACTTAAATCACACCTATTGGATATTACACGTCTTTGGCAAGTCTAAAAGTAGAACGGAACACCTCAAAGATCGGTTGCCTGCCCTTCCTGGGTCTTACCTGGACTTACAGTGATCTCTTCAGAGGCTTACCAAGTTCTAAAGCCGGGAATTATTCGGCACACCAAGACTTATGCAGAGACAAAACCTCAACATGATTTAAGGAAACCTTGGTCCAAACTTGTTTTAATCAATATTAACAATAAATTTAAATTATATAATAAAAGTTATAAAACTAAAAGATTATATTTATCTAAGTCGGGAGTATATTAATATGATAATAATCTAAGTTAATATCATCTATATTAATCTAGATCAAAAGTATATTAATATGATAATAATCTAAGTTAATATCATCTATATTAATTAAGGTAAAGAGTATGTTATCATAATAATAATCTAAGTTAAGATCATCTATATTAATCTAAGTTAAGAATATATTAACATAAAATAATCTAAGTCTAAATCATTCTAGTTCTTTATAAGATCACATGATTTCTATCAGCCAAGACAACAGAGCAATTTAGCTATTCATGCTAAACAATTTTCGTGGGAGAACCACGATTATTCCAGGACAGGAGCTTGGAGATATTAAACAATCTATGCTGCAAGAAATTAACTGATTTCAGGTGGTATAAAGATATGTTTATTACTAAGGTCATGCTAAGAGATGACTGCAATAATGATTATTGGAAGGAGAGATTTCTAAGTGGATTACCTCCTCATTTTGCTGAAAAAGTACGATCCAAAATCAGAGATCGTTGTGAAGGTAAGATTCCATATTCAGAAATGACTTATGGAGATCTTACAAGTTTGATTCATTTCGTAGCTATGGAGCTATGTACTGATCTGAAGCTAAAGGAACAGCTTAAGAAAGATCAGAAATTCTCAAGTAATGAACTTGGAAGCTTTTGTCAAGACTTTGGATTTCCTAGCCTGAAACCTCCTTCAGCCAAGAAAATCTCTAAAAGGGAACGATCTGGAGAATCGTCACCAAAAAGAAGATCTTCTAAGAAGAAGATTTATTCTAAGAAGAAAAGAAGTAAAAGAACTTCTTCTAGCACTTCTCAAAATGATAAGTGTTGGTCTTGTGGAAAGTCAGGACATAGGTCTCCTGATTGTCCAAGAAACAAGAAAAAGAAAAAGAAGATTAATCTTCTTAATGTTGATGAAGAAACTAAGGAAAAGTTTCTTTCTATTTTGGAAGAAGAAGAATCAGAATCAGAGTCTGATTACTCTTCTGAAGAAGAATCTGAGGATGAAGAATTCCTCAATGTTGCACAAAACTCAGATGATAGTGATCACAACTGCAATTGTCAAGGAGCATTTTGCCTTTGTGATAACAGATCAATCAGAGTTCTTTCTGAAGATTCAGTAGAAATCTTGTTCAACACAATCGAACACATCAAGGATGATGATGCTCGAAAGAGTTATCTGTTGGAGCTTCAAAAGCTTGTGGTCAAACAGAAAGAAAAGGAAGTTGCCAGGAATGTAACTCCTTTCAGCATGAAGGATATCATGCACCGTTACACAGACAAGAAGGAAGAACCTTCTATCAGTGATCTTCGTTCAGAAGTTAACTTCCTCAAGGAAGAAGTTAAAGAAGTTAAGGCAAGACTTAACAAAATTGAAATTGATGCTTTGGCAAAACAATTTCTCAAAGACGCAGAAGTATCTCTTAAAGGAAAAGAGATAGTCTCTTCAGATAACGAAGATGAAGATAACAACTCTTCAAATCATTCAGCCCCTTCATCACCTAAAGGTATAGAAGATGCAGGTATCAGTATGATTACTAGAGTGAGGCCTCAGAGTTCTCACATTATGATTAAGTTAGTTGTTAATCCTAATTTTGTACTTAACAAAATTGCTTTGTTAGACAGTGGTGCAGATCGTAATTGCATTGTTGAAGGTTTAATTCCAACTAAGTACCTCCAGAAGGGAACTACCAAGCTATACAGCGCGACTGGTGAGCGTATCTGTATAAATTATAAACTTTCAAATGCTCATATCTGCAATGACGGTATATGCCTTGCTAATGATTTTGTCATAACAAAAAACATTAATGAGGAAATTATTTTGGGAATACCTTTTATTACCCAAATTAAACCTTATATTTCAGATTTTGATTCAATCAAAACAAAAATTTTGGGAAAAGAAATTGCATTTCCTTTTATCAAAACACTTTCTCCTGAAGAAAGTAAATTTTTGCATAAACAAACTGCATTTAAAATAAATCAGATTTGTTTTCTTAAAGAAGATATTAAAATTAAGCGAATTGAGCAAATTTTAAAAACCCCGGGAATGGTGACCAAAATTACCAATCTTGGAAAAACTTTTGAAAAAGAAATTTGCTCAGAATTTCCAAATACATTTTGGGATAGAAAGTCCCATATTATAGATTTACCATATATTGATGGATTTGATGAAAAGGCTATCTCTACCAAAGCTAGACCTATTCAGATGAACCATGAACTTATGGAAATCTGTAAAAAAGAAATTCAAACCCTTTTGAATAATAAAATTATTCGATCTTCTAAATCTCCTTGGAGTTGTTCAGCATTTTATGTTAACAATGCTGCTGAACAAGAACGAGGTTCACCAAGACTTGTAATTAATTACAAGCCCTTAAATTCCGTTTTTAATGGTATCAGAGCCATGTTAATGGCGACATGATGGTATCAGAGCCATGTTTGGCGATCCGCCGAGCTGGTCCTAGCTCAGCTGTGTGGGGTAGTAACGTCCCGTATGGGTGTCCCCAGGAGTAAGTCCCGTTGTGGCCTCCAGCACACGCTTCCCTCTGAGTAAATGTTACGGTGCGCCGTAGATATAGCGGAGGGGCCAATTCGGCGACATGATGCTCTTCATGTCGCCGAATTGGCCCCTCCGCTATATCTACGGCGCACCGTAACATTTACTCAGAGGGAAGCGTGTGCTGGAGGCCACAACGGGACTTACTCCTGGGGACACCCATACGGGACGTTACTACCCCACACAGCTGAGCTAGGACCAGCTCGGCGGATCGCCAAACATGGCTCTGATACCATTTTTGTCGCCGAATTGGCCCCTCCGCTATATCTACGGCGCACCGTAACATTTACTCAGAGGGAAGCGTGTGCTGGAGGCCACAACGGGACTTACTCCTGGGGACACCCATACGGGACGTTACTACCCCACACAGCTGAGCTAGGACCAGCTCGGCGGATCGCCAAACATGGCCCTGATACCATTTGTCTTTGAACAAGACTCTCTGTTCTTTTGAGTATGTATCCACATACCATGCTCTTTTCAAAGCATGCTTGGGGCTTACCCACCACTTATGAATCTTTTTCTCATCAGGTGAGAACTTATCAACTGACTTAATTACTCCAATGGAGTCTTTCTTCTTATGAGAAGGAGCTTTCATTTCGCTAGGAGTAGGACTACCTGCAAAAGAAGAAGTTTCATAATAGACTTTGGGGATGGTCTGAGTAAAGTCAACCCCTTTGAACTTACCAAACTGTTCAGAAACTTCCACAGTTTCCGACAATTCATCTTCCCCCTCCCGGGTTTTTGAATGAGAAGGTCTAGCCATAGACATTCTTCGACTTGAAGACGCTTGGCTGAAAGAGTTGGATCTTAGAAACCTAAGGTTGACAGATCCATCTGGAAATTGAAGCACACTCTCTAAGGAAGACCTAGGAGGTTGAACTGGTAGAGGTTCGGTGATTGATTCAAATTTCCAACTTTCGTCAGAAAGAATCTCATCCCACTTTAACAATCTAGGCACAAAAGTAGTGCTATGCTCTTGGTGAGATTCCATAAGCATAGTAAAACCTTTAGGACTAGAGTTAATTGCCTTTGGGGCAATAGTGGTTTTCATTAGCTTATAATATACCCGATATATTATAGCTAAATCTCTGGTTCCTGATTTAACATTCATATTCTTGGTTTTGACGTTAAGCGTCAAAGTATCAAGAATATTAGGATCTTCAAGATCTAGAGAGAAATTAGGATAACTATTGAAGTAAACTGGCCCATGAGCTAGATTACTTTCTAAGATTCCTAGCAGCGAATCATCAAAATTGAGAAGTCTAGCATCTCTAAGCAATAAACAAATAGGGATATTTAATCCTTTACGGAATAGAGGTTTAACAGCTACTTGCACAAGACCAATATGAAGGAATTTAAATTCTTTCCTATATGCGTCTATGTCTGCAGCAATCAACAATTTAATAGTCTCTAAAGAGTTATTAATTGCAGAAGTTGATTCACAAGTTTTTATATTAAAACTTTTAAATATGCTGAAATTACCTATTTGGTAAATCTTGTTAAAAGGTTCCTTAGGGATGGACCAATTTTGTAAACGCATATCTTCTTTAGATACAGTATAATTAACAGAGTTAACAATTGAATTGTTATTCATGATAGCAACATGTTGTCTTTAGGCATGACAGAAATTCAATGATCAAATAAGATACATAGATAATTTAAACAAAGATTATTAAATTTAATATATTAAAAACAAAGATATTAAATATGTATAATTTTAACGAAGATTATAAAGTTTAACATACTATCAACAAAATATGTATAAATAATTTTAACAAAGATTATCAAGTTTAATATACTATTAACAAAGATACGTATAAATAATTTTAACAAAGATTATCAACTTTAATATACTAACATCAAAGAGATATTAATCTTATCATTCTTATAACAAATATTATACAGATAAATTTAAAGGTAATACTGATACAACAAATTGACTTTGGATATTACTCAACTTAAATCACACCTATTGGATATTACACGTCTTTGGCAAGTCTAAAAGTAGAACGGAACACCTCAAAGATCGGTTGCCTGCCCTTCCTGGGTCTTACCTGGACTTACAGTGATCTCTTCAGAGGCTTACCAAGTTCTAAAGCCGGGAATTATTCGGCACACCAAGACTTATGCAGAGACAAAACCTCAACATGATTTAAGGAAACCTTGGTCCAAACTTGTTTTAATCAATATTAACAATAAATTTAAATTATATAATAAAAGTTATAAAACTAAAAGATTATATTTATCTAAGTCGGGAGTATATTAATATGATAATAATCTAAGTTAATATCATCTATATTAATCTAGATCAAAAGTATATTAATATGATAATAATCTAAGTTAATATCATCTATATTAATTAAGGTAAAGAGTATGTTATCATAATAATAATCTAAGTTAAGATCATCTATATTAATCTAAGTTAAGAATATATTAACATAAAATAATCTAAGTCTAAATCATTCTAGTTTTTTATAAGATCACATGATTTCTATCAGCCAAGACAACAGAGCAATTTAGCTATTCATGCTAAACAATTTTCGCCATTAACATGGCTCTGATACCATTAAAAACGATCGAAGTGCGGAAAATAAAGAAGACAAAGAAAACTTACAAAAACCAAAAGCTTTATTCCATATGAAGCAAAATATTACAAAAGGGAAGAGAGAGCATTCACAAAATTTTAGTGTTAGCTAAATTTCGTCTGCTTGAATCAATAATTTCTCAGTCTTAAATAGACTTCAAAGAGATAAAAGGAATCTAAAAGCTATTCTCTGATTGGTTCTTTGAAATATGCTTTTACTGTTCCTTGTCTTTTGCTTTTCTTGAAAGCATCTGCTTTTGTTAAAGTCGTTGCTTTAACCAATTCTCAGCCACTCCTGTCGGCCATCTTCTTTTGCTTTTTCTTAAAGCATCTTCTTAAAGTCGTGATTGCCAATCCTGTCGGCATAGCTTTGTACTGTATTTGTTTTCTTCTGATTAACATAGTAAAGATTCCGTTTTCTTTGAAAACTCCTTTACCCTTTACTGAATTATTCCAATCCTTTTAGGATTTCAATTCGTAAAACATGTTATTCCGATTTTATATCTCAACAAGATATTAATCAAAAGGATTCAAATAAGCACTAGCTAATGCTTTAGGATTTAACATATCACCATTATCATCACTTTGTGATGCTGCTTCATCAAGAAGTTTTTGAACTTCTTTGGGAATATCATCTTTATCTGAATCATTGTCTAATTCAGATAAGGCTTGTTGCAACCTCTTCTTTAGTTCGCTCTTTGAGGGCGAAGGACTGTTTGAAGAACTCTTCTTCTTTGACGATGAATGTTCTTCCTTCTTAGCTGGAGACCAGCCTTTGATTTTGATTTCTTTTGATAAGAACTTAATCCTATCGAAATCTGCAATAATAAACGTCCAACTTATAATATAAGATAAACGTTTCTTTATGAAATACTTACAGAGTTTAATGTTCTCTGGGAGGGTTGAGATGCCTTCATCGATTTGAAACTGAGGATACTTCTCAGCAAATTGTCGAGGCATAACCTGTTTGTTTCCTCCAAACCAATTCCACCATTCGTAGAACCATCTGGGGATCGTAGAAGTTGAAACTTCCGGACTGTATTTCACAAACCACGTATGCGTAGTTGGTCTGACATATAGGAAGTTAATCCAAGCTTCCTTGTAATCATACCAGTTATACGTCTGGGGATTGAATCTCTTCGAGAGATTGATTGGGGTTTGCAAATGATCTACCGGCCAATTGAATGGAGATAGAATCTTCTTTATAGTGAACTTAGAATAAGCTATGCTGTCTTGATCTGATTTATCAGCTAGCTCGTGTTCAATGTCCACAGATCCTGTGTCTACCAGGATGAATTCATAATAACGTCTTGTCTTCAAAGAATTGCCTGTGTCGACATAATTCCTTTGGTGATAGACGGGTTTTAAGAGATGTTTAATCTCATAGTTTTCATACTCTTTGTCAAGGGCCAATATAGGAAACACCTGCAAAGATATAAACTCAAATTTGTCCTTCTCTTTCGAAGGAGACTTTGTTTCCGTTGGGGAAACGGCTTCAGCAAAACTGGTTGGCTGTTTCATGGCGTAACAGTCACTGGTTTGCTTCTGAGAGAATCGAAGTTCTCCACTTGGGCTTGATGACGAACAAAGCTCCTGTTCCTTTTGAAAGGGCTTCTTCATTATCAACATTTTTGACGAACTGCTCTCAGGCTGTTCAATTGGAGGTAATTGGGCCAAAACTGAATACCTGTTCAGGACAGGCCTAATGTTACCCATTTCAGGCCTTATAGCAAATGGGCCTGCTGATTTTGTTGGGCCTCCTGGATTGGGCCTGGCTGGTTGTTTACCCATTATGGGCCTAACCTGCGGTCTCATTTTTGCCCTGCAAAAATTCTCTAGTTAGAAAATCAGGCAAAGAATTATTTTCTCCTTTAATGAATTCGATTTGAAAATCGAAACTAGATAATAGAGCTTGCCACCTAGCAAATATTTGTTTGGAGACAATGTTCTTAACATCCTTCAAGAGGATCTCTTTAGCAGATTTACAATCTACCCTAAGCAAGAATTCTTTATTAACAAGGTCATCTTGAAACTTGGTAATACAAAGAACAATAGCAAGAATTTCTTTCTTAACCGTGCTATAATTCTTTTGAGCGGAATTCCAGATTCCTGAGGAGTAACGAACTAATTGTTCAGGGGAGTCAAGGTCTTTCCTTTGTTTAAGGATTCCACCAAAACCTACATCTGAAGCATCAGTTTCAACAATCATAAAAAAGTCTGGGTTAGAAATACCTAGACAAGGAAGATTCTTAACCATATTCTTCAAGAGAATAACTGAATTGGTATGACTATCACTCCAAGGTGAAGGATTCTTTCTAAGTCTTTCAAACAAAGGTTTGCATATATGTCTAACCTTAGGAATGAAATCTGCTACATAATTGAGACTTCCAAGGAATCTCTGCAACTGAGTTTTATCCAAAATAATATCTGGAAACTTATCAGAAAACTCAATGGATCTGCAAATAGGTTTATAGGTACCTTGATAAAGATCATGTCCTAAAAATCTGATTTTTGTTTGAAACAATTTAATCTTTTTAGCACTAACGACTAAACCATTGTGCTTAATGATTTTATAGAAAACATTTAAATGTTTAAAGTGAGAATCAATGTCCTCAGAAAAGATTAAAACATCATCAATATAGACTATTGAAAACTGACTGATATTATTAAAAATTGAGTTCATTATATTTTGAAACTCAGAAGGGGCATTTTTAAGCCCAAAAGGCATTACATTCCATTCAAATTGTCCAAACGGGACATTGAAAGCTGTTTTATATTTATCTTTCTCAGAAATTTGAATTTGCCAGAATCCTGACTTTAAATCAAATTTGCTGTAAAGATTAGCTTTGAAAGTTCTTTTTAAAAGATCCCTTTTGTTAGGAATCGGATAACGAATCCATTTTAAAACGGAATTTAAGGGCTTGTAATTAATTACAAGTCTTGGTGAACCTCGTTCTTGTTCAGCAGCATTGTTAACATAAAATGCTGAACAACTCCAAGGAGATTTAGAAGATCGAATAATTTTATTATTCAAAAGGGTTTGAATTTCTTTTTTACAGATTTCCATAAGTTCATGGTTCATCTGAATAGGTCTAGCTTTGGTAGAGATAGCCTTTTCATCAAATCCATCAATATATGGTAAATCTATAATATGGGACTTTCTATCCCAAAATGTATTTGGAAATTCTGAGCAAATTTCTTTTTCAAAAGTTTTTCCAAGATTGGTAATTTTGGTCACCATTCCCGGGGTTTTTAAAATTTGCTCAATTCGCTTAATTTTAATATCTTCTTTAAGAAAACAAATCTGATTTATTTTAAATGCAGTTTGTTTATGCAAAAATTTACTTTCTTCAAGAGAAAGTGTTTTGATAAAAGGAAATGCAATTTCTTTTCCCAAAATTTTAGTTTTGATTGAATCAAAATCTGAAATATAAGGTTTAATTTGGGTAATAAAAGGTATTCCCAAAATAATTTCCTCATTAATGTTTTTTGTTATGACAAAATCATTACCAAGTCAACCCACTTTAGGATGACATAGCATTAAAAATGAAGGGCGAGGTTTAAATGAGAAAAAGTTTATCGTGAATATTGTTAGGAGGTCAACTTAAATCGATCTAACTCACTAAGGCAGTCTAAAAATTGACTCATTTAAAATCTTTCCTTTTCACTTACTTTCTAGATTAAATCTAGACGAGCATACGAGTGAAGAACACACAATTACATTACAGGAACAAGTCCCAACTTTGTATTAAACTCGCGCCACAAAGAAGCACACAAATAGTTCAGCCTACGAAATTCGACCAAAGACCTTTTGCCTAAGACTGATCTGCTTGTGCCTTTAAATAGGTTACAACGCCAGACACATGCTTATGAATTATGTTGACAAGCCCAACTGATAAGCCAAATTCGAAATTTAAATTACAAGGCTTATCGACAATGTTGACAAAGCTCTAATGGCTAGACGTAATTGCCCACGCATGTGCAAGGCACGCACGAGCAACCTTCAGTTTTGGCGCCAAAATCATCCTTCAGCCGCCCAAGCTCGCGCTTGCTCATGTGTCAGTCATGTGCGTTGGTCCCCTCGCCCAGCTTGCCATTGGGGTTCAATCTTCTCAGTCGCTGCCCTTGCTCAACACTTAGCCTTCGACTTGTTTAGCCACAATCTTGCCTTACCTTAGCCTGCCCAACCCTTGTCATTGTTGTGACGAAAAAATGAAAACGAAAATCTAACAATAAAGAACACCAAGTTTAACGTGGAAAAACCCTTCAAACCGAAGGTAATCACCACGTGATCGACAAGATCCGAATTGCTTCACTATACCAATAAGAGGGTTACAAATATTCTTCTAATGGCTACACAACAAGTGCCAAAAGAGAACAAACAATAGCTACACCAACAAAAGATAAATAGAAAGAAATACCACCCAAACTAAGCTTCTGTTCGGGACCTAAAATAGAATCTTGCTGACTTCCGAATCCGATCTCCACCTTTCAAATCAACCACCAAGATGTCAGGAATACTCAGTCCAAATTACAGCCCGATCCAACGGTTAGTTAATCGGAAAACACGATCTGAACGTTGCTGGTCGGAGAAAAAAGACTGCAGCAAAAGAATCCTTTTTCTTCTCTCTTTTCTCTTGTTGAAAGCTCTCTAAAAAAACCTCTCTTATGTTCTATTGTCTTTCAAAGACAATACCAATGAGCAATTGAATATTCTCTCAAGACCATCCTCTATTTATAGAGTTGTGCTTTTCCTTACAAAATCAAAACCAACTACAAATAGGATTACAATTCCAATCCTTTTTCTAATAGAATTGGGAACCAAATAAAGAGAATAATTCCAATCCTTTTTCAAGTAGGATTAGGCCATGGGCCTTTGGCTGGAACATGGGCAATATCCCAACAAACTCCCCCTCCATCCAAGGGGCCAAATGGACTTCAAGTGGAGGAACTTTTGACAGGCTTCCTGCCTGCCACACTTCTACAAAACTCATGCTTGTCTACATTGAGTTCTTTCCACTTATCTCTATGAGTATCTAGCATGAGTTCATCATAACCTTCAGGTTCTCCCATGTTAGTCAATAGAATATACTCATCATGAGATAACGTGTTGAGCTTCGCTTCTCTCTAGTAGATCTTCTACAAGAGGTTTCTAGAGCATCCGAAGCGGTCATCCCAACATGAGTTGGTTGATTATCAACCACAACATCATCAGTAGGAACATCTATATGTTCTACACTCTGATCATTATCTTGGGTTCCTTCATGTGCAGAAGATGTATCAATAATAGGAATTGGATCAACATTAACTAAGCTCTCCTCAGTCTGAGAATTTGATTTCTCAGTTTTGTCAATATCTTCAATAGTTTGATCTTCAAAGAACGCAACATCACGACTTCTAATGAGCTTCTTATCAATTGGATCATAAAAGCGATTTTCAAACTCATCTTGACCATAACCAATGAAGATGCACTGCTTAGTTTTAACATCCAATTTTGACCTCTCATCATTTGAAACATGCACACAGGCTTTACACCCAAATACTTTCAAGTGATCATAAGAGACATCCTTATCAAACCAAACTCTGTTTGGAACATCACCATCCAAAGCAACAACAGGAGACAAATTGATAACATAAGCAACAATGTTAAGTGCTTCAGCCCAAAAAGAATTTGGAAATTTAGCCTATGAAAGCACACATCTAACTCTCTCAACTAAAGTTCTGTTCATCCTCTCTGCCAAATCATTTAATTGAGGAGTCTTTGGAGGAGTCTTCTGATGACGAATTTCATGCGATTTGCAGTAGTTATCAAAGGACCAATATACTCACCACCATTATCAGTGCGAATACATTTTAATTTCTTTCCCGTTTGTCTCTCAGATAAGGCTTGAAACTGTTTAAACACATCAATCACTTGATCTTTGAATTTTAAAGGATATACCCAAATCTTGCGAGAACGATCATCAATGAAAGTAGCAAAGTAAAGTGCACCACCTTTTGAATTCACTTTAAAATGACCACACAAATCTGAGTGTACTAGCTCCAATAGCTCAGACTTTCTTGAAGGAGGATGACTGTGAAAAGAAACTATTTATAGTTTCCCTGCTAAGCAATGAACACATCTTTTCACCTTTGCTTGTTTCATACCAGCAAGAAAATTCTTCTTAGCCAAATAGGTGATCCCCCTCTCGCTCATATGACTAAGCCTCTTGTGCCACAATTCTGATAAAGTCTCGCTCTCCACCAAATTTATAGAGTCAACAAGAATCGATCCTTGTGTCACGTATAAATTTGAATGCTTTCTTCCTCGAGCTAAAATCAATGAGCCTTTGGTGAGCTTCCATTGGCCATTGCACAAGTCATTATGATAGCCATCATCATCTAGTTGTCCTACAGAGATCAAATTTATCAGAATGTCTGGAGCATGCTTGACATTCTGAAGGACCAACGTTGAACCAGTATTGCTTTTCAAACAAACAGTGCTAACACCAAACACCTTAACCTCACCAGCATTACCTATCTTTAACACCTCAGAGTTAACTGAAGTATAAGATGAAAAGAAGTCTTTTCTTGGTGTGACATGTGATGTGGCTCCAGAATCTACTATCCAACTTGTATCTTGAGATACAAAATTTATGACGTCTTTATCACAAGCGAAGAGAAGGTCATCTTGGACAACAACAACAACATTATTTTCATTGTTTTCTTCCTTCTTCCCTTCTTTAAGATCTTGCTTCAATTGTTTGCAAAATCTTTTAATATGTCCTTTCTTTCCACAATGATAACATTTAATATTTGGATTCTTGAATTTTGACTTGCTTCTGCTTTCACCTCTACTCCTCGGATCTCTTGTCTTATGTCTCCCTCGATCTTCTGTATATAGAACATCTGAATGTGAAGATGTGTCTTGAGATTTTCTTCTAACCTCTTCATTCAACACACTACTCTTTGCATATTCCATAGTCACCTTTCCACCAGTGACATAATTTGTTAAAGAAACACGAAGAGTTTCCCAAGAATCCGGTAGAGTATTAAGAAGCCAAAGTCTTTGTATTTCATCATCAAAATTAACATCCATTCCTGATAGCTGATCAAGAATACCCTCAAAATCATTTATATGATCAAGAATAAGACTGCCCTCCTTGTATTTAAAGGTCATCAATTGCTTTAACAAGTACAACTTGTTATTGCCAGTTTTTGAAGCGTAAAGCGTCTCCAACTTCTCCCACAATGTTCTAGCATGTGTCTCATTCACAATATGGTTGCGAACATTATCTTCAACCCATTGTCTTATATATCCACATACTTGTTGGTGCTCAAATTCCCAATTTTCATCGGTCACATTCTCGGGTTTATGAGCAGAAAAAACGGAAGATGCATCTTCTTCACGAACAATAGATCTTTCATCTTGCTTTTCCATATTTGTAGTTTCTTCCGTTTAGACATACCATCTTGCTCATATTCCCTCCATATAGATAACCTTAGCTCTGATACCAGTTGTTGTGACGAAAAAATGAAAACGAAAATCTAACAATAAAGAACACCAAGTTTAACGTGGAAAAACCCTTCAAACCGAAGGTAACCACCACGGGATCGACAAGATCCGAATTGCTTCACTATACAATAAGAGGGTTACAAATATTCTTCTAATGGCTACACAACAAGTGCCAAAAGAGAACAAACAATAGCTACACCAACAAAAGATAAATAGAAAGAAACACCACCCAAACCAGCTTCTGTTCGGGACCTAAAACAGGATCTTTCTGATCTAATCCGATCTCCACCGTTCAAATCAACCACC
Source organism: Solanum lycopersicoides (assembly GCA_022817965.1). Classification (NCBI taxonomy): domain Eukaryota; kingdom Viridiplantae; phylum Streptophyta; class Magnoliopsida; order Solanales; family Solanaceae; genus Solanum; species Solanum lycopersicoides. Next base: position 89,870,191 of record CM040627.1, read on the forward strand.
AAGATGTCAGGAACACTCAGTCCAAATTTCAGCCCGATCCAACGGTTAGTTAATCGGAAACACGATCTGAACGTTGCTGGTCGGAGAAAAAGACTGCAGCAAAAGAACCCTTTTTCTTCTCTCTTTTCTCTTGTTGAAAGCTCTCTAAAAAAACCTCTCTTATGTTCTATTGTCTTTCAAAGACAATACCAATGAGCAATTGAATTATTCTCTCAAGACCATCCTCTATTTATAGAGTTGTGCTTTTCCTTACAAAGCCAAAACCAACTACAAATAGGATTACAATTCCAATCCTTTTCCTAATAGAATTGGAAACCAAATAAAGAGAATAATTCCAATCCTTTTTCAAGTAGGATTAGGCCATGGGCCTTTGGCTGGAACATGGGCAATAGCCCAACAAACTCCCCCTCCAGCCAAGGGGCCAAATGGACTTCAAGTGGAGGAACTTTTGACAGGCTTCCTGCCTGCCACACTTCTACAAAACTCATGCTTGTCTACGATGAGTTCTTTCCACTTATCTCTATGAGTATCTAACATGACTTCATCATAACCTTCAGGTTCTCCCATGTTAGTCAATAGAATATACTCATCATGAGAATAACGTGTTGAGCTTCGCTTCTCTAGTAGATCTTCTACAAGAGGTTTCTAGAGCATCCGAAGCGGTCATCCCAACATGAGTTGGTTGATTATCAACCACAACATCATCAGTAGGAACATCTATATGTTCTACACTCTGATCATTATCTTGGGTTCCTTCATGTGCAGAAGATGTATCAATAATAGGAATTGGATCAACATTAACTAAGCTCTCATCAGTCTGAGAATCTGTTTCTCAGTCTTGTCAATATCTTCAATAGTTTGATCTTCAAAGAACGCAACATCACGACTTCTAATGAGCTTCTTATCAATTGGATCATAAAAGCGATATCCAAACTCATCTTGACCATAACCAATGAAGATGCACTGCTTAGTTTTAACATCCAATTTGACCTCTCATCTTTTGAACATGCACACAAGCTTTACACCCAAACACTTTCAAGTGATCATAAGAGACATCCTTATCAAACCAAACTCTGTTTGGAACATCACCATCCAAAGCAACAACAGGAGACAAATTGATAACATAAGCAACATGTTAAGTGCTTCAGCCCAAAAAGAATTTGGAAGTTTAGCCTCTGAAAGCACACATCTAACTCTCTCAACTAAAGTTCTGTTCATCCTCTCTGCCAAACCATTTAATTGAGGAGTCTTTGGAGGAGTCTTCTGATGACGAATTCCTTGCGATTTGCAGTAGTTATCAAAGGACCAATATACTCACCACCATTATCAGTGCGAATACATTTTAATTTCTTTCCCGTTTGTCTCTCAGATAAGGCTTGAAACTGTTTAAACACATCAAGCACTTGATCTTTGGATTTTAAAGGATATACCCAAATCTTGCGAGAACGATCATCAATGAAAGTAGCAAAGTAAAGTGCACCACCTTTTGACTTCACTTTAAAAGGACCACACAAATCTGAGTGTACTAGCTCCAATAGCTCAGACTTTCTTGAAGGAGGATGACTGTGAAAATAAACTCGTTTCTGTTTTCCTGCTAAGCAATGAACACATCTTTTCACCTTTGCCTATTTCATACCAGCAAGCAAATTCTTCTTAGCCAAATAGGTGATCCCCCTCTCGCTCATATGACTAAGCCTCTTGTGCCACAATTCTGATAAAGTCTCGCTCTCCACCAAATTTATAGAGTCAACAAGAATCGATCCTTGTGTCACGTATAAATTTGAATGCTTTCTTCCTCGAGCTAAAATCAATGAGCCTTTGGTGAGCTTCCATTGGCCATTGCACAAGTCATTATGATAGCCATCATCATCTAGTTGTCCTACAGAGATCAAATTTATCGAATGTCTGGAGCATGCTTGACATTCTGAAGGACCAACGTTGAACCAGTATTGGTTTTCAAACAAACAGTGCCAACACCAAACACCTTAACCTCACCAGCATTACCCATCTTTAACACCTCAGAGTTAACAGAAGTATAAGATGAAAAGAAGTCTTTTCTTGGTGTGACATGTGATGTGGCTCCAGAATCTACTATCCAACTTGTATCTTGAGATACAAAATTTATGACGTCTTTATCACAAGCGAAGAGAAGGTCATCTTGGACAACAACAACAACATTATTTTCATTGTTTTCTTCCTTCTTCCCTTCTTTAAGATCTTGCTTCAATTGTTTGCAAAATCTTTTAATATGTCATTTCTTTCCACGATGATAACATTTAATATTTGGATTCTTGAATTTTGACTTGCTTCTGCTTTCACCTCTACTCCTCGGATCTCTTGTCTTATGTCTCCCTCGATCTTCTGTATATATAGAACATCTGAATGTGAAGATGTGTCTTGAGATTTTCTTCTAACCTCTTCATTCAACACACTACTCTTTGTATATTCCATAGTCACCTTTCCACCAGTGACATAATTTGTTAAAGAAACACGAAGAGTTTCCCAAGAATCCGGTAGAGTATTAAGAAGCCAAAGTCCTTGTATTTCATCATCAAAATTAACACCCATTCCTGATAGCTGATCAAGAATACCCTGAAAATCATTTATATGATCAAGAATAAGACTGCCCTCCTTGTATTTAAAGGTCATCAATTGCTTTAACAAGTACAACTTGTTATTGCCAGTTTTTAAAGCGTAGAACGTCTCCAACTTCTCCCATAATGTTCTAGCATGTGTCTCATTCACAATATGGTTGCGAACATTATCTTCAACCCATTGTCTTATATATCCACATACTTGTTGGTGCTCAAATTCCCAATTTTCATCGGTCACATTCTCGGGTTTATGAGCAGAAAAAACGGAAGATGCATCTTCTTCACGAACAATAGATCTTTCATCTTGCTTTTCCATATATTGTAGTTTCTTCCATTTAGACATACCATCCTGCTTATATTCCCCTCCATATAGATAACCTTAGCTCTGATACCAGTTGTTGTGACGAAAAAATGAAAACGAAAATCTAACAATAAAGAACACCAAGTTTAACGTGAAAAACCCTTCAAACCGAAGGTAACCACCACGGGATCGACAAGATCTGAATTGCTTCACTATATCAATAAGAGGGTTACAATATTCTTCTAATGGCTACACAACAAGTGCCAAAAGAGAACAAACAATAGCTACACCAACAAAAGATAAATAGAAAGAAACACCACCCAAACCAGCTTCTGTTCGGGACCTAAAACAGGATCTTTCTGATCTATAATCCGATCTCCACCGTTCAAATCAACCACCAAGATGTCAGGAACACTCAGTCAAATTTCAGCCCGATCCAACGGTTAGTTAATCGGAAAACACGATCTGAACGTTGCTGGTCGGAGAAAAAGACTGCAGCAAAAGAACCCTTTTTCTTCTCTCTTTTCTCTTGTTGAAAGCTCTCTAAAAAACCTCTCTTATGTTCTATTGTCTTTCAAAGACAATACCAATGAGCAATTGAATATTCTCTCAAGACCATCCTCTATTTATAGAGTTGTGCTTTTCCTTACAAATCAAAACCAACTACAAATAGGATTACAATTCCAATCCTTTTTCTAATAGAATTGGGAACCAAATAAAGAGAATAATTCCAATCCTTTTTCAAGTAGGATTAGGCCATGGGCCTTTGGCTGGAACATGGGCAATATCCCAACAAACTCCCCCTCCATCCAAGGGGCCAAATGGACTTCAAGTGGAGGAACTTTTGACAGGCTTCCTGCCTGCCACACTTCTACAAAACTCATGCTTGTCTACATTGAGTTCTTTCCACTTATCTCTATGAGTATCTAGCATGAGTTCATCATAACCTTCAGGTTCTCCCATGTTAGTCAATAGAATATACTCATCATGAGATAACGTGTTGAGCTTCGCTTCTCTCTAGTAGATCTTCTACAAGAGGTTTCTAGAGCATCCGAAGCGGTCATCCCAACATGAGTTGGTTGATTATCAACCACAACATCATCAGTAGGAACATCTATATGTTCTACACTCTGATCATTATCTTGGGTTCCTTCATGTGCAGAAGATGTATCAATAATAGGAATTGGATCAACATTAACTAAGCTCTCCTCAGTCTGAGAATTTGATTTCTCAGTTTTGTCAATATCTTCAATAGTTTGATCTTCAAAGAACGCAACATCACGACTTCTAATGAGCTTCTTATCAATTGGATCATAAAAGCGATTTTCAAACTCATCTTGACCATAACCAATGAAGATGCACTGCTTAGTTTTAACATCCAATTTTGACCTCTCATCATTTGAAACATGCACACAGGCTTTACACCCAAATACTTTCAAGTGATCATAAGAGACATCCTTATCAAACCAAACTCTGTTTGGAACATCACCATCCAAAGCAACAACAGGAGACAAATTGATAACATAAGCAACAATGTTAAGTGCTTCAGCCCAAAAAGAATTTGGAAATTTAGCCTATGAAAGCACACATCTAACTCTCTCAACTAAAGTTCTGTTCATCCTCTCTGCCAAATCATTTAATTGAGGAGTCTTTGGAGGAGTCTTCTGATGACGAATTTCATGCGATTTGCAGTAGTTATCAAAGGACCAATATACTCACCACCATTATCAGTGCGAATACATTTTAATTTCTTTCCCGTTTGTCTCTCAGATAAGGCTTGAAACTGTTTAAACACATCAATCACTTGATCTTTGAATTTTAAAGGATATACCCAAATCTTGCGAGAACGATCATCAATGAAAGTAGCAAAGTAAAGTGCACCACCTTTTGAATTCACTTTAAAATGACCACACAAATCTGAGTGTACTAGCTCCAATAGCTCAGACTTTCTTGAAGGAGGATGACTGTGAAAAGAAACTATTTATAGTTTCCCTGCTAAGCAATGAACACATCTTTTCACCTTTGCTTGTTTCATACCAGCAAGAAAATTCTTCTTAGCCAAATAGGTGATCCCCCTCTCGCTCATATGACTAAGCCTCTTGTGCCACAATTCTGATAAAGTCTCGCTCTCCACCAAATTTATAGAGTCAACAAGAATCGATCCTTGTGTCACGTATAAATTTGAATGCTTTCTTCCTCGAGCTAAAATCAATGAGCCTTTGGTGAGCTTCCATTGGCCATTGCACAAGTCATTATGATAGCCATCATCATCTAGTTGTCCTACAGAGATCAAATTTATCAGAATGTCTGGAGCATGCTTGACATTCTGAAGGACCAACGTTGAACCAGTATTGCTTTTCAAACAAACAGTGCTAACACCAAACACCTTAACCTCACCAGCATTACCTATCTTTAACACCTCAGAGTTAACTGAAGTATAAGATGAAAAGAAGTCTTTTCTTGGTGTGACATGTGATGTGGCTCCAGAATCTACTATCCAACTTGTATCTTGAGATACAAAATTTATGACGTCTTTATCACAAGCGAAGAGAAGGTCATCTTGGACAACAACAACAACATTATTTTCATTGTTTTCTTCCTTCTTCCCTTCTTTAAGATCTTGCTTCAATTGTTTGCAAAATCTTTTAATATGTCATTTCTTTCCACGATGATAACATTTAATATTTGGATTCTTGAATTTTGACTTGCTTCTGCTTTCACCTCTACTCCTCGGATCTCTTGTCTTATGTCTCCCTCGATCTTCTGTATATATAGAACATCTGAATGTGAAGATGTGTCTTGAGATTTTCTTCTAACCTCTTCATTCAACACACTACTCTTTGTATATTCCATAGTCACCTTTCCACCAGTGACATAATTTGTTAAAGAAACACGAAGAGTTTCCCAAGAATCCGGTAGAGTATTAAGAAGCCAAAGTCCTTGTATTTCATCATCAAAATTAACACCCATTCCTGATAGCTGATCAAGAATACCCTGAAAATCATTTATATGATCAAGAATAAGACTGCCCTCCTTGTATTTAAAGGTCATCAATTGTTTTAACAAGTACAACTTGTTATTGCCAGTTTTTGAAGCGTAAAACGTCTCCAACTTCTCCCACAATGTTCTAGCATGTGTCTCATTCACAATATGGTTGCGAACATTATCTTCAACCCATTGTCTTATATATCCACATACTTGTTGGTGCTCAAATTCCCAATTTTCATCGGTCACATTCTCGGGTTTATGAGCAGAAAAAACGGGAAGATGCATCTTCTTCACGAACAATAAATCTTTCATCTTGCTTTTCCATATATTGTAGTTTCTTCCATTTAGACATACCATCCTGCTTATATTCCCCTCCATATAGATAACCTTAGCTCTGATACCAGTTGTTGTGACGAAAAAATGAAAACGAAAATCTAACAATAAAGAACACCAAATTTAACGTGAAAAAACCCTTCAAACCGAAGGTAACCACCACGGGATCGACAAGATCTGAATTGCTTCACTATATCAATAAGAGGGTTACACATATTCTTCTAATGGATACACAACAAGTGCCAAAAGAGAACAAACAATGGCTACACCAACAAAAGATAAATAGAAAGAAACACCACCCAAACCAAGCTTCTGTTCGGGACCTAAAACAGGATCTTTCTGATCTTATAATCCGATCTCCACCGTTCAAATCAACCACCAAGATGTCAGGAACACTCAGTACAAATTTCAGCCCGATCCAACGGTTAGTTAATCGGAAAACACGATCTGAACGTTGCTGGTCGGAGAAAAAAGACTGCAGCAAAAGAATCCTTTTTCTTCTCTCTTTTCTCTTGTTGAAAGCTCTCTAAAAAAACCTCTCTTATGTTCTATTGTCTTTCAAAGACAATACCAATGAGCAATTGAATATTCTCTCAAGACCATCCTCTATTTATAGAGTTGTGCTTTTCCTTACAAAATCAAAACCAACTACAAATAGGATTACAATTCCAATCCTTTTTCTAATAGAATTGGGAACCAAATAAAGAGAATAATTCCAATCCTTTTTCAAGTAGGATTAGGCCATGGGCCTTTGGCTGGAACATGGGCAATAGCCCAACAGTCATGCCTTAGTTAATTACCTCTAGCCTCATATGCCTTAGCTTTTTCAACCCTTGTCATGCCTTATCCACGGCTTGCCTTGCATGCCCTAGCCACGTCACTGCCAAGGTCTTCTTTTATTTGAACTTAACCTTGACTGAAGTCATTGTGCCATAACTAGATTCATCATATAAATCCCTAGTCAAGCCCAAGTCGCTCGAACCATCACGTTGAGGGTTTAACAGATGCATAGGCATCAGAAATATGAGTATCGTACATCGGGTGGAAAATAAACCAAATAAAAAGGTAAACTTACTACGTTGATACTAAAAATTTTAATTTATTATTCTCTCTGTCTCATTTTATGTGGCACTTTTCATTTTTCGAGAGTCAAACAGTTTAATTTTGATCGAACATTTGCGTATGGGATCTTCAAATTTTTTGAAATGAAACTTATATATTTGTAAACTACGTAAAAAGTACTATAAGTCACAATAATTGATAATTCAAAATGTTAAAAGGATCTATGAAAAACTTACAATCAAAGATAGACTTATTTGAATCTCGAAATGCGAAAAGTGTCAAATGGTACGGAGGGAGTACTAATATAATTTATGATCATCGAATTTGAGAAATATGATAAAATATTTTAAAATAAATAATTTTTTAAATAGAAAAATTATACCTTTCATGAATTTGTTTGCCAAATAAAAGTAATGTGAAATATTGAGTAATTCCTTTTTAGGCTAAAAACTGAAAAAAAGGGAAATGAAATTAGGATCGAGGAAATACTAATTTACTATAGTTAAGTTAAGACAAAAATAGAGTAAGTGGTACAATTTCTATAGCTATTAGATGAATGTGAAAGATATAAGAAACAATATTGACTTGGTGTAAATATTCGGTGCAAATAAGTTTTATCAAGAAAAATTTTAAAATAAAAATTAATATTTAGATTTATTTACTCATCCCAATATAAATAATTTCATTAATATTAAACTAAACTAACACAATCGTTCTGTAATTTTTAGGTTAAAAAAAAGAAGAACAAAACAAATAATTATACCTGTTGACATTTGACTGTAAAGTTATTAGTTGTTACTATTAATTTTTTGTCATATACATTAATTAATGACCATAGTAGACTACACTTTAAATAGCATAAAGATATACTGTTATTTTCTTTTAATGTATATAATAACTCAAAATTATTTATTCATAAATTAGTTGTAGTAGCAATTTACAAACAATAATCCATTTAATAATTGAAAGACTGATGGGATCCAACACCAACTAAGCAATGTTTAATTATTTAAATTAATAATGGGCTATTTTTAGTCTCATTCGATCAAGACAGACTTAAGAGTACAAAATGGTGTGATCAACTAACCATATTTCATATGACAACAATGCACGTGCCAAACCCATGGACCCTTGTTTGATAGTATTTTGGATTAGAATCTTGAAATAAAGCTCGATTTTGCGATTCAGAACGAATATATTTTTTTATTTAAAAAATTGTATATACACTTTTTTCTTCTTAAAAAGTGATACATATTTGTTATTTCGTTAACAAATTTATATTTATTTCATCATCTGATGAACTTTGATGATTCTCATTTCTCAATTATAAGGTCAAAAGTTCATTCTTTCGAAACCACGAAAGGTTTAGTATAAAGTATGTAATTACTCTTTAATTAGAGATCTCAAGTTCACAAATTTAAAATAGTCGAGCAGATATGAAACCAAAAAACAAAAAGTATCATTTTTAATATTGCAAATACTTCTCATGTTACCTCTTTTTTAGATACGATTCATTTTGATGATGTTAATAAGTTTATCAAAAATAAAAGTACATATATACTAAATAATTTCAGTATTACTATTTACTAATGCAATATTGAAATTTATAATTCCTTAATTTCAAACCAAACGACTCAAAGTGTCTTCACCCCAAATTCCAACTAATTACCTCTTCACTATTGTTGGTCAAGTGGATTTTCTTACTTCTTTATTGACTTTGTTAAAAAGATTAAAAAAATATACATATACTAAATTGGATATCCAAGACTGAAGACTTGAGAATTAAATAATGGCCCAATTTAACATATGTACCTGTTTGTCTTGTTTGACTGCACAAAAAACTTTGACCCATGGAAAAGATGATTATGAGTAGTTTAGGTGTGCTTAAAGTCGATATGTTGTTAGAGTTTTATTTGTGGATGTGAAAAAATATTATTTTTTTAAAAATAATATAATTTTAGGTAAGTTTAACGTTTTGAGCTAGTTTTTGAAGCTATATTAGGATTAAGATTCAATCTTTTAACATGGTAGTTTATTAATATTGGACTTTCATATAAAATTATCCACGTTCTGATATCAAGTCATGGGTTTGTGGAGTGTGTTGACGGTCGAATTCCTCATTGAAGGAATAGATTAAATTGATCTCTTTATATGATTTTGAACAATCCTCACTTTTTAATTATTTTTTTTTGTGATTATATTAGTCCTAAAGGATATTTTTTGTGATAAAATAAAACCTTTACTTTGGCTGCGAAAAATTCCAAATAAAAAACATATGAAAGCAGATCATATTAGAAAATATATGAGAGGAAAATAAACTAGCGGAATAATTACTCTTAAAGACCATTCGGTAATATTAATTACCAAATAAATGAAAAGTTTCTTATTTGATCTCTTTCTTCTAGTTCGTCCTTCTCCTCCTTCGACATCTTTTTTTTCTACTAGGTTGCTTCCCCCCCCCCCTCTTTTTTTTAAATGTTGATATATCGCAAATGTGAACTGTTTTGAAGTAAATTCTATATGAAAAAAAAAAACTCAAAATATTGTCATATCTATAATTTGAAACTATTTAGAGGTGATTTTGAGTTGATCGAGATTGAATAGTCAATTTATAGTTAATGTATAATTAGAGCTGTCAAAATAGGTAAGGTCGGGTTAGAGAGTTAAATGGGTTGGGGCGGGCTGGCCTTTTTAGTTAAAGGACCAATAAAATAGCGGCCCAACCCAGCCCTAAGCGGGACATGGGTTGGGACGGGTTGATCCTTCAACCAAAAAATGAACAATATTACTCTCTTAGAAGGAGTATCTAAGAGAATTGAATGTTGACGTCTATGAACATGACATCAATACACACAAATTTTCATTTATGAATCAAACACTTCAGCGAATACTTAGAGAAATACATTTATGAATCTCACACTTCGGTTAATGCTTACCAAAATACATAATAGTCAACGTAGATTTAGCGAAAAAAGTTGATCATTCAATCATTCCTCCCACAAAAAACAAGATAGTTTAAAAGACTTGATTTTTATGTTTTTAACATATTTATTAATAAAATATTTACAAATAATACACTACTATATATATATATATATATATATATATATATATATATATATATATATATATGTATATATATAATATTTTTAAATATTCATAGCCCACGGACTGGCCTCTGAGGCTAGCGGGTTGGCCTACGAGGCTAGCGGGCCAACTTAGGTTGGGCTAAAAGGCCTCGTTTCTAAATGGGCCAAAAAATTAGGCCCAACCCCACTTAATTCAAGGGTTGGATTGGGCAGACCTCGCGGGTCAAGCCCATTTTGACGGCTCTATGTATAATTAGTGTATATTTTATATATATTTAAACTATGTTTATTTATTTTTTATTGTGTTATAATTTAGGAAAAATTGTATATAATAGCAAACTATTAATTCAAATTAATGTTATAACCATAGTTTGATTTAATTGTACCCCATAACAAACTGTTGAAATTTCGCCTCTCTCTTGGTGAATCTCACTCACCACTCTCGTTCTCTCCCTCGCCTCTCTCGCTTTTATACAAACACAAATGTATAAAATGCATTTGTATTTGTATATAGCGAGAGAAAATTGTATATATACATATATTTTAATTCTCCTCTCCCAAATCTCGCTCGTCAATCTCCCAGATCTCGCTCGCTCACTTGCCCCTCTCACTTCATAAAAAAACACAAATGTATAAGATGTGTTTTTGTTTGTATGAAGCGAGATAAAATTATATATATACATATATTTTCGTTCCCCTCTCTCCCCTCCCAGATCTCTCACTCGATCTCCCAGATTTCGCTCACTCATTCGCCTCTCTCACTTTATATAAACACAAATATATACGTTGTGTTTTTGTTTGTATATACAATAAAAATGCATATATTTTCATCCTATACACTTATGATTATACAAAATACGATCTTTCCCTGCCCAGTTTTCTTTTGTCTTTCTCTCTTTCTCGCTTATACATACACATGTTATACAATTGATCTTTTGTATATGTATATCAAAACAGATTATACAACTGCAGCGAAATTATAGACTGCTTTCTTTTGTATATGTATAACAAAACATACATATTTATGTTTGTTATGAAACACAATTATGCAAACTATAGTTATAGATTACAAATATGATTTTTATGTTTGTTATAGTTAGTGTATAACTTATCTATATATAAGCTAAATTGTATAATCAGTGTATATTTTTTATGACTTTTGACGAAATATATTGTATTGTAAAAGTCAAAACATTGTGCTTTACAGTACCTTCCAATCTATAAATGGAAGAACGAGTTTGCCTGCAGTCTGCCCATCCAGAAAATTTAAACAAGAACTTAAAACAACATGCAGAAAATAATTTTGGGAGATAAATACATGTGCATAATGTATAAAAAAATTCAAATTCTAATTCTAACTCCTTTTGCTACTATCACTTTTCTTAGTTCCATACAATCAGGGGTTGTAATGAAAATTGAAAATTGAAAATTGAATGAAATATCAATGCGATATCAATGGAGTGAGCTGAGAATCATAACATCGTAAAAATATTACTTTTTATATTTTAATTTATTTGTATTAGTTTGACGGGACAAACAACTTAAGAAAATTATTAAATAAGACTTTTAAATCTTATAGTTTTAACCTAAAAGTATATATAATTTACCAAAATATATTTTAATACTATAATCTTAAACATGTCATAGGCAATATTAAAATTCATATGTTACCAAATTAGGAAAGATGTGCTTCTTTTAATTAAATAGGCTAAAAATGAAAGTATTGATTTCTTCACAGATGTTTAAAGAGTTATCTGATACATGTATTGATGAGGGTTAATGTATAATTATTGGGGGCAGAACTAATGCAAGACCATTCAAAAGGTTTAACTTTAAACACACTATTTTTCTTCAATTGTTTCATGTCGCAGTATACACAATGTATTTTTTAACTTGATCTCATTTGATACTTTTATGATTTTTTTTATTATGAATGTGTACAAGTAGACATTTAAAATTATATAAAGTTGAACACGTAAACACATGAGTTCTACAAGACAACATATGTGTCAATTCATATTTTATGTGACGTCCTACGTGTATTATACCACGTAGAACAAAAATATTTACTTGTTCAATTTTATGTAAGTTTAAGTACCTACTTGTGCACACCTAAACTTGGAGGGCATAAATGTCAGTTGAGGCCAAGTTAAAGGGCATGTTGGCCTCAACTGACATATATACTCTCTAACTTTGATTGTCCACGAATAAACACTTAAATTTGTATATAATTGAACAAGTAACACACGAGTCTTATATACATACATGTGAAACGCCGCCACACAAAACTACCATAAAAAATAGGCCTAACCCATCGGTGACCCTTTAAACTTGGCACGAAGTTTCACTTAGACACCTCAACTGGGTGATGTTCATTTTATACCCCTACAATGTTCATTTTATACCCCTCATGTAGGATCTTGTTGTGTCATTTTGACACTATTTTAACAATTATCCAAAAATACAAAGTGTGTGTAATACACTTGCCGATGACATGTCAAAGTGACGAATTAAACAAAGACGCATGTCATATATGTAAAAAAAATAATTCTAAACTAATGATTTTTAAGTATAAAGAAAAATAACCACTCACTTGATGACATGTGACATTTAAAACTCAATTAATAAATATTTTTTAAAAAGAAATTCAACACTTCTAATTTTCAAGAAACTCACCATTGTCTTCTCTACCCCACACATCCCAGCCCCAACCGCTCCTCCACCCTCATTAGAGCGTCCATCCTCTTTACTCCACCCACCCCAACTTCAACCGTTTTCACTCTATCGTCTTTTGAAGAAACACTTTCAAAAGAATTTTAATTACATTGAAAAAATTAGTTTATAAAAAGCACACTTTTTCCTCTTCTTTACTTCTAAAAAGAACTAATTATAATTAACAATGGAAGAATTTTTTGTTGGATCTAAAGAAACAAAATGAGAAGAAGATAATGGTTGTGGTGATTTTTAGATCTGAAAAATTAAAAATTATTTTGATTTTAATAAGATTCGTGGCGATGTTGCAGTAGCTGGATTGATGGTGTGTGGTGGATGAGGTTATCACAAAGATTGAGGGAAGAAGATGAACAGTGTTTCAAAAATATTTTTTTGGCCTGAAAATAAGCTCCTCACGTGCTGACTTTGAGTGTATTACACTCACCATGTCATGTCAGCAAAAAGTGTCAAAATGACACAACGAGATCCTACGTGAGGGGTTTAAAATGAACATAGCCCAATTAAGATACTTAAGTGAAATTTCGTTTTAAGTTTAAGGGGTCACCGATGGATTAGGCCTAAAAAATACCACGTAGGACAAATTTTGCATTTAAGATTCCTATTATTTCATGTTATACTTTATGTGTCCTTGAACCTTATTAACAAACTCCATCGTTATTCTAAGCATGTTTTCTCTAAGGCAACTCTTGTTATTGACTTTATTGATTTGTGAAACAAGAATCTTATGGAAGGTTTTGGATTCTTATTGAAATATTTGTTATTTTAACAATATAACAATTTCTGTTATTTTTAATGTTTTTTTATAATTATTAATTTCTGTTATTTTCAATGTTTTAAACATTATAACAATTTATGTTACTTTTAATGTTTTTTATAATATAACAAGTCATAATAGCTTATTATTTCAGTATATTTTAATGTATATTTAAAATGTATAAACATTGTATGAATTATGAATGCCATATTGATTTTGATAAATGTAACAGAAACCAATGATATATATATAAACATTATATGAATATTATATGAACATTGTATGAATAACATATAGAACACTTTATGAATGGCAGGACAGTACAATTTAAATTTATAATGTATAAAAATTGTATGAATTATGAATGACATATTGAACTTTGACATATGCAACAGAAACAAATGATATATATGAACATTGTATGAATACTGTATGTACTCTATACAAAATATACTGTTTCTTTTAAAAAAAAAAATTATACAAACTGTATTACATATATTACAGTTACAAAAAAAAGTTAACACTGTTTTAAATGTAAAAAACAACAAACTAACAATTCATAATTAAAATAAACAAATCAAAACTAAAAACTAACCCGAATAATTCCACTTTCCACCATGTTTAATTAAAATTGACACAAAGTTATCCATCAGAAGTGAAATATGTAGCTATGAAAATAATCTTCAATTCTTGGGGGGGAAAAATGAATTATATGTTGAAAGAAATTTGAAAATAATAGACAAATTTTGGAATGAAGAATAATTGTAATACTAATCATTTATCTACCTTTAATTTAACTCAATAAAAAGTTAAACTCTTCAAATTCTCAGGCGTGCACATTCAATTAATGCTGTAATTATCACTGACAAAAGCCACTTAATTTATGTTGTCAGGATTCTTAGTCATTAAAATTAATTACCCATTATCACTTTATTCACTTAATTTTTAATTATTTTTTAATAACAAATCCTTTTAATAAATTATAATTAACAATATAATTACTAATTAAATGCTATAGAGTGAGATATTAAATGCTACAAAATGAAATTGAAACTCTAATGTCATAACTTGATAATAATATTACATATTATGCTATATACAAAATTTACACTAAAAAATACCACGTAGGACAAATTTTGCATTTAAGATTCCTATTATTTCATGTTATACTTTATGTGTCCTTGAACCATATTAACAAACTCCATCGTTATTCTAAGCACGTTTTCTCTAAGGCAACTCTTGTTATTGACTTTATTGATTTGCGAAACAAGAATCTTATGGAAGGTTTATATATATATATAAATGAAATTTAAATTTCTGCAATGACATTTTCCAAGAACCAGGTACAAAATTTCGTACTGATCATTACATATTTTTTTTTTTAATATCATATATATGCATAAGTTAGGCATCATCAATATACAAACGAGTGAAGTCAAAATCACAAAGAATATTCTAATTAATTTTGACTTCTTTCTTATTTTAAAGTGAGTTATTTCCACACAAAAATTTAAAAAATCCAAACAGCTGTATATATCTAATAAATTTTTCAAAATAAACAACTGTTTTGAAAGTATGTGTTTGTCATCTTACAAAGTACCGTCATTCTTCCATCATATATCCATGAATATTGAATTAAAATTGTAACAACAAGTTAAACTACATTAAATCGTGATAGTAACATTATTTTATCGATATTTATAATATCTCGTCATGTATTTAGGTCGTCTTCACAATATTATTGTCATATGACTCTTTCACGCGATCGCATCATTTATACGTGTTATATATTAGGACCCTAAATCTTTAGTAATCTATCGTTAATATATTCCCATTTTTGTTTTATTTTTTCAAAAAAGTTTTGGTCTTCTCTCCACACAATATGTGTATGCACGTTTAGTCTCCTGTATTTTTCATTTTCAATGTTTGGTAGTTCGACTAATTTTATACACCTAATTAAGTGATTAATATTGAAAGGGTTTCAATATTATAATAAATACTTTTAGTAGGATTTGCCGTACAAGCCGTCCAACAAATTGATGAGTTGGTGATAATTAAGTGATAACTTTCATAAATAGAAAAAAACTAATTAACTTTAATTTTCTTATTTAGATTGACAAATGGCAAGGAATTAAGTTAACCCTTCAACTAAACCATGATTATATTCTTCATTTAATTATAGGACTATTATATGTCTTAGTTTTTTTGGTAGAATTGGTTGGTTATAACTAATCCAATTTCTCGTTTTATGCTAATTCATTAGTTAAGTAGTTGTTAATATTTTATTTAAGGGGGTCCTTTTAAGTGGTTACAAGTATTTGATAATTGATATAAACAATTCTTGATCTCCTCCCTTCATTTACCTAACGAAGTTTTAATTATTTTTTTGAGAATATGTATTGTTCCAACTATACATTTATATTTGTGCTTATATATAGCATTTTTAATCTCTCTATATATTATTGTTAATTTAATTTTAATTCTTATGATATTTGACTAAATATATTTAACTTAAGATATGACTTTTTGATCTCTCGCTTGTGAATACTCACAATCATTAAGTATTATTAATGATTAATCCACAATTTAATATTAAATTACCTATGTGTTATATTAATTTTATGTCGTTGCTATACTTCTACAATAATCCAAATATAATAAATTCATATTTTAATTAATTAAAAAATAAAATATATCAATATTACAAGGATCAAAATCAGGATTCACCAATGAATGAAGGTCCAAAAATGCTATTATCCCTTTATATTTGTGGAGTCATATATACCATCCAATAAATAAAATCTTCTTGGTTAGATAGGCTATAGGATTTTATACCTACTAATAATTGCACTAAACTATTGATAAGTCCAAAATACATAAAATAATATCTATATTAACAATCATAGTTTTCTTTGAGAAAAACCATCCTACCCACCCTTTTCTAGTGGATATATATTACTCAAGGAACTTCTTTCCCTTTTAACTTTCTTTCTCTTCATATATTTTCTTCTTCTTCTACCTTTTATATTTCCAATCCAAATTTATTCAAAGGATATATTAAAATGCTAGGAATGAACAAGTTTATTTCAATGAAGAAATTAGCCAAGAAGGCTAGGGCAATAACAAGTCCTACTCATGAATACTTTCTTATTAAGGACAACAAAAATAATGAAGAATGGTCACTTGCTAACCCTAATTCATCAATACCAATAGGGAATTTAGCTATCTATGTGGGAGAAGAACGAGAACGATTCATCGTTCCAACGAGCTATCTTTCTCATCCATTGTTCAAGATTTTGTTGGAGAAAACTTACAATGAGTTTGGGTTTGATCAAACAAATGGATTGGTGGTGCCATGTAGTGTTAATGCATTTCAAGAAGTGGTTAATGCTGTGGAATGTTGCAATGGGAAGTTTGATTTTGGTGAGTTGGTAGAGGAATTTTTGTAGATATTGTTATATGAATATAGCATAGGAAATTAAAATAGATTTTTTTTTTGTAACTTTTAAAATTGGATCACATTTTGAGTGTCATCTTATAGAGTAGCATGAATTTTTAGCACAGGGCCTATCAGAAACAATCTTTATATACTCGATATGTTGTTATTATGATTGTTATTGTATAGTATATGAAGAAATGATCTTAGAAGTCATGAGCTAGAAGAGGTAATTAATTATTTCAATGTTCAATTTTCTTGTACCATGAGATTTGGTAGGGCAAGATTTTTTTGTGTAAATTGAGATTAGAATTTCCCAAAACAATAGCTATAGCATTTGATATAAATGTTTGCTATTCCGCATAATTTTGCCATTTTCATATTAATTTTACTAGTCAAATAATGCAATCATATGCCATAATTTCGCAATGCTTGAATTTTTGACAAAATTATTAAACACAAACAGTAATATTGCAATATAAACATTATATTAGTCTAGATGTCTAATTCAGGTTTGCACAAGATCTTCTAAAGTAATTTTTGTTTAGGAAAGAATGTAGCTTGTACATTATAATAAATATAATATAATAAGATTATTGGTTCCCTATTAGATGAATTTCTTGATTTTAATGATAAATATAAAGTTTGAATCAAAATTGCTGAATTAATTGGCTTAACTTGTAACTCGGTCTCTAGCTCCGTCTATGTATATTATTGTACCACAAGCAAGGTTTTAATTGAATAAAATATACGTTTACGTTATCCCTATTTTTACAGAGAAGAAATGTTGTTTCCACTGTTTTGTGTCGAATAAGATGAGAGAAGTATCAATTTTGGATCTTTAATTTAGTCAACAAATTGCAATGTATAATTATAGTGACAACCAAGTAAATGAGAAATGTAACTTTCATATACAAATATGCCTCTTCAAATTCAATAAGGCCGGCGGTATAGGGATGGAACTTCTTGTTATCCAAGATCAAGATGTTTGCAAATATTCAAAAGAATAAATCGTTATCATCAATACGTGCATTAACATATACATTGTATATGTATTAGTCAATTAATTAATCATTATACACTTCAATACTTTTTGTTTTTTGATTTTCCACCTCCTGTGTTCGAAGTTCACATTGGAGCTTTTGTATTTGGATCGCGTTTTGCAGGGTCCATTAGTAACGGCATTCCCAACATAATCTTCTTTATACCCAAGGCTCAAATCCGAGACCTCTAATTAAGGATGAAACCCTCACACTAGTGGGCCGCAACCCATATTGGTACACTTTAGTACTTTACTTACTAGCTAGGCTGCAAATATGTTAGTTATAAAGCAAACTTTAGTGTTTGATTCGATGCGCCGAATACGCCCCCACCAGGACCGGCCACCACACTCTTTGGGTGTGTTTGGTTACGAACGGCAGATGGACAAATTATTTTGATAAATATATTTTAATTTTTTCATGTTCACCCCAAAAAACAAATAAATAAATATAAATTTCGCAAGTTTAGATCCTAATTACGTGCTTTCACATTAAGGATACTCTGTTGGTGGATACATGTTTACAAATACGATGTATTCAAACGTGATTCACATATAAATGAGACACTGACAACCTCATATCTCGCTCTCTTACTTGTCGCTCATCTTGTGTATCTATATTTCAGAATGTATCTAGTATAAAAAATGCAATGATATATACATTCCTCAGTGTACCCATGTACAAAGAGAGAGTGAGCGAGAGAAAGAAACATAGAGTAAGGGGGAATTTGAAGGAATGGTATTTGATTTGAAATATGGTACAAAATTTCTTAATTGGCGAGACAATATGCAAATATATCAAACCATAAAGTGGATTAGATTAGTATATATGATAGGTTTATTTGTGTAGTTAGATAGTTTCTCAACGGAAAAAGAGAGTAAAATTTAGGTTTAGCAAACATAAAATCATATTAACATTCTATAGCTACAATTTTGCTATTTGTGATCCTTCACAAACTATGTTTGCTTTGGAGCATCAGATCTGTATAAAAACCGCAAACAACTTTGATTTGTATAAAATCGTAGGCATCTAAATTTGTATAAATCACAGCAAATTGTATAAATTGGACGTTTTTGCCGATGAAAATTGCGTTTGTATATGTATATGTTCTTTGTGTTTGTATATCTGCATAAAATTTAAATTTGTACACAATTGAATCAACTTGATACAATTGTATCTGTGTATCAAATCTCTCTCTCACTTTATACAAACACAAATTATACATGGTATTTTGTATAAGTTGTGTTTGTATAAAACGAGAAAGGGAGAAAATCATAAGAAGAACTGGTCCAGCAAAGATTTGTATTGTATAATTATAAGTGCATAGGATGAAGAGATATATATTTGTATATACAATTTTCTCTCGCTTTATACAAACACCAGCACAACATTATATATTTGTGTTTGCATAAAGAGAGAGACGAGGAAGAGCGGCGAGCGAGATTTCTGGGAAGAGAGGTGAATGACAAAGTGTTTGCTATTGATTGGAATAAAATGAAAATATGGTTATAATATTTAATTTGAATTAATAATTTGTTATTTTATTCAATTTTCCTTTTAAAAAAAAAGACTTACAAACTACCTTCTTTCTCAATTGGGCTTTTGTTCAAATACAAGCCCATGTTAGAATCCCTCCATGAAGAAGTCAGACCCGAACCGAACAAATCGAACATGACCCGGTAAGTGACTTCGTAAATTGCCAATCTCATCTGAAATTCCTATTTCATCTCAACCGTTCATCTGAATTCTGACAAAATCAACGGTCAGATGATAATCAAGAGCGTCTTCCCAAAAAATTCAAATTGTCCTCTTCATCCCGCTCCCATTTTCAGATCTTCCCAAAACATAAACGGCTAATCTCTTTCTCTCTCTAACTTTCTCTCTCTAAAAATCGACTCCTTTGAAAATGTCGAATCGCCATGAGAAGGAGAAAAGTGTAAACGTTCAAGTTCTGCTTCGTTGCAGGTACTTACTATTATCATTTCGTTTGTAATTTTCGTTAATTAGTCATAAAATGTTTTATATTGAGCACTTAAAATTCGATTACAAACTAGTGTAAGTCGAAAATGGATTAATTTTGTTGATTTGATGTATTATAGGCCGTTTAGTGAGGATGAAGTGCGGAATAATGCTCCGCAAGTGGTTACTTGCAATGAGTACCAAAAAGAGGTAGCTGTTTCACAGAATATTGCTGGGAAGCACATAGATAGGGTTTTTACATTTGATAAGGTAATTACTGTTTGCTTACAAAATGGTTTCATTTTTTGTTTGAAATCTAGTTACTATACTGGAATCAATTTTGTTATTCATTTTGGTTTTGCTTATGCATTGATTTTGAATTGGTACTTGGAATTTTAAGGTTTTTACTTTTATCCTATTTGAACTAATGGTGTATTGGGTTTTTTCGCTTTTGTGTTTGAACATAAACCTGAAAGAAGAAATCTTTGCCATAGACATTCTAAGTGAGACTATAGAACCAAATTAGAGGATAATATTGCTCTTGTATTTGACCATAGACCTGGAAGAAGAAAGCAAATTTTACACGAGAAGGGCTTTCCATGTTTCCATGAAAGAAGAAATACTGCTACATTTTGGTAAAACTCTCTCACGGGGTGCTTACACCAGATCAATAGATGTGTGACATGTGTTTGAATCTATACGACTATCACTTAAACATGGTTAAGTAATATATAATTGCTTCGTTAAATCAGTTAACCATGGTAAGTTTCATTGGTTTGGTCTAATCACCTGGTGGGAGTAAGTATTTACACTTCATTTCTAATGTTCCTTTTTTGGTTTGAAGAAGTGATGAAACTGCATCTTTTAGTCTTAAAGAAGATTAAAGCGCTTGAGTACGACTAGAAGGCAAAAGAAAAAGATGCCTTGATCACTAGAGATTATCTGTGATTGTTTATCCTATCTTTATGTCTGCTCTCTCAAATTATAACCAGAAACCAGAGAATATTAGGAGATTACTGTGTTCAGCAACATGTCAGTCAGATCATTTAATTCATTTATTCTCTGAGCTGATGCATTGCTATTTAGATTCTTCTTCCAGGCTTTCTTATTTACTTCATTGAGCATGCCAATTAGTTTTGTCATTGAGTCCCAAGTTGATTTGGTTAAAGTAAACTGAGGGTTAAGATTCCTTCAGTGAGGAGATAAGCAATTGATGGACTGTGACTCTGCTCCTGCAATGTTTCTTTCTTGTAGCTCTTTTGTCATGCCAATGTCAGTCATTGACATCACCATCCTCGTTATAGATTGATCTTATGCACCTTTCTAAATTAAGAAAAGAACTACAGCCTGGCCTCTCAAATCGATTAATCTATTGCTTAATCAGACTGACCATGGACTACAATAACTATTGGTGAGATATCAACTTAACTAGTGTTCCTCACTCCCATATATTGTGTGTCACTTCTTATGTTAAAGAAAGGGAATACTATTGATATCTCATTGTTTTAATAGCATCCTTAATCTGGAGTGGAGTTCTGGTTTTATGCTTGTCTAAAATATTAGTGATTTTTGTTCTTGTTTACAACAGAAAAATAATATGATCAGTCTTGTTTTATGTTCAGTGGTAGAGATTTACTAGAGAATTCCCCTACTCCCATCCTTGGGGTGAGTTACCATTATCATTATTAAGTTAGATATCGCTCTTAGTGCTAAAATATGGAAATGCCCACCTAAGATACTCTTTAACACAAAGCATCATTGTGTGAAATTTCTGATCTAAACTGATGCAAGCACTTGAGCCATGAGATGTTCAATGCCAATATTTTGCTATAATTTGTCTTATGTTTTAAGTTATGGTCTTTTCATGCTTCTATCATGTTCTGATGACAAAAAAACTGCTTCTATCATGTTCCGTTCTGTTCAGGTTTTTGGCCCATCTGCTCAGCAAAGAGATCTTTATGATCAGGCAATTATCCCCATTGTGAATGAAGTTTTAGAAGGATTTAACTGTACTATTTTTGCTTATGGTCAAACTGGTACAGGTAAAACATACACCATGGAAGGTGAATGTAAGAGGTCTAAGGTACTAGCTGACAGGCCTTGTGCCTCTATCCCACTGTAGAAGCTTATGTAACGATTTTTGTTTCTAACCTGTGATTGCCTGATGTAACAGAGTGGGCATAACAGTGAGCTTCCTCCAGGAGCAGGAGTTATACCTCGAGCAGTCAAGCAAATTTTTGATATGCTGGAGAGTCAAAATGCAGAATATAGTGTGAAAGTAACTTTCTTGGAGTTGTACAATGAAGAGATTACTGATTTGTTAGCCCCTGATGATTTATCAAAAGTTTCTGTAGAAGATAGGCAAAAGAAACAATTGCCACTTATGGAAGATGGAAAAGGTGGAGTATTAGTGAGAGGACTTGAAGAAGAAATTGTTACAAGTGCTAGTGAGATATTCGCTTTGCTTGAAAGGGGATCAGCAAAACGTCGGACTGCAGAAAAAAACAGAGTATGTAAATGGATCTGACGCTTTCACGCACCCAATTTTTTTCA
>CM040627.1:89896963-89914538 GCA_022817965.1 Solanum lycopersicoides
AAAAAATTTTGTGCGGGCCTCCGTAATGAGTTGGGGAACCACTATATATACTCACACCATTTTCAACACCAATTTCCGCATTAGAAACCTATTTTAGGAACTGCCTAAATTCTTCAATATTTCGTGCGCATTAGCTCATGAATCTAGCTCCACAGAGCACCTAATTATTTTTTCTCAAAAAACTTTATGAGAACTCTATAATGAGTTAGGGAACCACCACCTATACTCACACCATTTTTAATGTCTATTTGTGCATTTAGATGCCTATTTTAGGAATTACTCAGATTTCTTGATTTTTCATGTTTATTAGCTTATGCATCTGGCACGCTAGGACACCACAATTGTTTTCTCAAAAAAATTTATGAGGACCTTCGTAATGAGGTGAAAAACCATCACGTATACGTAAACCATTCTTTTAATGTATATTTTTGCATTTACAGATCCCTTTTCAAAAATTACTCAAATTACTCTATTTTTCTACGTATGCCCATGGATCGGGTGTTCCATAACATTCAATGTGTTTCTCAAAAAAGTTTTCGTGTGTTTTTGCCCATGGATCTGGCGCCTCGGAGCATCCAAAAAAAAAAAAATTTCAAAAAAAAATTATGAGGACCTCCGTAATGAGTTAGAAACCACCACAAAAATATGCCTTAAAAAATTGTGATGCTATACGTAATGCTTTCCCTGCTTATTACTAGTGGCGGAGCCAAAAATTTCATCAAGACTATTCAAGAATATCTTTTTAATAAGTGAGTTGAAATTTGAGAAATATGATAATGGTGTGTGAGGTTGTGTTAGCTCTCAAATAAAATTAAAACAAAAATTGTGCACTCTGTGGGATTCGAAGCTATAGAAATGGCAATGGGGCGTGGCGGGGTGGGACAGGACAAGCTCTTAATGTGGTGGGGTAGGGAAAGATTTGAACCGGGCGGGGCGGGGCAGGACAAGCTCTTAATGTGGCGGGTTAGGAAAAGATTTAAATGGGACGAGGTAGGGCGGGACAGGGCAAAATTTATTTTGCTAAAATTTAAAGGGCAACTTTCACATATAGCAAATAAAAAATTCATATTTGTATGTTATAGCAAAGTTTGCATAATTGCGCTCCATAGCAAACATATAACTGTATAATTCGCTATACATATATAATTGTATGATTTTCTGGCCTAAATTGTATAATTCGCTGGCATCACCATACATATACAATTGTATAATTCACTGGCCTAAATTGTATAATTCGCTGGCAAATTTTGGCAAACGTTTGCTATGGAGCACAATTAAATCAAACCCTAGCTACTCCATTTATTTTAGGTTATTAGTTTGCTATTATATACAATTATCCCAAATTTAAATAGGGCAGGCTAGGTAATGGGTTTGCGGAAAAAAAGAGTAGCCCAGACCCACAAATAGTGAAGTTAATGAGTCCATAGAGTAACTTTCTCTCTTCCTATACTAGTAACGTACAAATAAAAAAAAATCTAAATCGTGATATTTAGTAGCGATTACTTAAATAATAACTTCAACATGTTCAATCAATTTTTTTTTCTTCACATTTCTAACCTTCCGGAAATATTGTATTAGTCATTATCATTTATTTCTTAAAAAAATTAAATTATAGAGGAAAATATATTTCAAAATAGCCAATCAATAATTTTTATGACCATGTCATCAGATTATTCACACTATTTTGTTGTTGTTATTGTTTTTTTCTTATAGACTTTACAGTATTTTTTATTAATGATATGTTTTTCATATTATTTTCTTTTTCTTTTACTTGAATTTGATACACTTGAGCTGATAATTTTTTGAAAACAATCTCTCTACCTTTATAAGATAGTTATAAGATATGACTTAGGGTGTACAAAATCGAATCGAAAACCGAACCAAATCGCAAATTGAGTTAACCCGAAAAAAATCTAACTAGTGGTTGGTTTGTCTTGGTTTGGTGTTGGAAAAAAAAACCCAACTATAATTGGATTGATTTTGGTTTTAACTTACAAAAATCAACCCCATACCAAATCAACCCGACATTATATATATAATTTTAAAATTTTATTTATACATAAAATTATTTACTTTGATATAGTTTTTTAAATATTTCTTAGACTTTTACATAGTTTTTATCTTTTAATATATTATTTCATGTTTGAAACTTAGAATTTTAGATGGTTCCATAAAGATTATAGTCCACAGATGTTGGTAATTATAATAAAACTAAGTCAAAATTAAATTAATACTAATGCAAAAAGAAAATCAATTTAACACTAAGAATATCAATAATATTGAATATTTGTTCTTTTATTTTACATTGGTTTAGACAATTGAAATACATAATCTAATTTTAATTTTCTTTAATATTTAATCGTGTAACTAGTACTTATATAATTTATTTTAGCATGATATAGTACTTTTAAATTATGTTCATTTTTATTATGACTTGTTAATTTACAATATTTGTTTTACGCAATTTTTTTTTGATTATTATTATATATATATATATATATATATATATATATATATATATTAGCGTCATTAGTCATATCATTGTTTGTGCTATATTCTTAAGAAACACCTTAGATAGTTATATTTTGGTCGGACTAAAGAAATATTTGAAGTACAAGTAAATTATATGTTATGTATGAATACTTTAGCAGAAAAATCCGAAAAAATCTAAATTTTATTGGTTTGATTTGGTTTATAGATTTTTAAATCCAACACAAATGATTTGGTTTGATATTTGAAAAACCTGAACCAACTCGACCATGTACACTCCTGAATTCTCATCTGTATACACTTTATCTCCTCGATCTTCACATGTGAAATTTCACTAAATATATTGTTGTTATGGTATATAATTTGATTTTGTCCACAATTATATAGGGAACAAAAATTTTACTGTCAATATCAAGTTTGTTTTTGTAAATAAAAGTATCCACAAATTATAAATTGAAAATATTTCTATATCCTCCTCATAGTTGTTTCCACAATCTTGTATTTTTCTTGATTCATTTTAATGTCTACTTTAGTTGTATTATATGTCTGTTTATAGCCAAAAAAAAGTCAAAACAATAAAATTTCAATCAAACATACATATTAAAATTTCAATCAAACATATATCTTAATATTTTAATTTAAAAGCAATAATGAATAAGAAATCTAATGGGGCACAGTTACACAATTATTGAAATTAAAGAGCAAAAATAATATAATGGGCAGGGCGGGGCAGGGCTTAGAGGGGTAGCAGGGTAGGGCAGGGTAATTTTTTTTGAAAATGCTAAATAAGGCAAGTCAATATCTTAGTAAGTCAAGACTTGCGCCGCCCTAATCCATCCTATTTATATCCCTACGAGCCTGTGCGCCAAGGGTGGAAATGAACAAGCTTTATTATTGTGCCACAGAAGAGTTTATGTCAAGGTTGTTTAACATTAATTATTTATACCTTAAATTCAGAATTTGAACTCTCTCACTACAAGAAAACTGTGAATTATATGGAAATTTTTCTAGGGATTAGTATGAAAATCTGCAGGAAACTTATTTTTCTGTGAATTTTCACACTATTTCACAGGAAAATCCCCATGTAATTCACCCTTTTCTTGTAGTGAATCTATATCGTGTAATTTTTCGGCGAAGGGTGATCAACTTCGATGGTTATAGCTCCGCCCTGCTTATTACAAAGGTTTTCAAAAAAAAGAATTATAAAAAAATTTGAGATACCACAACTCGCCAAACTCATGGACTAATAAAGATATTACTAACATATAGAGTTAATACATACATAATTTTTACTAATATACTCTATTAAACACTCAAAAACTATATTATTATTAAATAACTACTACTACTAACAAGGGAAGAGGAGTCCGCTATCTCTTCCCCCCAAAAAACGTGATAATATACAACCTATTAATTTAAATCATAATTTTCGATCTCTATACTTTTTTATTTATGATCAGGTGATCCAAAATTTGAATCTATCAATAACGTCTAAAAAAATAGTTAGAATTTTAAAATCTATGTTAATTGTATTTTAGTTAGAATCGTGGGAAGTTTAATATGTAACTGTGATGTGATGTGATGTGTACTTCATGTGCTTATTCAGCATCTATTCATCTTTTATTTTAAAAGTAATTTCCTATTTGAGACTTATTAGCTGATCTAATCAAATCATACAGATTCTCCAAGATGTTATTTGTCTAGAAAATACATAATAGTGTCATTGTTTAAATTTCTAAATCTCAATTTTATCACAGATTTATTTTGATCTTTGTATTATGACTTGTTTCAATTAAATATTGGAACACATCGTAAATTAGAACTATTAGACATTTTAAGTAAAAATTTTAAAAATACTTTTACATATTCTCTTAATCGTTCATTACGTAGATAAGTTAAGCAGATAAAATAGGTCTATTCTTTTCATCCTCAATTATGCATGGGTTTATATAACTTATTAAACTTAATTTGTATAAGTAAATTAAAGAAGTGACATGTAAAAGAATGACATATTTATCCTTTTATCTAAGATTGTTTTTGAAGGAAGATAAAATTAAAATTACAATAAAAGTAAATGTTTTCCAGATATGTTTTAATCACTACTAAAAAAAGGCCAAAAAGAGACCTAGAAAAGGAGACCTCAAAAATAGGTCTATAATAAGAGATCTCATGAGGTCGCTATTTGAATTAATATTTTTAAAATTTTTTTTAAATGTAGGAAAGACCTCGTGAGGTCAATTTAATGAATTTATTTTTTCCTATACCTGACTTATTTCAAATTTTTAAATTTTTAATCTAATTCTCATAAAATTAGAGACCTCACGAGGTCTGTACTTGTTAAATTAAAAATAATAATTTAATTTAATTAAAGACTTAAAAAATGAGAGACCTCATGAGGTCTCTTAAACAAAATAAAACCCTAGCCAAATTTATCTATCTCTTTCTTCCCTCTCTCTTTCTCATCGTTCCTCTCTCTCTCTCTCATCGTTCCTCTCCGCCAGACTTCTCCATCTCCTCTCTCCGCCGTCATCTTCTCCATCTCCAGACGTGCCTCCATCTCCACCTTCATCAATATCTGACGAGAAAGTCAGCTAGCCGCCTCCATCTCTGCGCGCCATTTGCAGTCGAGCCTCAGCAGGTGGAGGTCGCGCCGCCTCCATCTTCGCCGGGTCGTGCAGCAGCAGCAGTGGTCGGCGTTCCCAACCCTTTGACTCCAGGTGAATTTTTTAAACAAACTAGCTAGTTGGTTTTCGTAATTCTAAGTGCTTAAAATAATTAAAAAGTAGCAAGTAGATTGAATGTTACCCTGTTGTATTAGGAATTTAATCATTTCCAATGTGATTATCTTTGAAATTTTTAAAAGAATTTGTGTCAAATAGATATTGAAAAAGTTTCCCAATCAATAATAATTTGTAAAACTAGTTGGTTTTCGTAACTCTTAATAGGGTACATGATTTTCTTTGAAAATAAGTTAGTACATGGGATCAAATACTTGATTTTCACCATTGGAGTTCAAACTCTATTTTCTAGTGTTAACTTTTTTTCCCTTTTTTCTTGCTAGGCCACTAAGGAAGCTCAAAATCTTAAAAAGTTGATACAAGATTATACTACTTCTTTAATTTAATCAAAGTAGGAGATAAGGTATGGTAATTCTAAATTTAATAAAGTTGAAGTACAATTGTTTTCTATAATATGTGTTGTACCCATCTAATATTGATACTTAGCTTTAAATATGTGTTGACACTTAGCTTTAAATTTAGAAATAATTATTTGTTAAGCTTAAGTACCAACACTAGTTGATCCTGTTGATGACAAAATTGATTTTCCTTGAAAATCAATTTGTGTCCATCTAGTGTTGACACTTACCTTTAAATTTAGAAATAATATATTGTTTAAGCATAAGTACCAACACTAGTTGATCCTATTGATGACAAAATTGATTTTCTTTGAAAATCAATTTGTGTCCATCTAGTGTTGACACTTAGCTTTAAATTTTAGAAATAATTATTTGTTAAGCTTAAGAACCAACACTAGTTGATCCTATTGATGACAAAATTGATTTTCTTTTGAAAATCATTTGTGTCCATCTAGTGTTGACACTTAGCTTTAAATTTTAGAAATAATTATATGTTAAATTTGTAACTATCGTGTTAGTATTAAGGTAAAACTAAACTAATTAAACTTAGAAATTTGTTAAGTTATTTGGTAAGTTAAACTTGTTACAATAGTATAAGAAATTAAGTTAAAAATAAACTAGTTAGAATTAGAAAGTTGTTAAGTTGGTTAATAAGTTACATTGGTTACTATAGTGTTGGAATTAAGTCAAAACTAAACTAATTAGACTTAAAAATTTGTTAAGTTGGTTAATAAGTTAAATTTGTGACTATAGTGTTTGAATTAAGTTAAAACTAAACTAATTAGATTTAGAAATTTGTTAAGTTGGTTAATAAGTTAAACTTGTTACTATAGTATTAGAATTTAGCTAAAACTAGACTAATTAGACTTAGAAATTTGTTAAGTTGGTTAATAAGTTAAATTTGTGACTATCGTGTTAGTATTAAGGTAAAACTAAACTAATTAAACTTAGAAATTTGTTAAGTTGTTTGGTAAGTTAAACTTGTTACTATAGTATAAGAAATTAAGTTAAAAATAAACTAGTTAGACTTAGAAAGTTGTTAAGTTGGTTAATAAGTTACATTGGTTACTATAGTGTTGGAATTAAGTCAAAACTAAACTAATTAGACTTAAAAATTTGTTAAGTTGGTTAATAAGTTAAATTTGTGACTATAGTGTTTGAATTAAGTTAAAACTAAACTAATTAGATTTAGAAATTTGTTAAGTTGGTTAATAAGTTAAACTTGTTACTATAGTATTAGAATTTAGTTAAAACTAGACTAATTAGACTTAGAAATTTGTTAAGTTGGTTAATAAGTTAAATTTGTGACTATCGTGTTAGTATTAAGGTAAAACTAAACTAATTAAACTTAGAAATTCGTTAAGTTGTTTGGTAAGTTAAACTTGTTACTATAGTATAAGAAATTAAGTTAAAAATAAACTAGTTAGACTTAGAAAGTTGTTAAGTTGGTTAATAAGTTACATTTAATTACTCTTGATTATAACTTTATTATTTTATGTAGGAAAAGGAACTAGGAAGACCGGTAACTCAAGCTGAGGCATTTAAGGCAACACACATTAGAAAGAAGAAAAATCCTGAAGATCCAGACGTGTGGGTTGAACCGCGAGCTGAAGTGACCTATGTAAGCCTCTAATTTTAAAAAATAATTACTTATTTTCTAAATTTATGTTCTCATATGATAACATTCAATTTAGAATCGATATCTTCAAGCTTTGGAGGATTTACAACAAACTCTGCCGGAAGAAAATCGAGGTATGCCACTTACTCAAGAACAGGATGAGAGAGTTTGGTTAGACTTGACTTGTGGGCCGAGTAGATATGGGTATGCATATGAAATGCCGCATAAAACCTTTCGTGAATTTTCTTCTGAGTTTGAAGGCCTAAATAGTTCAAATCATGATGAATCGATGAAGAAAAATTTGTATGGAGAAAAAGATTGTTGAGCTATCTAGCCAAGCCGAAGAATCACGGGCTAGGAAAAGGCGGTTGGAATTACAGTTTGCGGGTCTTAAGGCTCAATTCGATGCATTACTTGCTTCAGGAGGGATTCCCCCTTGTTCTGGTGATGTCACTTTCCCTCCTCGACCTCCTCAATCTCAACGTACTCAATATCCAATGTATGGTCAACAAAGAAATATGACACATGAGTCTAGTAGTGATGAAGAAAGTGATGATTATGTGGCAAACACACTACCACATTAGTGAAGTTTAGACTTGTGATAGATAATCTAAGTTAACTTATGGATAATTTTGTTAACTTTATAATTTTGTGATGGGAATTATTTGTTTTGTGAATACATGATAACATTGCAATGTATTATATAACTTATGGATATCATGGTTTTTGTTTAATATATAATTATGTTGAAGTGAGTTGCAATTGAGTTGATAAGAGAATATTTAGTAAATGTATTGCTTCAATTGATTTTTGGAAGCTCTTTGAGCTTGATTTGGGTACTGAATTAAAATGACAGGTGATGAGAAGCCGCAGAAATAATAATTAGCTGCTAGTTTTTTCCAGAAAAAGAGACCTCATGAGGTCTCTTTTTTGCATTAATTTTTCCAGATATTTCATTATAGAGACCTCATAAGGTCTCTATTTAACATTTTATATTTTATAAATGCAGAAAAGAGACCTCATGAGGCCTCTTTTTTGCATTATATTTTCCGTAAATTTCATTATAGAACCTCACGAGGTCGCTAAAAAATAAATGCAGAAAAGAGACCTTATGAGGTCTCTCCTTTAAAATAATATAAAATTAAATTAAATAATATCTTAGCGACCTAATGAGGTCTCTTTATTAAAATATAAAATTAAATAATATAATAAAATAGTGACCTCATGAGGTCTCTATATAAAAAATATAAAATTAAATTAAATAATACAATAGTGACATCATGAGGTCTCTTTTGTAAAAAAAATTTGACAATTTGTTGGTGACCTCGTGAGGTCTCCGTTTGGCGACCTCATGAGGTGTCTTTAAAAAAGTGACCTGCATTTTACTGACCTACCGTTGAGGTCTCTTTTTCGGTCTCTTTTTCCCGAAAAGAGATCTCATGAGGTCTCTTTTCTAGGTCTCTTTTTGGCCTTTTTTTAGTAGTGAATGAACATTTATAAATTTTTCTAATTTAACAATTATTTTGTTGAAAGAGAAACACGTGGCTGCATGAAGATCGCAAACATTCAAATTTGAGTGGTTGGACACCCCATAACTCCCAAAATTAAATAAAAATAATTTAGGTAGCCATTTAAGGTAGAACAAATTAACCATAGTGTACGATGATAAAATTGCTTCATTTTTAATTAAAAATACTGGTTTAAACTTAGAATGTGGAGAAAATTATATCCAGAATGTCACCCTTCAAATAAGTTTTTCAATGCGCGATCCAAATTAATTGAAGATTCTAATAAATACACCAGACAATAGATACCGACTAGAAAACAAAAAAATAATACTAATAGAGGTGATTAATTTCTGACCAAATCAACATCAAATGATAGACAAGTCTACAACGTGCATTTTTTTTATTTATTTGTGTGATGCGATTATAGAAATATTTTTTCTAAATTTTTTTAATAGAGTGATTCATAAAAAATAATAATCAAGCAACTAAATTATATAATTATTTTTTACACGATCAATGTACAAAAATTGAAAGTGAATGACAAAGACGGGTGGCAAAGAAAGTTTATAGAAGATTTAGTAAATATTCTAAAATGGCATTTCCTTGAAACTTTGTTTTTTGGATTTAAATTACATACATTATAATTGAGCATATAATTGTTTTATACTATTAATACAGTAACATGTGTTTGAACAATTATAAATGATCTGCATTTTTAAAAAAAAAAAATAGTTTCTGACAAAATCAAGCAAAAACAAGAAGTTTCTGACCAAATCTTGGAATGGTTCTTTAAAAAATTGCAAGATATATATTGTATTATTGTTGAAACGTGCATTGTATTATTTAGATATTATATACATTTTTTTAAATATTTTTATCAATTTAGCAAATGCTATATATTTTATTATACAAATGATAAGCTACCCCATCAATAATGCGAAAAGAAAAGGAGTGGAGAGGAAGGAAGAAATAAGAGACCATGCAGTAAATTTTCTATAATGACAGTGTTTGCAATAAAATTTCAAAGAAAAAAAATTATAATCACGAATAAATAAATAAATATATTTTATTTATTTATAAGGTTGTTAGTATATTTATGTGTAGTTTGTGATCCTTGTTGTTAGTATATTTATGTGTAGTTTGTGATTTTAGGATCGTTAATAATGTATTTTTTAAACGTAAGATGATCCTAACTCTCTTGTGATGTATTTAATCGTCAAGAATTAACGTTCGATAATGTTTTGATCGTTCGAGGTGATCTTGAGATAGATTTCTCTTGATCACTTCAACTTTGATAAAGACCATATTGATGTATTGAGGGATATTTGATACGTCTATTAAAAAAAAAGTATTATATATATATATCATTATATATAGGTGAGAATTAGGGTTCAGCGTAAAATGACCTCCAAATCAACCCGGCATGGGTTGTCTTATCTAGTAGAAACCGATTTAAATCAAATAATTTTTTAATAGTTATTGTTTCTCTCTCTCTAAATAATTTATATAAATACCCTTTTCCCCCTCACAAATAAAGAACATCTCAAACAAAACCCAAAAGAAATGGATTGTTTAAAAAAGTCTTCTCTTTTTTCTTTGCCATTTCTTTTGTTATATTTCTCCATAATTTTATCTTTCAACAATGGCGTTAATGCTTCACACAAAGTTTATCCAGGGTTGCAATCTACGAGCGCGATTGATGTGAAAAATGTTCATAGAACTGGTTATCATTTTCAACCTCCTAAAAACTGGATTAATGGTACGTTACGTTTTTTTATATCTTCATCTATATAAATATTGTACGATTTAAGTTATACATATCGATAATATTTTTTTTTTAATGTTATTAGTACAATAGTATACTTCAATTAACATGTTAGAATAGGTTAATTAGTCACTGTCTCTGCTTGTAATAATCTCATAAATGACCTAGTTATAATTTTGTGGTGCATATATGTATGTGAGATTATAAGATAAGATCATTGCATTCTATAATTATGACCTCATGATTTTTATCTTTTTGTTGTGTTTCTGAATAACTAGATGTTGTATAATATGTTACAATTGGTCGTTGACTGGAAATATTATTCAGTTATTTTAATTTCTTACTCTGATGGCTTTTGAGTTAATGTCTATCGAAAATCGTCTTTCTATCTTCTCAACAAATGATAAGGTTTGTATACGTTTTAACCTCTTCGGATTTGTCTCAATGGAATTTCACTAGATATATTATTGTTATAGCACGGCTTTCGAGTTAATGAAACTAAGTATGTAAAAAAAAACTTTACGCTTACGCTTAATCAGTAATTTCAAGTTCATTAAGTCTGACAAAAATTATATTGAAAGCGCCGGACTTAAAGATGGACACAGCAATATATGAATTTAAATTTAAATTTTATCTTATCTCAATATAGATATCAAACATTAAATAAAGGAAAAAGATGAAACTACGTGATATCCATACCTTTTTTGGAAGTTCTTTTGGTGTTATAGGTTTGTCAATGATTTTTTTTTTTGTCTGTGTATGTTTTTTTTTTATTTTATAGAAGAAGAAAATATTTAAACACGAAATATTAGAAGGCTAGAAATAGATATATTTCAGTTGTTTTTGAACCACCACATTGTGGCAAGCAACTCTAGTGAGTAGCATTCACGTAAATATATACTACATACTATTTAATATATAGTATTTATTATACATCTCTATCACATGTGAGTTGGATTTTATGGAGACAACTGTTTAATTAGACAGGGCCAACTTGTGTATGTAATAATACAAAGACTATAATGTATTTCTAATCAGAAATTTTGAGCGTTCGAAGTTTAATATATATATATATATATATATAAAATAAATTTAGGGTGTTCGATTGATCATTCTGAGCTATATATGGCTATTCACTATAGATTCCCTCCATCTTAATTGATTTTTTTTACTTTTCATTTTAATTCATTTTTTATAAAGAATGTTTTATTTACCTTTTTTGACAATTATTATCTTGATTTCTAATAACTTTTCACATATCTTGTTTAAGACCACGAGATTAAAAAAATATTTTAGTACATCCACATATGTTAAAGTTTGACAAGATTCTAAAGTTCTGTTTATTTTCTAAAATTTCATGTCAAATCATATAACAAAATTTCAAAACTCATAAGTTTTAGATCGAGCTATATTAAGTGATAAATTCAAAACTCATAAATTTCAAATTTCAATTTATTTCCCTCAGACTAGAACTAAAGTTTGCTAAATGACTGGGAAATCTCCTCCATGAAAGTTCTAAAAATCTTTTAGTTTTCTTAAATATTATTTATCTAGTCAAATACTTTCACATAAACTGAAACAAAAGAATTTTATTATTTCTTTTTTCCGGAAGATCATAGTCATCTTATTTATTTCATATTTAATTAATTTAAATTTTATTTAATTTGTAAACATACATATCATAATTTCATTAAGTTGTATATTTGCTAATCAATATTTTATTTGCATGCATGGTCACCATCTCACCATCGGATGCTTCAAACGAACACAGATCCTAATGGTGAGTTTAATAATTGCATTATTTATTTAATTATCTTTTTATTTATAATTAACCTTTTTTTAATTCTAATATAATTTTTTTATACCAAACAGCCCCAATGTACTTTAATGGTGTCTATCATCTATTCTACCAATACAATCCATATGGATCAGTATGGGGTAATATTATTTGGGCCCATTCAGTTTCAACGGACTTGATTAACTGGATCCCACTTGAACCCGCTATCTATCCATCTGAAGTATTCGACAAATACGGTACATGGTCCGGGTCAGCCACAATCTTACCCAACAACAAGCCCATTATCTTCTACACCGGAATCGTAGATTCAAAAAATACCCAAGTCCAAAACTACGCAATCCCATCTGACATATCCGACCCATTTCTTCGTAAATGGATCAAACCCGATAACAATCCACTAATCGTCGCTGACAATAGCATTAACAAGACCCAATTCCGTGACCCAACCACATGTTGGTTGGGTCAAGATGGTTATTGGAGAACCTTAATAGGGAGTTTATGGGGAAATAAAGGATTAGCAATATTGTATAAAAGTAGAGATTTAATGAAATGGACCAAAATCCAACAACCATTACATTCAGTTGATGGTACTGGAAATTGGGAATGTCCTGATTTTTTCCCAGTGTTATTGCATGGTACAAATGGATTAGATGCCTCATACAAAGGGAAAAATATTAAATATGTTCTTAAAGTTAGTCTTGATGTTACGAGGTTTGAATATTATACAGTTGGTAAATACGATACAAAAAAAGATAGGTATATTCCGGATAAGACTTCTATCGATGGTTGGAAGGGATTGAGACTTGACTATGGTAATTATTACGCATCTAAATCATTTTATGATCCTAGCAAGAATCGAAGAATTATGTGGGGTTGGGCTAATGAATCAGATACTGTTAATGACGATGTTAAGAAAGGATGGGCGGGAATTCAAACTATTCCTCGCAAACTATGGCTTGATCCTAGTGGAAAACAATTGGTTCAATGGCCTGTCGAGGAATTAGAAAGTCTAAGAGAGCATAAGATCCAATTAAGCAATCGCAAGTTAAACAAAGGAGATAAAATTGAAGTTAAAGGAATCACATCTGCACAAGTATGAATTTTTTTCTCTTTTTTACTTTTTATCATATTATTGAATAAAAAAAACGAGTCTAAATTAGGGCGTTAATGAGAATTGCAGGCTGATGTTGAAGTGACATTTTCATTTTCAAGCTTGGATAAGGCAGAGCCATTTGATCCCAAATGGGCTAACCTTTACGCTCAAGATGTATGCGCTATTAAAGGCTCAACGGTGCAAGGTGGACTTGGGCCATTTGGGCTCTTAACTTTGGCTTCTCACAATTTGGAAGAATATACGCCGGTATTTTTCAGAGTTTTTAAGGCCCAAGATAAATATAAGGTTCTCATGTGCTCTGATGCCTCAAGGTTTGTTTATTTTTTCTTTCAGTCTTACACCATAACCGACATAAAATAGAATTAAACAACACTACAAGAAACCTGTGAATTACATAGGGATTTTTCTGAGGATTAGTATGAAAATTCGCAGGATACTTATTTTCCTTCAAATTTTCATACTAATTCACAGAAAAATCTCCATATAATTCACAGTTTTCTAGTTATATTTAGTTTAACTCAGTGTGATCATTTAAATATCTAATATATTTCTATAATTGAGCTTTGTTATTGGAGGTTCAAAATCAACATAACTCATTATCAATAGTTATATTGGTAAATCTATTTTAGTCTAGACTCATTAATTAACTTCAAATCATCTATTTATTTTTCTTTTGTATGATCAGATCAACCCTCAAGA
The DNA here is from genome assembly GCA_022817965.1 of Solanum lycopersicoides. Lineage (NCBI taxonomy): Eukaryota > Viridiplantae > Streptophyta > Magnoliopsida > Solanales > Solanaceae > Solanum > Solanum lycopersicoides. Next base: position 89,911,092 of record CM040627.1, read on the forward strand.
ATGATAAGACAATGTACAAGCCATCATTTGCTGGATATGTAGATGTAGATTTAACCAACAAGACATTGTCTTTGAGGAGTTTGGTAAGTTTTTTTCATTTATTTTCTTACAAAAATATATCCATTTCTCTCATAGTGTTTATTTATGTATGTGCCCATACTTTATTTTGTTGATCGATCACTAATACACTTACTATTTTTATTTACAGATTGATCACTCAGTAGTAGAAAGTTTTGGTGCCGGAGGAAAAACATGTATCACATCAAGGGTATATCCGACATTAGCAATTTATGACAATGCACATTTATTTGTCTTTAATAATGGGACAGAAACTATCAAAATCGAGTCATTGAATGCATGGAGCATGGGTAAACCTAAGATGAATTGGTCATTTGGTCACTCTTCTTATTGAGGATAACACTTTGTATTAATAAGTTCCACTTTTTTGTGGTGACATATTTGATTGATCAAACATTTCGATTTTTATTTTGATAAATTTTGTTCGATATATTCAACATGGTATCTGAGCAGACATCTTTTTCTTTTCGTATCAAATATGACTAATCATATGGTGAATATTGTGATACACTAGACCTTTTATGTCAAAGTGTTTTGAGATATATATATATATATAATTATATCCCACAATATCTCTATATTGTGGATCCATACACTGCCAAAAACATGAAAAAATCAAGATAAAGCTGGCTCTTTTTCTGGCAAAAATAATAATAATATAGCCTCATAAAGACTGATATAGTACCCCATTGCCAAAGTTAAGTTTGTACATATATATATAGTCAACTAATTAATTAACAAGATCGATGACTTATATGAATAGCTAAAAGACATGACATGTGAACACTAAATGCCAATAGTCCAATAGATTTTGCAAGTTGCAATATTTGAGGTTCATTTTATTTGACTTAAATTGGAAAGTTGTGAATCAATCTTTTGTTGTATATACCAATGTGAAAACTAATATTATTGTAGTTGGAAGTCTAACACAAGCACTGCAGAAATTTACGTTCGTAATACATAGTGGGGATATTTTATTCAGACACTCAAATTAAGTCATGTTTTAATTGAACAATTTAATTTTTAATAAAGTGTTTTGGTTAGACATTATAAATATTGAGAAAAAGTTGCATGTATTATTATTTGTATATTTGATAGTTAAGTTAACAATATAAAATATGTCATCTTCTTTAGTTATATGCAGTAACCTCGAGTAAACATGTGCTAAAATTTTATAGCTTGTTGAGGCGAATATATAATTAGAGAAAATGACTTATTTTATATGATTAACTTTTAAGCAACTAATAGATGAATACAGAGGACAAATAATTTTATTTTTCAAAATTTTAATAAAAATATGTCTAGTTAAAGTATTTTATTTTATGAAGATCCATATATAAGATAAATCCAAACTCCACTTTCCACTTTCCACTTTTGGTTGGTTTGGCCAACTGATCTAAAAATTAGTTGACATCCACAAAACACATGTACTCACCCCCCATTTTTGAAGTAAAAAAGTGGTGAAAATATTTATATAAAATATAAGTAGAACACATGGGTTTATGGGTTTATTTATTATCCGCATGGCATAAAGTTTGTTGCATTTTTTTAATAAAAAAGAGAGGGAAATTAAAATTTAAAACTATTAGAAATTTACTTCTTAATATAAAAAGGTTTTCATTTTTATAACTTGATAGATATGTAGGTGCAAAAGTTTTATAACTATTAGAAATTTAAGTTTTATAATCTCAAAAGATAATTGTAAAAAATTCTCTTTTAAAAAACGTGTAATAATCTTAAAAGACATTATAATACGTCAGATTGGTATCAAACTATTAATAAGTTTTAACATGTTATAAACTTATAATATGTTACCCATTTTATAGAGTAATTGGAGTGAGTTTGACTAAATTCCTTTAAGGGTGAAAAAACACAATAGTGATCCTAGTAGAATTAACAACACAATTTGCAATGAAGATATTTTACAAAAAAATTGAAGATTCTCTTTGGACACAAGTGGTTGACTAATAAAACAATAGACAATATTATGTTGACTAAAAATAGTTATTTCGAAATATTACTTGTTATTAATTTTATTTTTTTGTAAAAGTCATCAAATTTATTGTACTTATAAAATTCAAAAAATATTTTTGCACATTGGACACACTTGTAGCCTTGAGTGGAAAAAGATATAGCGAACAACTTTCTAAGACACCAAATTTGACAATAGAAATAAAAGTCTTTGCCAAATTTTCATCAGTATAGTATCACTAAAATTATTTGAGAATTAATTTATTTTTATTAATCTGAAATCCTAACTAAAAACAATTTAAAGTTACATACTTCTTTTCTTTAATTTAAAATGGTTTAATTTAAGTATTATCAAATCTTTGAACGATATCATTGATTCTTTTCAGATAATCCCAATTTAAAAATATATATATGTATAGCTGAAAATTGGTTATATTTTATATTTATTTCATAAAGCACAAGAAAAAATAAATATTAAAAACAACATATCAAGAGGATAGTCAGTTTCCCTTCTTTCTTCTCAACAGTCAATTCGATAAATTTAGGCTGAATTAATTTTCTTAGATTTTAAATTAAATATTGAGAAATTATATGTAAGATATTGTTAGTGTAGACTAAATATTTTTCATATATTAATGGAGGAGTACATCTTGATCTAATTTAGGAAAATGAACCAGAACTAGGACATGTACCGCCTGTTATTCAAGTAGCTTCTCGAAAAATGAAGTTGATCCATCAATTCAACTCTCACGAGTGGTCCCCTATCCGTATTAATTGGTGGATAAAGAATTGATTTTTTCTAAAAATTTCAATTCTTTGGTATATAGTGATACTCTCGAATGAATTACTATATATAACTGCAAATCCAAATTAATCGAATTTCAATTTAAGTACTTAACATTTAATGAGAAATTAAAAATAAAAATAAAATTAAACAACATCATGACATGTTAAATAAAATTACATACACATCATTCTTGTAATTTTGTTATACATGTTGTACGTAGACAAAACTATGTACAATGGATTTAATATTCATTTTTTAAAAAGTCAGTATTCTATTGGAAAAATTATTTAAATTAATTGTTTTCCCCATTTTCTGTGGCATTACGTTAGGGTCCACCGTCACATAGTCAACTTGTAAAAAAGGTCCTTATCTAACACTCAATATTTTTTTGTTATTATAAAAGAGATAAATAAAGACAAAATAAGGTTGATCTAAAATACAACTTTATAAAATAAATCTTGTTGTATCATGTTTTGTAGTCAAATGAATGAACTGAAAATTTGCCAGCTAGCCACCCCAACTTGTGTTATGTAGGCACAATTAATTATTTTTTTGGTTAAAAAAGAGATGTATAATCCACAACAGATTATATTTAGTATAATTTATAAGTG
>CM040627.1:89920189-89938932 GCA_022817965.1 Solanum lycopersicoides
TTGTTAATTTACCTATTTCATACAAATTTTATGTGTTTTAACAATTTGGTTATATTTCAGATTGATAATTCGATAGTGGAAAGTTTTGGTGCTGGAGGAAAAACGTGTATTACATCAAGGGTTTATCCTACGTTGGCGATATTTGACAAAGCACATTTATTTGCCTTCAATAACGGTGCGGAGACGATCACAATTGAGACTCTAAATGCTTGGAGCATGGCTAATGCTAAGTTGCACTAGAACGTTGGGAGAATAGAATAGTCATGATTTTTACCTTATTATGCCACGTCACAAAGAAACCATAGTAAAGAAATTTAACTTGAAGTTGTTCATGAATGATGCAATTTTTTAATATAAAAATCTTGTCATATATTGATCAAATGTCTTCTTGAATTAAGAGAATTGAGTATCTTGGTGCAATTTTTTTTCATTATGATTGAGATATTAGCCTTTGAAACTCGGGGATCGATTCGACGGTCCTCTATTCTTCTCTACTTAAATATTGAACTGGACTTAAACTTGTGACATAAGACACAAGTCCCTTGGTCTTGAATGCTATTGAACAAAAGATTTTTTTCAATTTAGGTGTAAGGACAACAATTAAAACTTACCTCAAGCCTAAGAATGTTTCTTAATGAATTTTTACATTAATTTTCAAGCTTGGCAACTCTTGCAAGTTCTCAATATCTATTTTGGATAAATCATTTTTCACTTACGTTTGTCTTGAAATTGAAAGTTCAATATTGGTTGAAGACTTACAACAGGCCTTAAATTATCAACAGGCTCTCTGAGCACGGAACAGTTAAATTATCAACAGGCTCTCCGAGTTACTCCATTGACTAGAACACTCGGCATTGAACTATCACAGAGCGTTGTCAATTCAATTAATCCGAATACTTTTTTAGCCCCGATTCTATATTTACATTACTAATTGTCATTGAAATTCATAGTCAGAAGTAATATTATGGTAAACGTGTTGCCTTTTTACTTCCTCCTTTCAAACATAAAAGAAATCAAGTTATGCTATTTGATATCATACTCGTTTTACTTGTATTTACTATGGACAGTGTTGGTATAGGAAGCTTATAATCAACCTAGAACCTAGCCATTCACAGGCCTACTTTGATATTGATTTCATGTGTATTTGATCAGACTTTTGTTCTATCAATATAAATCACCATAAAGACGTACACGACTCCAAATTTAATTTGAATAAGAACCACATTGATATCATGTCCATGGCTAACATAACAATGTTATATAATCTCAAAATCCAAAAAACAAGTTATTTCTCATTTCTATTGTCACTGCAAGGTTGTGAGTTGACTCTCAATGCGACATACGGTTTCTAGTATCAAGTATATAGATCACAATGTTACCAATAAAGCAAGACGAAGCAACAAAAAGTGTTCACTTTTCAATGATGACAACGACGAATTCAACTTACTAATCCAACTCAACAAAATAATTTCCATCTCACAAGATTGAAAAAGCTCCGAATGATCATAAGTCAGAATGACTTGTACTCTGGCTACAAAATGTTCAAAACTAAGTTGTAAAACACAAACAAAGTTGCATTCTTAACCAAAATATTCAGCCATGCAGCATGTATGTTGCTGAGAAGAATTCACAGCCTCCTTCCTCTTCTACCACCCTTTCTGCGAGTACTATCGGTGGGAATAGGAGTAACATCCTCTGAAAAAATACAGCAACGAGTACTTTCAGCAGGGATTATGATTACAGAAGTTAAAAATAAAGATAATAGCACGTTGACAATATAACCAAATTCCGAAGCAATTAGAGACCATACAGATGATGAAACTATCCAACACTTAAAGAGGTTTTACCTATGCGTCCAATTTTCATTCCGGATCGAGCAAGGGCTCTAAGAGCAGACTGGGCACCAGGACCAGGAGTCTTGGTTTTGTTCCCACCAGTAGCCCGAAGCTTAATGTGAAGGGCATTGATTCCAAGCTCCTGTAAATTATTAAAAATAGTGAGTTGCAACTCAACAACTTGACTTCCTAGCTATTCATAGACACAATAAAAGCATGATTAAGGTAGGTACAACTTATTGTGCCAACCTCAGAAAACTATTTTAATATTCATACACAATCTGATGTGAAATATTGTAATCTAACAATTAGACTTCCACTCTAAATTTGAGAGAGATACAATTTGACATTTTGCGGTTATTTAAACATCAGGCTCACGCTTAGACATGGTCTACAAAACAATATTAATAACAGAGGAATATAGGTAGAATAATGTTTCCAAAAGTCATCACACAATAAAACAGAGGTTTACCTGAATCGCCTATGACCTTGACGGATCAAATCAGCAATATTTCACTTTTATAAACAGTAAGAGATGTTGAAAAAAGTACAACAGAAGGGAGCAGACTTCAGGTAAGCTAAGCATCTTGAACTAAAGTACTGAAAATTCATTATTATTTTTAGATTTTTACAGTGACATCTGTCGTTTACTTAGAACCCACAAAATGCTGAAAGCTTGGACCTAACCCAATATGCCAAGGAGCAAACATGCATGAGATCATAAATGTGAGTCTGTTATTAACACATCAAAGCTCAAGCTTAAACTCTTTCACATTTCATTAACATATTTTATAACAAGTGCAACCTGTTGTAATCCTCGAACAAGTAATTGGATACAAAACTTTTTTTTTAATCTTCTAGAGACTTAAAACTATGTATGCAATGCATGATGAATTCACATTTCATGAAAATGGTGAATAAAAGAAACTCCAACAGCAGACTGAGCAATATATCTGACCTTGCATCGTTGAGAAACATCTTGTGCTGCAAGCATAGCAGCATAAGGAGAAGATTCATCTCTGTCAGCCTTCACCTTCATGCCGCCTATAAAGTAGAACAACTCTAAATGAAAAGATTACTCAAAAAAACCACTCATCCTAACTGCTTTCCCAATTATGGAAGATAAATAATATTCTCCATGTCCCCAAAAGAATGTCACCTTTTATATAGTAGAAAACAACTTAAAAAAATTTGTTTTACACTTGATGAAACGAATTTAGAGCTACAGAAAAATCCTAAATTAGTTTTAGACCACAACATTCAAAAGTCTTCCTTTCTTTCTTCTATTATGTGCCAACAGAAATGGTAACATAAACAGAGGCATAGGGCGTACTAAATATAAAGGAGAAAATGAGTACAATGTGTTTACAATTGAATTTGGCAGTTGAAAAATGATACATTTTATACCTATAGTTGAGTATACATATTCGACAGGATAACAGTTCACTTCCTATGCTTTTTCTAGGAGTTGTTCAGCCTTACAGTACATCAGTAAAAATTATAAAGAACTTCCTAGTATTTTTTTTATTTTGCATCGTATTAGCCTGAGATGAGTTTAAAACTTTAAATGGTAGCAAGATCAGTGAGGATTCATATAGCTGTCCCAACATGTTTCAAAGTGAGGCCTGGTTATTGTTGTTGTAAATATGTCCACTTTGTTCTACAGGAAGTTTTAAAATGAGAAATGTAAATTCTGGAAACTGTGGGGATGCTAAACTCTAAATTGGCTGGTGAAATTAAGGTTTTCAACAACTCAGTATGGTGAAATCCAGAACAAAGATTCTAGACAGATGCAGTCACTCCGACATTATCTGTGCATACCAGTAATGCGAACCATTGTTTCGCGTCCAGACAAATCAGTCACATGCTGCAATTAAGAAACAAGTACAAATTCAGAACAAAATAAACAATCATAAAGTTAGTTTCTTCTTCAAAACAAAACTCATACAAAAACTCACAATGAACGTGTCGTTGAAAGAGGCGAAAATGTGAGCAACACCAAAGACCAATTCACCTTCCCTTGTAGCTGGTCCAAGGGTAACAGTCTCTTCCTTGGGCTCTCTGGTCTTTCTCCTCGACTACCAACCCAATACAATCCATCAACATGAACTTTATTAATACTAAAATAAAGAAGCAAATATAAATCTATAAAGAAAATGACTAATAACTATCCATTACCAAACTTAAGACAATCACTATGCAGAACTACATCAGAATTACATCAAGGGAAGTGTGTTCAGTTGGATACAATTCGTCGAAAAATTTACTATATCTATATAGAAATTATACTGAATAATCACCTCTTATACATGTATATTAAATCATGAACACCCTATAACATTTCTGTCTTAGTCACTTACAGTATACTGACAAAGAGTTTAAAAAAATCTCATATGCATACAAATCTAGCCGAAGATTTATATTATTGATGATACATTCCAACAAATACTCAAAACAAACCTAATTTCAGTGAGCTAAACTTCAAATTTTCACATTAATTTCTAACATAATACGAGTTTAATTCGGTTAATTACACATGAATTAAATTAAAATCAATATCTCCTTATTGAAAAAGAGAATACCATGGCTAAGGTTGATTTGAAGCTGCGCTGCTGCTACTGCTGAAGCTTGAAAAACCCTAGCTGCAATGGTGGTGCGACTAGCTGATGAAGAGGCTTAATGGTCTATGCATTTGTTTATATAGTTAGGGTTTCCAGAAATTATAACAATTTCATAAATGGGCCTCTTCTTTATTTTGGACTGTGAATGTGCAGGATGGGCCTTTTTCCTTTGTTTGCATCTTATAGCCTATTTTACAAAATATTTAATTTGTAATCACAAATTTCAAACAAAATCAGTATTTGCTCCTCGTTCGATTCTTCTGCTTCTTTTTCATCTTCACGATCGTTTGTTAACTATGCAGATATAAGTTATGCATAGATTAATTAACATGTAACTAGTTAGGGGTTTCTAAATTGTCAATCAAATGATATATTAATTCAACACATGAATAGTTTATTATTTATTTACCTATCAAACATTATATAAGTTATAGGAAAATTAGTACATGAATAATTTATTTTTATCTAGCTACAAATGGCCCCCTTTAAGGTTCGATATCTAGTGTTGATTAAGATAAAATCTGTATTTTTTTAAAAGTAATTACTATTGAATGATAAATCGAAGAAAGACATATATCGAGATGTGGAAAGGAAAGAAAAACTATGGGTACCTTGATTAAGATTGTTGTAGTTGCTAACTTCATAGTTTAATGTATGTTTGTTATGGATATCATCCAAATTAAAGGTCAAAATCATCTAATATTTTGTCATTAGTGAAATTTGAACGTGAGACATCATGGTGTTCAACCTACTTCATTGACGACTAGATCACACTCTTATTCTCAAGTAAGTTATTATCAACTATAAGAATTCTCATTTCTAAATTGATATTAGGTATTCTAAACCAAGGACGGAGCTAGGAAGGAGGTTCATTCTAATCCTTTTCGATGAATAATTACACTGTGTATATATATGATTAAAATTATTTTAATTCTTCATATGTTTAAACCCCCTTATACTCCGTCACTCTGCTTAATCATATATTTTATCTAACTCTACTTATGCTCGTTTCATACATGATACATCGAACACACAATATGATCAGTAAATATTGAAAACCAACTTCTTGCAACAATGGAATTCACCACTTTTCAATTATTTAAACAAGAAACAACACTGAGAGATGTCAAGATATGCAAGCACAAAATGCTTTCGTGAGAAATGTTTAAATTAGAAACCTTTCAAAGGAAACTTGCTAAACAATGGAAGCTAATTTGGGAGTTATAATTTCAAGAAGCCCCTTTGGATTTTCGACATGAACCCAATGACCGGAGTTGGGAAGGAGATGATACGACATCTTGCCTTCGGATCCACCAGTTCCGTTGGAGGCAATGCTTTCGAGTTTCTGGACAGTCTCTGGATCCCATCTATCACTTTCCTCAGCACGCACAATCGCTATCTCTGTCCCTTTAGGCGGGTGCTCCAGCAAAGGCCAATAATCTTTCTCCCTGAAAGTTTCCATTCTTTTAAGTAAACAACCTTCAAGAATACAATCATTAGAATTTCTTGAAGAAGAATGGATCTGGTTTTACCTGTAAGAATCAAACATCTCTGCAGCAGCTTCAATATTAAAGTTCCATGTCATGCTATCCCCTGATTTCTCAAGATTGCTGCCCAGCCATTCTGATAATGCCTTAGAAAACCCGAGTTTCAACATGTGATCTACCAGCCATCTGAAATGCAAGATTCATGTAAGAGATAATGAGAAAACATGTAAAGAGAAAACTAATATGAGAATATTCAGGTAGGCAAGATTAAACGCATCAAACAAAGGTGCAAGTAGAGTGTCCTAGCTGCTAAGTAGATTTTCAACTTCCTAGAAGTTAATTAAGCCTTCACCGTGACACATGGCAATCTCATAGAGTTATTATTTACGACATAGTATAGAAAGCATAAATGTTTATTAGTGTTAAGACTACAGCAATAACCACATAATATGTGATTTACACTTATTCCAAGTCCTGCTGATTTCTAGCTAGGTCCATTTGAATGTTACAGACCAACCATTAATAATTAGCTAGACTATTTGCTGGATCATCCAAAAATTGTTGAAAAGCAGCTGGTTAGATAATGTTGTATGAATCTGGATACCAAAATGATACATACATCTCGAGCATAACTTAGACACAACCAAAATATGCATATACTGTATCACATTAAAGAAAGGTGATAGGAAGGAATAGAGATTTCACTTTCGAGAGGGGATTGGTGAAGGTAGGCTCTGCAGCGTCTGCATAACTTTCTCTACTTCTCTATTGCTATCTTCGGGGTTCACCTTTCCGGGGACAGAATCCAATACCCAGAGCTGTTCTGCATCAGGGGAGTAAACAATAGTTTAACATAAGAGTTCAGCAAAGACATGACGCCAGTGAAACAATCAGAGGCAGTTAAAAGCAGTCAGTACTCAGATTTTTGTCTGAAACCTCTATATTCTACGGAAGTACCCAGGCGACTCATTGTTGCACAAAATTCCCCAATTTACTGGAGAAGTTTGTGGAAAGTGGCTGTATAACCAAATTTGGAGTGTATATTAGGCTGCCAAGCTAAGCTCGCACAGTGTATGCAGCGTATGCCATGTTTATGTTGATTTCATAAGTTTGTAGACACTCCAAAATTACAAGAATTTCCAAGTAAAAGACTAATTTTTAAGCATTGCTTCTCAACATAGATCTAGCTAACATCAAAAGTTAAGCACTTATTGTTTGTGCAAGGGAATGACAATAAGAGATTTAAAGGCAACAACATAAACCATAAAAAGATAGTAATAATGAACCATAAGGTATTCTACAAAGAAAACCTTCATAACTTCCGCAAGTTCTCCATTCTAGATGGTTAGAATAGTTTTATATAAACACATTCTAGATCAAAGAAGCAATAAAAAGATGGAACAACATACATATAGAGAGGAAGAGAGAGCTAAAGTATATGTCTTTTATTTTTTACTTTTTACCTTTTTTAAATATCTCCAAGAACAAGGTTCTTTTCTTACATGGTATTATCAAGGATAAATTAAAACTTCATTTAAACATCCTGTAAACAGATTGAACTAAATGAAGGAGGGCACTGCTTAACCAGGGAATGGGATAACTTGCCTATTGCCAAGAAAATCTTAACAACAATATCACATCAAAAAAGAAGCTAAACCAGATACTAGCACAGAAAAAAAAAGTGCAAAATCGAACTACCATTTCACCAAATAAATATGTAATACACAAACCCAACTGCTAATCCAATCAACTATCCATGAATGTCGAATGAGGTTCAAAAGCAAGATTAGAAATAATAATTTCAATCAATTACAAGAAAGAGCAAGCACCTGCTTGGGTAAACGAGCTGATTGGCCATAAACACCTCGAGAGCAGCTCTCAACATACTGCAAGGCGACTTTACCACCCATGGAATGCCCTATAACAACATCAGGCCAATCCCAACCCTTTGAATTCACCAAATTAGCTACATCTTTTGCAGCATTTTCCATATCATGTGGTGGCACAAAGCCTTCAATTTTAGCTGAATTCCCATGATTCCGCAAATCCACAAGAATCATCCTCCAATTTACACCATCTAAAACACACACACACACAGAAAAGCATATAAGCTGCAAAATTTTAACGTTACAGACACTGATAAGCCAGAATTTTATCACTAAGGGAGCCAAAATATAAAGAATTAAACGATAAATGAGATCTCTTGGTCGCGTACAAATTGAATAGAAGAAAATGACCTGTTCAGCTCAAATATGAAGTTGCCTACGAAACCAATTCTCCGAAATTCAACATACAAAAGATTAATCCAATTCAACATATAGTATATACACATACATGAAATTTACTTATTTCAATATAATTTTACGGCGAAGGAGTATCAATCCATTAACTAGCCCAAATTATTCACCAGTACCGGAATGAAACTAATCTAAATACAAAAGATTCATAATAACTGATCGCAACTAATTTAACTAGCTAGAAATTGATTTGACTAAAGTACCTGCAGAAAGGGAGGACCCTAGAGAACGGGAGAAGGATCGCCAATTTCGACCGGAACCTAAGAGGCCGTGGAATATAAAAGCTGTGAAATCGTAAGGTTTATCCGGCGAAGATCGGACTTCTTCGAAAGCTACGGTGGTGATGGAACGGTCTGACCGGTGGATATACGGCGTTGATGTAGTTAGAACCCGGTTCAGGAGTCTAAGGCCTTCGACCGGTTTGGTTCTGCAAATGCTCGACATTTTTACCGGTCTGGTTTTCTGCTTCGGAGTTCTTTGCTTAGTGGCACGACTTGAATTTTAAAAGGCAAGCAATTTACCTTTTACATGAATTTCGAGTGTAAATATTTAAAATATAGAATTTGATAAAAAATTATAACAAATTTTACAAATTTAAGAATATAAAAAGTATTATAAATTAAATAATTAATAACTTAAAATATATATTTAAAAATTATAATTAAAAAATATTATTTGAACTTTGAAGTTCAAAAATACCATATAAATTGAGATGGAAATAATACTTCACTAATTAATATTTTAATTATTTTATCATACTATTTAGGTATTAATATATTTAACATCGCAAATTTTGATCATGTTACAGTGCCACAAATATAGTGATGTTATAGTGCCACAAATATAGTGATGTAATTTTAAGTTATTTTATTTTATAAAAAAAAAATCAATAAATTAATTTTTTTCACTTAAATTAGAGCAGAAGATAACAAGAGTAATATAATATTGAAAATTGACTAAAACAGGAATATGATACTATGGTATATTATTTTCAAATATAATAAATATAACATATTGAAAATATACTGAAAAATATCAATTAATAAATAATAAATTAAAAATTAAGTATAAATTATCTTTTGATTTAACAAATTAAAGTGAATATCTATTTCAGGATATATTTTGCCATAGATATTGCAAGTATTTTTGGGAAATGATTTTGGCAAAATTTGTCAACTTTTTGAGGTATTATTTTCTTCTTCTTTTTTTTTGTTAAAAAAAATCTTGAAAACTACGAAGAAAAAAGAAATCGATAAAAATATAATTGTTCAATTCTTTTGAATTTAAAATTTCTTATAATTTCTTCTATTTTAGAAAAAGAAAATAGTCTATCTATTTATGACTTTAACTAGTTCTATTATTATTTTTCTTCAAACGCATTATTGAAATAAATATCTACTAAGAAACAATTATGATTATTCAATTTGTCTTGAAAAAGATATGATTTAGATAATTAAAGAAAAATCTTTAATCTCGTTTTACGGGATAAAGATCCGATCAAGTAATATTAGGTCAAGTAATGTTTAATGGCCTTATAGATTCATGACATATGTGTTATACAATAATTTGTGGTTGAGATTCATTTAAATTATATACTCATTATAATAACAAAAACAACAAAGTTATCAAATTTTTTATTTTTCAAAACTATCAAATAAAGTAATTAAGTGTACCAAACTAATCTTTTCAAGAAAAAAAATTAAGATTAACGGGAATAAGCAAACTTCTTGACTTTTCACCCGGCAAACTTCTTTAAAAGTAATTTCACACCTGCTTTCTCAAAAATTTGAAACAATCTCCAAAAATAGATCAAACTTAAAAACACAATTGAGTTATAAATAAAAATTCAACTAAAGAATATGATAATACATTTTTAAAAAAAAAAACTTATTTGGAGATTTTCAAATAATTATTTAAAAATATATTTATCCGATTCTTCAAAAGTTTCGGATTCTTTAAAATTAGTATTAATTTAAAAAAATCCAATACAAGTACGAGGTTTGGCAGGTAAAAAAATCGGGAAGTCCGTATATTTCCGCTAGTCTTATTTTCTTCTTGAAAATATTAGGTAGGATACACTTAATTGTTTTATTTGATAGTTTTAAAAAATAAAAATAATTGACGATTTTGTTGTTTTTATTATTATAATGAGTATATAATTTAAATAGATCTCAATCATAAGTTATTATATAGTACACATTGCATAAATCTGTAAGACCATTGAACATTACTTGACCTAATTATACTTGACCGGATCTTTATACCGTTTTACTTGTTTAATCTCCTTTCCAAGATATTCGATCATATTATCGGGAAAAAAATCTAATTTAATAATTTAATAACTTACAGAAAGATTGAGCTAATTGTTATTTTTATTTGAAGGATTACTTTCTCCTCAAAGTAGGTGTTCGCTCCGCAGCACGAACATGTTGTAATATAATGCATGAAACACTAATGCTTCAACAACTTATACAATTGATTATTTTTTCTATGTTTAATTGTTATATAAAAAAAAGATTGTCAGTCTAAAGATAATAATATATTTTTATATTGAAAAAAAAAATTATTTTAAAAGAATTATTTTTATTATATAAAGATCAATGATTATCTTAGACATAAATTTTTAAAGTCTTATTATTTTTTTATCTTCTTTGTTAAAATCGAATAAGATCACATAAAAATTGAAGCGAAAGAAGTACAACTTTATGTAATTATTAAATACCAAGGATAGTATAGAAAAAGATAAATAAAAATAATACAAAAAGGTTGACAGCTGTGGGATTTGAACCCACGCCCTTTCGGACCAGAGCCTAAATCTGGCGCCTTAGACCACTCGGCCAAACTGTCATTTATATTTTTTAATGTGAAATTATAAAATATATATATAATACAATTCCATAGATGAAGTCTTAAAATAATAGTTTTTTTTTAAAAATTTTATTTTTACAACTTTCAAATATAGCAAATAAAAAATTCATATTTGTATGCTATAGCAAAGTTTGCATAATTGCGCTCCATAGCAAACATAGAAACTGTATAATTCGCTATACATATACAATTGAAGCGAATTGTATAAAACGAAGTGTATAAAACGAGAAAGAGAAAGACACTTGGGCAGAGAATTGTATAAAAATGAAGTGTATAAAACGAATTGTATGATTATAAGTGTATAGAACGATTATATACAATTTGAATTTGTATAAAATGAGAAAGAAAGAAAGACAAGAGACTTGGGCAGGGAATATACAATTGAATCGAATTGTATAAAACGAGAAAGAGAGAAATTAGATACAATTTGAAATTTGTATAAAATGAGAAAGAGAAAAAGGCAAAAGAAATTGGGCAGGGGAGTATTTTTATGTATAATTATAAGTGTATAGGACGAAAATATATGTACTTGCATGTGTATATACAATTTTCTCACGCTTTATACAAACAGAAACGCAATTATACATTTCGCTTCTGTTTGTATAAGTGAGAAAGGCGAGGGTGGCGAGCGAGATTTGGGAGAGTGGCGAGCGAGATCTGGAAGAGGGGAGAGAGGGAAACAAAAATATATGTATTTATACAATTTCCTCTGCTTTATACAATTAGAAACAATTTTTATACACTTGTGTTTGTATAAAAAGTGAGGAAGCGAGAGAGATTGGAGGAGAGTGGCGAGCGAGATATTTGGTAGAGAGGCGCCTGGCAATTTTTTGCAAACGTTTGCTATGGAGCACAATTAAATCAAACCCTAGCTACTCCATTTATTTTATGTTATTAGTTTGCTATTATATACAATTATCCCTAAATTAAAAATATAGATATTTATATTATTTATGTTAATTAATAATTATTACTTCTCATGTGTGGTGTTCATGTGTAGGTAGTTCTAGAAAAATAAGGAAGGTAACAGATTAATTATTGTCTTACATTTATGCATTGGATTAATTCATTGGAGAAAGAAGGGCATATTTATTTGATAGTTTTTCCTAATACAGTTATACAAATAACATTGTGTGATTATTATTGGAAAAACTTTCATGTAACCATTTTCAAACCACTTAAGTTTTAAAAGCTAGTAATTAGATAATTTTAAGTTACCATAAAATGGTTTACATGATTATCAGAAGGATTCAAGCCTCTAGATCAATCATCAGACTACTGTCTTGCTTATGTATCATTTGATATGAACGGTTTTTATTTTTTACTGGATACGATATTAACTTCTAATTAAGTTATCAATACGAATAAATAATTAATTAATTAAAAAATAAAAAATCGACTGAGCCTGCATTTTCAATCAATCTCCATTCACTCAGCGCCACTATGTCGTAAGGAGTTCGTATCTCGAGTATTTGACAAATGACCAAATAATTACTACTAGTTATTTTCCATGTCAATTGCATCCTTCTCTTAGTTTGTTTTTTGTTTCTTATATATGGTGTTCCTGTTAGTACTTGTTTGGAATTTAATGATTTAAACAATACTCATTCTTTGGATATATATGAATTTGCAATCATTATTTTTGGTCCCTTTAAAATTCCAATATCTATGTTTTGTCATTCTAGTCATTTCATGCAAGGAGTAAGTGCAGAAACTAAGATCTACATTAATTACAACCGATGAACTTTAATCATTATCCCTCCGTAACCAAACACTCATTATTATCTTCGGTAATGAAAGTTGATTTATTTTAAAAAATGATTTCTTTAAAATAAATCATTATTAAGAAGGAATTCAGCTTCCAACAATTGTAGTAGTTGGTGATCAATCATCAGGAAAATCTAGTGTTCTTGAATCTCTAGCTGGAATTAGTCTTCCTAAGGGACAGGGGATTTGCACCCGAGTCCCTTTAATCATGAGGCTACAAAATGAATCAAAATTGTGTGCAACAAATCTTCACTTGGAGTATAATGGTAAGTTAATCAATGCTGATGAACTTCGCGTTGCAGACGCCATTGTTAATGCAACAGATGAAATTGCTGGACAAGGTAAGGGTATATCAAACAAACTCTTAACACTTGTTGTGAAAAAAAATGGTGTTCCTGATTTAACCATGATTGATTTACCTGGCATTACTAGAGTTCCTGTTCAGGGCCAACCTGAAAACATATATGAACAGATTTCTGATATAATCATGACTTATATATCACCTCAAGAAAGTATAATCTTGAATGATTTATCAGCTACTGTTGATTTTCCAACTTGTGAGTCTATTAGAATGTCTCAAAAAGTGGACAAAACAGGGGAGAGGACTCTGGCTGTTGTGACGAAAGGCGATAAAGCTCCTGAAGGGTTGCTTGAGAAGGTTACAGCTGATGAAGTGAATATAGGGCTTGGTTATGTTTGTGTGAGGAATAGAATTGGGAATGAGACTTATGAAGAAGCCAGGAAAGATGAGGCAAGACTCTTTTCAACCCATCCACTTTTATCTAAGATTGATAAATCCATGGTTGGAGTTCCTGTTTTAGCACAAAAATTAGTCCGAATTCAAGCAACGATTATTTCGAAATGCTTGCCTGATATTGTGAGGAGGATTAATGACAAACTTGCTGCTAATGTTGCAGAATTAATAGACTGCCTAAGCATTTAAGTTCTGTAGCTGAAGCATTGACTACTTTCATGTGTATTCTGAGTACTTCCAAGGATTCATTGAAGAAAGTTCTTGTACGAGGGGAGTTTGACGAGTACCCTGATGAAAAAGAAATGCACTGCACAGCTAGGCTAGTTGAAATGCTTGATCAATACTCTAAGGAGTTAGATGCCAAGAATTCTGAGAAAAAGGAAGATTTCTTGATGGAAGAGATTCGGGCTTTAGAGGAAACCAAAGGGATTGGATTGCCCAATTTCCTTCCTCGGGGCATTTTCCTAAATGTATTGCAGAAAAGAGTACATGTAATTGCTACAATGCCGGAGGATTTCACAGGAAAAGTATGGAATTACATAGAGAGGATCGTTATCAAAGTGTTGATGCATCATTGTGATAACTATCCACAACTTCAAAGTTCTACAAGAAGAGCTGCTCAAAACCTGATTGCCAAGAAGAAGGATGAATCAGTTGATTGGGTAAGGGAGACTATTGGAATGGAAAACCAAACTGATTATACTTGTAATCCTGAGTACGTAGCGAATTGTAGTAAGATGATAGCTCAGCAAACGGCATTCATGGAGATTATGAACGATCACAAGAAGTCGTCTGCAATAAACCTCGCAGGCGGGATTGGACTAATTGATGTTGGTCATTTGAGGAAACATCTAGGTGTGGTGCAACAGGCATTTGAACTAAAGATGAGAATGATTGCCTATTGGAAGATTGTCTTGATGAGGCTGGTGGATTCTATGGCCTTGCACATAATGTTCAGCATCCTGAACACGATTAACAAGCAAATGGAAGAAGAAATAGTTAAAGATCTGATGGCACCTGAGGGTGGTGGAATCGAAAGAATGCTCGATGAATCTCAATTAGTTGCAGAGAAGCGCAATAGGCTCAAAAAGAGTATAAAGTTGCTAAACGAGTCCAAAGAAGTGGTATCCAATGTCCTGGACAGGATTTCATTTCATGGCGATCAAGAAAAGGATTAGAATGTAAATATCATAACGATGTTGCAGTGGAACTATGGAAGAAACGATATAACAAACTACCTAGTAGTATGGTTTTGTAAATTGTCAGTTAGCTCCTAGTAAAGAATATCTAACTACCTGGTGCTAAATATTTTTGTTGCGGAATGCCTACAATAGGAATTGAAGTGTTTGTTCCTTTGCTTGTATGTAGTTTTTGTCTACAATTCCTAGCTGTTAGATAAGTATATGTATATTAAGTTTCTTTGTCTTCTTTAACTATATCGTTGTGTATTTGAATTCGCGCTGACTTCCTTTTAAGCAAGAGTTTACAAGTTTACAAAAAATGATTTGTTAATTATGTTTGATTAGATCAATTTCTTTAAAATTTGTTGGCACCAAGGCAGTAGGCTAGGCAGTACAACATTGTAGCTCCGGGAGTTGGAGAAACCTTCAAAAATTATAGGCATTTTCACATCAATTGACTTTTTAAGAATCGGTGATTTGTAGATTAGCTTAGGTTTGCATAAAACGTTATGCATGGTTAACAAGCCTCTGGTTCTGTAGGACGACTATCTACAAGCACGAACAATTTACGTATCACTTAGATTTGGACGACTTTTTCTCTCTCTTTTTTCGCCGGTCCACTGTTTTAACCTTTGATCGAGCTACAGACACGAGTAGATAGACCTGCCTTTTAACTTCAATCAATCTCTAGATGTTCATTGGTACTAGAGGTGCGAGTTGTAAGGAGGTCTCTGAGTTTTTTAAAACACAGGCGTATCTAGAGGGGGTTTCGTGGGTTCATGTGAAACCATGCTCCCCTTTTCTAGATTATATATCATGACAACCCAACCCCAAATGTACATACACAAAACAACGAACCACCTAATAGAAATTAACTTCTTTTAAGCATACACAAAATTTGTCAACATGATCTCCGTATTTACATTGTAATCCGTCTATCTCAATTTATATGCAGTGATTCAGAGTACATATTAAAAAACTTAATAATGATTATAAGTTCGGATATAGTTTCTTCAATAGCTAACAACTCGAAATATCGAAAAATGACTTAAAAGAATCCATGCTACCCCTTTCTAGATTACATACTTCCTTTAGTTTGCTTCTTGTGGTGTTCCTGTTAGTATTTGTTTAATTTAAACTTCAATATTCATCAATGGATGACCTTGATAGGAAAAATGATCCACACAACTTGGCACAAAGAGGATCTATTTAGATAAAAGTTCTGTTTAAGTTCAAAATAGTTCACTTGGGGCACAAGAACTTCACTTTTAACAGTCCCTAGTTAGATACTACCCTGGGAGCCAATAAACATTTTACAAAAACCAGAACATAGTGGAGTACTAGGTAGTTTGATACCAAATGAACACAGGCAAAAAAAAATAATGTAGAAACATTACTGATCTAATCCTTTTTTTGATCACCATGAGATGAAATCCTGTCCATGATATTAGACACCACCTCTTTAGACTCCTTCAGCAACTTCACACTCTTTTTCAGCCTATTTCGTTTCTCTGCAATCATCGGAGACTCATCAAGCATTCTCTCAATTCCACCACCGCGAGGTGCCATCAGCTCCTGAACTATCTCCTCTTCCATGTCCTTGTTAATCACTTTTTGAATAGTGAACATTAGATGCAAAGCCATCAAATCAACGAGCCTCATCAAGACAATTTCAAATAAGCAATGACCCTCATCTTCATATCAAAAGTTTGTTGCACTAAACCTAAATGCTTCCTCAAATGACCAGTGTCAATTTCTCCAAGTCCTTTTAGGCTTACCACAGATACCGTCCCGGGATTGTGTATAATCTCCATAAACACTTGTTGTTGACCCATCAGCTTATTATAAGTCGATAAATAGCCTGGATTACAAGTGTAATCTGTCTGTTTCTCCATACCGATGATTTCCTTTACCCACTCAAATGATTCGTTCTTCTTTCTAACAATGAGGTTCTGAGCGGCTCGTCTAGTAGAAGACTGAAGTTGTGGATAGTTTTAATGATGCATCAACACTTCCATAACAATTCTCTCTATGTAGTTCCACACTCTATCAACAAAATCCTCCGGTATCAAAGCAACCTCCTTGACTCTTTTCTGCAATACATTTAGGAAAAGATGTCTAGGAAGGAAATTAGGCAAACCAATCCCATTAGTTTCCTCTAAAGCCTTAATCTCCTCCATCAAGAAATCTTCTTTTTCGTCGAAATTCTTTGAATGCAGCTCATTAGAGTATTGATCAAGCATTTCAACCAGTCTAGCTGTGCAATGCATTTCTTTCTCATCAGGGTACTCGTCGAACTCCCCTCTTAGAAGAATTTTCTTTATAGACTCCTTGAATGAACTAAGAATACGCATGAAAGCCGTTAAGGTTTCAGGCACTGAACTTAAATGCTGAGGCAGCCTGTTGAGTTCAGCCATATTCGTAGCAAGTTTGTCATTTATTTTCCTCTCGACTTCAGGTAGAGATTTCGATATAATATTTGCTTGAATGGACACCAACTTTTGTGCTAAAACAGGAACACCCACTGGCCTAAATTGTATAATTCGCTGCAATTGTATAATTCGCTGTAATTGTATAATTTGCTATGGAGCACAATTAAATCAAAGGGTAGCTATTATATTTATTTTATATTTTTAGTTTGCTATTATATACAATTATCCCTTAAATATATCACCTGAAAAGTTAAAGTTAAAATATTACAAAAAAAAAGAAAGAAAAAGTATCGTTATTTTTTAAACTGAGTAAAAAGAAAATTATGTCATTCTTTTTTAAATGAAGGGAGTATAAAACTCTCCCAATCTCAATTTGTGACATCTTTTTATTGATTTGATGCACTCGGATCAATATTTTAAAAATATATTTTCATTATAGCGTGATGGAAATAATTATAACTTTTAGTTTTTAATATAAATTTTGAATACCGAAATTTTATCTTTAAAAAAGGAAAAGGCCCTGACAATTTTGTAATTTAGAGCTGATATACTCTTTATTATCAAAGTGATTCATATATACCCCTATTGGTATAAAAATAACTCACATATATCCTTTTTCTCTAACAGAAGTGAAAAAATTAATATGAGAAAATTATATAAAATAGCAAACTATTAATTCAAATTAAATGCTATAATCAATGTTTCGTAAGTCGTAGCAAACAGTTGTCATTCTCCTCTCTCCTCAGCGAATCTCGTCGCCACTCTCCCATATCAAGCTCGCACTCTCCCTCGCCTCTCTCACTTTAAACAAACACAAATATATATATTGTGTTTGTCTTTGTGTTTGTATAGAGCGAGAGAAAAATGTATATACAAATATAAATACATATGTTGCCGTTCTATACACTCATAATTATACAAATCTTCCGTTATCAGTTCTCTTTTGTCTCTCTCTCTTTCTCGTTGTAAATAAACACAAACTATACAAATTACAACGTATAATTCGTGTTGTATAAAGCGAGAAAAATTTGATATACAATTATTGTATTTCGATTCACTTGTATACAAATTCAAATTTCATGCAGATATACAAACTCAATAATTGATACATATATATAGTAGTTGTCGACGATTTATACAAATATGATATTTCATACTCCCTCCGTTTCACAAAGAATGGTCTAGTTTGACTTGACACGAAGTTTAAGAAAATAAAAAAGACTTTTTATTATGTGATCCTAAATTAAAGTTATGTGAAATGTACAAAATTGCCCTTTAATCTTGTGGCCTTAAACATGCCACGTGGAAAGTTGTTACCAAAAAAAGAAAGAGGTCATTCTTTTTTAAACAGTCTAAAAAGGAAAGGAGGTCATTCTTTTTAAAATGGAGGAAGTAGCAAATACAAGATTTGCTATAAAAAAAATTACACAAATCATAACTATAACATACAAATATGATTTAAGATATTTTTTGAAGAAATATGTTAGTAACATATAAATTT